>NQII01000028.1:1320997-1363520 GCA_002778355.1 Clitarchus hookeri | reverse complement strand
GGGGGGGGGGGGGGTTATATGTAGAGGCCTCTTTTACAGCCCTGCTCTTCATATATGTTGCACATCCTTGCGTGGGTTAGTTAATTCTACTATCAGAACTGCGGTAAACTGCATTACAGCGCGGATAACGAACAATTATGTATGTCAAAACCAGGTGCGAATCTAACTTTTTGCTGATTTGGAAAACTTATTTTAGTGAACTGTAGACTTTTGGAGATTCACGTTTTACAGCAAAGTGGCTGATATCTGGTGGCAGTCATATGTACTAGCTTATAGGTTATAAACAAACTGCAGTGTTTTATGTCTCCAATCTGTGTACGGTGTGAAATTAAGTACACCAACAGTGACACGAAATTTTGCACTACACCAAAAACCTAGGTTTTAACAGTCGGTGTAGTTCAGTTGTCTGTGGCCTCGTGTGTTATCTTGCCAGTACTTTCCATCTGAAGTATGCATCGAGTTTCGTTGTTATAATCTGTACATGAGCCAATTAGTCTCATTTATCATCATGCGTTATTCATTTTTAGACAGGGAAATCATTTTAATTGTCAGGGAAATAATTTTCTTACATGAGACAGGGAAAACATTTTATTATATGTATTTCAAAACGTAAAATAATGTTTCCTATACAAATAGAGAAATTCTTTGATGAAAATGTTTCACTTTATAGTGTTGGGAAGAAGTTTACTGAAGCGGTGAGTCAAGCGCTTTTAGCAATAACCTTTTCGTAACTGCAGTACATAATTTAAAGTGATGGAGCTCTAAAGATTTTAAGGTGCGGAAATTAGTCTTTTTACATGTTTGTTTATTTCATGATATGTTTATAATGACCTCCATATGTTGAATTAAATAAATACAATTATATGACAAGTATATTTACGAACAGTATTAACATAAAATTATTGTATTTTCGCGTGACTAAGGCGAAGCAAAATATATTTTTTATTAATTTTTGACGTACAGGTTTGAGTAGGAGGTAGTTTTGTGTTTTCAAGGACACTTTTTGGTTACGTTACTTTCATGGCGGTACCATATATTAGTCTTCGGGTTAATAACGAAGAAAAGTCGGGAAATATCTAAATACTTCTTCTTTATGATAATTTTTATAAATACAAAACTTGTTACCACCAGCAACGTTATACAATGCTACTACCAATTATGATTATATTTCGTGATGTTTTGATATCCACTAAATTTAGGGAATTGTTTCCTTCACGATGTATAATTACTACGCAAGACTTAGCCTTGTATAGCATAGTAAAGCCGTTTGAGATACACCCGTAGGCGGACAAACGAGTATTCGCACAAGGGTTTTGGAGTTTTTTTTCTTAGTAATCTACAAAACCCTAATACCCAAAAAGGAGGGAAATAAGATTATTTAACAAAATGCCTGAATACGACAATAAGTACATATATTACAATTTATAGATAGTAGGTTGAACTAAAAAGCGAGACGCCAAGGTTGTATCTATAAATATTATCATAAAGAAGAACTTTTCAGACATTCACGTAAAAACAATCATAAATAATAAGCTATATTTAATGTAAACATACACACATAGTTGTATATTAATATTAGTATCACAAATAGTTATTTTATTTATTTTAAGATGGATCTGGAGGCCTTCCAATCGATGAGCTGAAAACTTTAACCCCTCCGACTCTGGCGATGTCAATACTTGCCCACGAAGTGAAAAATACTGAATTGTGAGGATTGATTACATTACTAAACAGCCATATTTATAAAACGAAAATAAGTAAAATATTATGAATATTAATAACACAGAATGAGTTAGAGTGAAAAGCAATATAAAGAAGCGAAAATAACGAATATAAACTAAATTTAACAATATTGTTTGAAAGAGAACAAACAAACGAGAATAACAACGCAAAACTATGTGAGTTCTATTAAAATTGAGTAAAAATCAAAATAAATAGAGTGAAAACCAACATATGCAAACAAAATGTACAAAACTGAGTAACTGCGAAAAAAATTGGAGCGAAAAACGTTTTCAACATGGGAAATTTAACGAAACTGAATGAAAACCAAAACATAGCAACAAAAACAACCAAAATATAAGAAAAAAAATTGCAAAGCAAAATTAATGAACTATAGTAAAAAAATAACTAAAATAAGTACAATTTTACGAATATGAATAAAAACGAAAGAAATAAAGTGGAAAGNAACTATAGTAAAAAAATAACTAAAATAAGTACAATTTTACGAATATGAATAAAAACGAAAGAAATAAAGTGGAAAGCAAATTTTAAGCTCGTCAGGTGGAAGGTCTCCGCCTCTGGCTTAGTACAAATAAAATTACTAATATTTGTGATACTAATATTAAAATATACATACAATTATGTGCATGCAAGTATTTAGATAAAATATAGATTACTCTTTATGTATAATTTCTTTTACATGAATGTCTAAGTAGTTCTTATTTATGATAATGTTTATAAATACAAAATTTCTTTTACACTTTTTAGTTCAACGTGACATCTATAAATTATAATACATATGTACTTTCTGCTTTTTGTTATAGCAATTTTTTTATTAAATACTTTCATTTGAGTGATATTTGCTACACTTTCCTGTGGAACACAATCATAACAGATGCGGATAGAAGCGGATAGAATGGAGTGTTGTATTAGTCAACTGCAAAGCGCTATCTATATCCACGTTGTTATAGTTTGATGGCNTCTCCCTCCCCCCCTCCCCAACATATGCTCAAGCCTGCCCTCTCGACTCAGCCCAGCTGTTTCACACGTCATATTTTTCCGGTGTTATAAATGATGAGGCCTGTGAGACACAAAGCAGGCGCGCTCCAGTGGCTTCGTCTGGAACTTCGAACGTACGTGCGGATGTGAAGACGAGCTTCCAAAAATAACGGCCTTTCCACCGCGTAAATACCGGACTCTTGCTTCCGGCATGTGGACGGCGTACGTCAGGCGGGATGGTTCGGGCGCATCAGTTGGGTAGTACGAAAAAACAGTGCCATTACATTTCCTTAATACCGGGTGGAGCACAGTAGACCTACTATTTTAAAACTTGTATAATAACCTGTCTACAATCGGCCGTTCCTGTGGATGTGGACGTGTCCGAAACTCGGCGTCAAGTGAGGTCACATTGACGCGGTCCGAATATGGTCTACAAATGTGTTGTCCGAAGTGAGCTTTCAGAATCTGACACTAGGTCGCAGTAAATTTGGCGCATTAATTGTGGCTACTTATTAATTGTTAATTTTTTTTTGTTATTTTATGTTTACGAGCTGGGCTATTTGAATATTTATTTAGAATATATGCCATATATATATAATTTTAAATAAGTTCGCCACCTGACATCCAAATTTTATTTTTAAAACTTAAGGTTTTAAAAGTTTTAGCCATCATATTAAGTTGTTCAGACCGAACGAAGACATCACAAATTATTTATTAGCATTTCGTTACATTTGTTTTGAGAAAGCCCACCTTACACGTCCATTCTTTACATTCACAATATAAACATTCCACGAATGCGCGCGAAAGTATTTAAAGTCTTCTTATTTTTCTATCAATTTAGGACACAACTTGGGATAAGAGTTTAGTTTTCTGAATACTCTAACTTGGGACACAGGTTGACTTGGGACACGGGAGCTTGGGACAGCGCCGTGAGGTCAGAGGGTCACGTGCACCAATCAGCGTATCCTTGTCCTAAGACACAGGTTTAGATAGCGCAATTGCAGACAGGCCTTAATTCTACGGATTTTTTGTGACATCTACATTTAAAACTGCCCAGCTCGATAACTGTGCCGCCATTTCATTAAACAGCATTAATTTACCAACATAGACAAGTGAATGCATATGAGTCATAATTGTGCTGCGATTACGTGCAGAAATAAATAACTTAAACGCTGACGGATTGTTGGAAATAACCCGCACTCACACACACATGATTGAACAGTTCGCCATTCACGACAGTTTTGACGTGCACAGATTTAGATTTCCTGCGGGACTGGCGAGGCGATGACGCAATGCATACCTGAGCAATGGAACAGCCGGCACTGTAGGGCAGTCAACATGTCTGATACAATGGCGACGCAGTGCCTGTAACTGTAGCGCCCAGCAGACGCCTGGGCACGCGAGTTTCCCCATACTCACTAGTATGCTGCCCGTCACGGACCGGTGTGGTGCTGAGCTACAGCAGAACGGACCGGTAGTGTATGCGCCATCCCACAATCATCCGGTCTTCAGTCTTTGGCAACAGCAGTAAAGACGCGCCACCTGATGTTTGCGAGAGAGTTGATAGCATGACAAGCGCTGCATGCGCATGCCTTCCCACCTTGCGATGTTCACCCCGTCTTCCCCTTCCGAGACTTTCCCAGACGTATGCAGCGTACTACAGACGGTATAAAAAAAAATTGCCTTACAAAACTGGCCAGATTATACACGTTTCAAAATGGCAGGTCTCCTGTGTCCCATCCAATTGAAGGACCCACGTTTGTCTCGGAACTTCTTAAGCCGCGTCTACACTGGGGTGGCTTGGCCACGTGACAGCTGTCGAACAACCATAACCTGTCTACACATAAGCGACATAATAGCCATCCGACGGTTATTAACTCAAGTTCTTTTCAAGATATTGGAGGAGGGCAAGCATGTCCTTTTAACCGCGGCGGCATAATAAATTGTTTTCTTTGGAAGCAAGGAACAAATGACTCCCAAGGCGGTTTTGTGNTCCTTTTAACCGCGGCGGCATAATAAATTGTTTTCTTTGGAAGCAAGGAACAAATGACTCCCAAGGCGGTTTTGTGTGCGCTCTTATTTAAGAGTCAGAAATTCATACAGTGATAGTGATGTAATTGCTGACCTAATAATGACTCTAATAGTTTAAGTAGAGAATATCGGTGCAATTGTTGGTTCAAAAACGTTTCTCCGAATGTCAAGTAGTGATTTTGAAGATCTATCGTGCATAATCGATTCAAAACTTGTAAACTGGCCGGCGAGATTTTTTATTTCATTTTCTCTTTGTGCTTTGGCATTTTTTTTAATCTGTACAAATTGCAGTAAGTGCATCGTACCTAGCATTTATACATTTATAATTCGTGTTTTTCGAGTCCCAGAGTACTTCGTGTGAGCGGTATAGTTCAATAAACGTCGTAGTATCTACAGTCAACTGCAAAAACACTCCACGCAAATACAAAGAAACTGCAAAATAAATTACCAGACATGACATGGCCAAGTACACAATGATATGGGGATGTTCTGAGCCGACTGGTCCAGAAACGCGAGGTCGGGTTACTCATGCGACTTTGTGTCTACAAATGTCGCTCAACCATGTCGGCCGACTTGCCTTTGATAGAGACCGAAACTCGATGAGAAAGCGATACACCTGTCGCTCGACCTCCTGAGTCACGCTTCTGACACCGCAGTGTACACACGGCCTTAGGCACTCGGTTATATGCGGTACTGTGGAGGACGCTGCAGAGGCGTTGGAGTTTTTCCTGGGTTTTGCCGTTTTCTAACTTGCCTTTATTCCTCCCTTCTGCCATCTTCACCTCAGCGCACATTCNAGTTTTTCCTGGGTTTTGCCGTTTTCTAACTTGCCTTTATTCCTCCCTTCTGCCATCTTCACCTCAGCGCACATTCTTTCTTCAGGCTGGCTGAAATGATAGGGCTGTCTTTCGGACAGGACTTAGCGTAAACCTTCCATCCATCATTCCAACTCAGAAACCATGCCTCAGAGGGAATAACATCACAATTAAATGTTTGCATAATAATTTTAACTTCAAGTGTGACTGTCAATTAGATTCCTTTTAAAGGAGCCAGTAATACAAGTACACCTGATATTTCAAGTAGGCGAAAGCACCTTTTTCCTGAACTTCAATAATCAGAGATATGAGCTGCCGTCATGTATGGAAAGTTAACGAAAAAATCTCGTCGATATTATCGATTTCAATCAGCTACGTTAGGCAGTTTGTTAACAAGGCCATTTTTTTAAATTGTTGTACTGACTTACATCAAGGTTGTACGCCTGAGGCCAGCTTGGATTGCTAAATTTTCACAGTGATATCTGTTTCGGCAGAGTGTAAAACGTAATTTACTAAACTCTTTGAAAATGTTGGTGTTAACTGTCGTAATATATTTCACATTCAATTAAAAGGAACGCCATGCAAACGTTGTCTATTTCGAAAATTCGCTAACCGTGTCATACAGCTTATCATGCCACGGATTTAAATTTAAAATTAGTCCTGAATATTATCAATAATGAAGTTTACAAAATGTGGTCACATGTCCCACTTTTAGTCCAAATTTCCCACATTCTAAATGCTGATTAACTGGTACACACCTTTATACGCAGAGCAATTAGCTACCTGCAAAAATGAAAAATGACCAATTAATAGTTTCCCTTCTCATTTACACATCAGTAATGAACGGCTTTCAATGCCACGCAAGTTATCAAATTTTTTTATTACGAACCTATCCGGCATACGTACTTTTACGTATGGCTGACTCGCGGTTAATTACGTTACTTAATAGCCTTTGAAATAACCTTTGAAAAAAAAACCCCTTACTGTGACTTCATGGCCAGTAATATTAGCAGCAAATTACGTAAAGTAACTAAAAGTTCTAACGTCTTGTCAGAAGTTTAGCGTTTTAATTGGTGTACACTATGATCAGTTTCCATCCGTTATACATAACAGTTGTGTTATCTATGGCACGTTAGTGTCGTATTTAAGTTGNGACACTATGATCAGTTTCCATCCGTTATACATAACAGTTGTGTTATCTATGGCACGTTAGTGTCGTATTTAAGTTGAAATATTTTCACCCCGTTTCTAAGGTTATAGAAGTTGGTACCCTTGGTGTAACGGACTGACACTCAGAGAGCTGAAGTAAGATTGCTTCTACTATAGGTTCGGAACAAAACCTCATATCTTATGGGGACTTTGGCATAGGGAAAATTTTCACCGCTAGGTGCGCAGTGTTCCAAAAGGCAACTTTTAATTAAAATTTCAATTTATGTGAATAATAAAAAAAGAAAGATTTTATTTAGTTTCCGAGATATTTTGTATATCATGATTGCAATTATCCTGTTTTTTAAAGAAAAAAATACATAAAATCAGGTTCCTTGCCAACACTAGCGCTTCCCTAGAGGCTAAAATTTTCCCTTTGCCAAATTTATAACAATGATCTTCCTAACTGGTAGAAGAAATAACATTAGCAGAAGTAAGGAACTGAGCATTTCTTCCAGAAATAAAAAATGAATCGCATATCAGTAACAGGCTTGCCAACGTTGTCAGGAAAACTCTTAACTGTGTCACCCCAAACCAACTCAATTGTACCGACTTTTTCCACACAAATCAACCAACGCAAACACAACCCGCAACCTAATTACCGAAGATGCAAAAAAAAATCGTTTTGGCAGTCTACAACTGGCAAGCACAAAAATCGACGCAAAACGTAAGCATGAACTTAATAAGAGCATCTAGCTAAAAAACTTGCTAAGAAATTATTTAAAAAATGGTACTATTTTAAAGCATATGGGGTGAGTTGTGAAATTACGTCAGGTATTTTGTATTCTACAGCATTCTATTGAGATGCTCAGTGTTAGATAAGGAGGTAATGCATTACAGTGAAAGAGCAGGAGGTAATTAAAGAGAAAATGCCAGATCACAAACACTAAATCTTTATTTAACGTAAACATTTGAGATTCTGTATTTTCGTACTGCTCGCTTCCTTCCGTGCGTCTGAATAACAGAGCGCAAGTCGTATTCATGTCAGTTTGTCCAAGTGGTTTTCATCTTTGATGTGATATCGCGTCGTATAGTATTACGTTGTTAAAAATTGTAACACCATTTGAATACTGAGAGCTGCTGTTTTCAGTAAATAACAGGTTATCGAATATGTAAGACAATATTTTGTTTAAACTGCATTAAAATACAAAATTGTGGATTGAGAAGTTATTTTGCTCGCCAGTATACGTGCACCTGTTCAGGTTCCACAAGTATGTTCAAGTACACACGCTACCATTCGAGCACATGGGTACGACAAATGGAGCTGCTGTGCTGCCGAACAACAGGGGTGGCGCGTGGCGATCAGTTTCTCGACGTCAACATTATGTATGGTATGTATATTGTTTTGCGGTATCAGACAACTGCATTAGAAAATAATTTTAATGTAATTATTAGATAATATGAATCGTTACAATTTTTTCTTATCTCGATACGTGAGGTGCCTTCATATTTTAAAGGTTTGTTTAAATTGCACCAATAACGACTGAGTTAAACTGTGGATATTATATGCGCTGAAAATCGAAGTAAATTTTTTAAAAAATTAACTATTCATTTGGTATTTTTAATGCCCACGAACAGCGACTAGGCCTTAGTAGAGTTACATAATATATTATGAAATGGGGAAGGAATTTACCATGGCCTATGGTTTTACCCGTTAAAACAATTTTATGCGTTTAGATGTGGTCCGTTTTGTATGTAAACATTAATTAAACTTCTCTAGGAACGAATCAGATTTTATGGGGAATTTTATTTGGTGTCCTAATTGCATTCCTGAATCCGTCATGGGGATCAGACACCTTCTGCGTCCTAGAAATGCCGTGAATTTTATTCCAGTGAAGTCGTCCAACTTTATACAGAGCGGAGTCAACGAACCCGAACAACAGCTCTTCAGGGATCATTCTATCGTCCTCCAGATGCTCTGCCAGTTGAAGAGCGGTGGTAGAGAAGGAGATGGGTTGATGGACCAGTGAAGTGGTCTCGGTAATAGCTCCGCCAGGGGTCTGGACGGTGATTTTCATTTGTTCCCTGTCCTTTTTTACTTGAGAAAGACGTGATCGCTGCTGCGAGGAGGCTGTGAATCTGTGTCGGTTCGCGTGACCACGATTGGCGTGACTTGAATTCATGATCACTTTTTCAGTAGTCGAGTAATTGGTGAAGTTGAATAAGGAGTGTTAACCTCGTACGATTATGTACACAAACGCTAAAGATGACGGGGTCACCGATGTTATAACGAGCTAAAAAACCCTCGGATACAGAGTCGGTCATGCCGACTGCTGGACGTGAAAATGCACCACTCCGGCTTCTCCGTCACTTGAACACTTAACGCCACAATATCACGGTTACCGAAGATCTGTCAACGGATTCGGGAGAAGGCTGCAGCCAAGAAATTTGTTGTCTTTAGACTTTATGTTAATGGCAATGTTACTTAGAACTCAAAATTGAACACAGGCCAGCTTATACGCTGTAAAGAATGTCCGGATATACTTTTAATGATAATCGCAAGGAAATATTCACAAATGTACTACTTGTAGCTCATGATTACCGTACTATTTAGTAAAATAAACAAATAGCGTGTATTATTAAGTACGTGTATTTCTCCACTTCATTAAGACGGGCATGTTAATAGCTGAGTTAGAGATTTTGTATGCCTGCTTTGGAGCAGTTAACATTTCGGAGCCGAGACTTATCTGAGTGGGGCAATGTGTGTTGATAGCGGAAAGTCAGCAGATATTGAATTTTCCTATCAAGCCTTGGGGCAGTGCTGAGTGTAAGAGAAAAACGTATTGCTGTAGTAATTAATGTGGTGTATCACGTATCTTCAGCGTTTTTATTGTGTTAGTGTGATCAAGTCAATTGTTCTTGGGAAGTATGATATAGAAAGTTACAGACGATTTTATTGTGTTAATTGCAATTAAGTTGAGCCACTAGTGTGTGTATATATATATATATATATATATATATATACATATATAACAAAGTCGGGTTAGTTACACCATTTATAACTCGAGAACGGNACATATATAACAAAGTCGGGTTAGTTACACCATTTATAACTCGAGAACGGCTGAACCGATTTCAATGATTCTAGATTTTTTGGATTTGTCTGCGCTCGGAATAACATATAGGCTATTTAAACATCGTAAAAGTACACAGAAAAAAATATTATAACGTAAATTCATTTTCTCATACATTTTTGACATGACATTAACTGAAGTTCAAGTATTGCCTCCAAAATAAATAAGGAATGCTAACATGAAAATGCATCTATATCTATATATATAAAACAAAGTCGGGTTAGTTACACAATTTATAACTCGAGAACGGCTGGACTCGGAGATGCCACATTATTACACTTGGAACGCTTCATCGAAGAAATTTCAACGTCGGAAGCAAGGCGATGTGGTTCCTGGTCATCCGGATGTGCGTTCTACTGATGCTCTTGGTCGTATTTACACAGTTTATCCGAAGAATGATGAATGCTTCTATTTGCGGTTGTTGCTGGTGAATGTTCGTGGGCCAACATCATTTGAATCACTACGAACTGTTAATGGTATAGTGTGCCCAACATTTCGTGCTGCATGTCAAGAGCTCAATTTGCTTGAAAACGATACTCATTGGGACACGACAATCGCTGAAGCAATTATTTCTGCAACTCCAAGTCAGATACGCACATTATTTGCTATCATCATTTCGACATGCTTCCCATCGAATCCACGTGACCTGTGGAACAAATACAAAGATGACATGTCAGAAGACATTTTACATAGAATTCGTGTCAGTTCAAGAAATCCCGATCTTGAGGTGAATGATGAGATGCATAACCAGGCTTTGCTCTTGATCGAAGACATGTGTTACCTCATGTGCGGCAGTTTGTTAGTCAGGTTAGGAATGCCAGCGCCAGATCGAGGAATGAATGACGCATTTAATCGAGAATTAGAACGAGAACGTGAATATGATCGACATGAATTAGACCAATCAGTTCAAACGAATGTGCCCCTGTTGAACCCCCAACAGAAGGAAGTGTATGATACATTAATCAAGGCAATTGATGAGGGAAATGGTGGCTTATTTTTCCTGGATGCCCCCGGTGGAACTGGGAAGACATTCCTCATGTCATTGATTTTGGCCACTGTTCGAGCGAGATCCGACATTGCGGTAGCAGTTGCTTCTTCTGGAATAGCGGCCACATTGTTAGAAGGATGCCGTACGGCTCATTCAGCGTTTAAACTGCCGTTAAACCTTCAAACTACTGAACAACCGACATGTAACATTGCGAAACGCTCCGCAATGGCCAAGGTTTTAGTAGCATCTAAAATCATCATCTGGGACGAATGCACAATGGCGCACAAACGCGCATTAGAAGCACTTGACCGAACATTGAAAGATCTGCGCAATGACTCGAGATGTTTTGGAGGCGCAATGATTTTACTGTCTGGCGACTTCCGCCAAACACTGCCAGTCATTCCAAGATCGACTGCTGCCGATGAAATAAACGCTTGCCTCAAATCATCAAATCTGTGGCGCTATGTGAAGAAACTTCAGCTGGCATCAAGCATGAGAGTTGCATTGCTGAACGATCCATCTGCTGGAGATTTCTCCATGCAATTGCTGACTATCGGTAATGACCGTGTTCCTGTCGANAGCAATTGCTGACTATCGGTAATGGCCGTGTTCCTGTCGACGAATCGAGCGGATTGATTTCATTTCCTCCGAATTTTTGCAATTTCATCTCATCGAAAGACGAGCTCATCAAGAAAGTGTTCCCGAACATCATTGCTAATCAGAAAAATAACAAATGGTTCAGTGAGAGAGAAATTTTGGCGGCTAAGAACAAAGATGTGGATAACTTAAATATAGTAATTCAGAATCAAATCGTTGGTAATCTGCATTCATTTAAATCTATTGACTGTGTAATATACGAAGACGAAGCCACCAACTATCCAACTGAATTTTTAAACTCCTTGGATGTGCCCGGCTTACCACCGCACAATTTACAACTGAAGGTTGGCTCGGTAGTAATAATTCTTCGAAGTCTAAACCAACCAAAACTATGCAATGGAACGCGTTTGGTGATAAGAAAACTGATGACCAATATGATTCACGCGATGATACTCAAAGAAAAATTCAAAGATGAGGAAGTTCTCATTCCGAGGATTCCTATGATCCCAACCGATATACCCTTTGAGTTTCAACGACTGCAATTTCCGATTCGTCTTGCATTCGCCATGACGATTAACAAATCTCAAGGCCAATCCTTGAGTGTTTGTGGTCTGAATCTAGAAAATGCATGTTTTTCTCATGGTCAATTATACGTGGCATGTTCACGCGTCGGCAAACCATCGGCTTTATTTGTTCTTGCGCCTGATAACAAAACGAAAAATGTCGTATATCACAAGGTGCTTCACTGAAGAAAATTTACGCGAGTACAACCCATGCAGCAAAATACAGTTGACACGCCATTGAAATACTAAATTTTTGTACTTTTATTGATTTTTTATTTTCTTTATATATATTATCTTAATAAACTATTGAACTTAATAAAATTTGAGTATTAAATTTATTTTACGTTAATAAAATCCTAAATGAAGCTAAACTAAAAGTTAACACGACATTCATTGACTGTTAGGCGGTACGAAGTCCGCCGGGTCAGCTAGTTTTAAATACATAAGTCCAGAAGATTTATTTTATTTAATGAAAGATTATCCCACCCAATTAAAATCTTGGTATGTACAAGGTTGTATTACTCTGGCTTCGTTTAAGTACTTGCATGTGTATAACACTAGCTTTCTATCCGTGGCTTCACCAGCATATACTACAAAAAGCAGATATTGCATTCCTTTATAACGGAAGTACCTCTTTGTACACGACATTGGTGGTTCTGCCATGAGGTGCTAGGATTACCAGTTGCTGTAGACTGTTCACGGCAAACTGAGCACTTTTGAAAGCCCTGCCTATGATCTACTTGTATGCACATCATTTTTTCTTCCACCACATTTACAATTGACGTTACCATGGTCCCGATCACTTCATTCGTCCGTCGGTCAAGAACGACTGTAAAAATTTTAGAATAGTAAATATTTTACCAATGTTTTTATTGTTATACTTATATGCATTAAAAAACAAAAAGTAAAATTAAATATTTTGGTATTCACAAATGTATACTTAACACTTGTAATTTAACGTTAACACATGGGACTACTTTCTCTCGGTCGTTGCCAACTTTACTGGGTGCGCGACAGTCAGTGTGCCCGTTAAATATACGCAGGTAGGGCAGTGACATTCTTCAAAGGTTGATTTCAAAACTGCTCACTTTACCTTGAACAGCCTTTAGGTGAACTTACTTTGGAGCAGGCCACGTAGAGCTACTCATGTGAAAAGCAGTCCTCCCACCTTTAGAGACTATTCCTGTATCTCACTTATAGTTATAGCGAAACAGACATTGAGTAGAAATTGCAGTCTCTTAAATTCGAAAGGGTACTCGGATGGAATGAGGGGTATGCACGTTTTGAAAACTTATGTCGCTCGTGCACATACAATAAATACTTTGGCTTCGATTATACCTTTTGCCAAGCCTTCACTTGGAGCCCGATGCTATTATAGCGTTTTGGTGGTAACATTAGTGGAGTCCCGAACATTAGGAGAAGATTTTGTGATGATAGGTCAGGAGGGTAGATGCAGTTGATGAACTCCTCGAGGTAATTGACTGCATCATCCAATTTTACAACTGTGTCCACGAATTTGTTCTACATTCCGACCCCTTCGAACAACTTAAGCAAAATGTGCTAATGATTTATTATATTGTTATATATTTTTAACGTTGCTCAATCGTCGTAAAATTTGTCGAGATACTTCCAAACTGCAAAATAAAGGTTATAAAAATGATTTTTCTTTTGAGCATTTCTAGTTGTAATGCTACTAGAATATATGCAAGTTACGTTAAGTATTATTGTAGTGAACAGAATATCAGGTTTGTTGACAAACAAAACACAAACCGAAAGCCTTGCAAGTGGTTTTAACAATTCTCTACGTTATTTGCAATGTTATGTTTCTTACAGTTCTGTTTCCAAGAAATCGCTGAAATGTTGCTACAAAAAGATGGTTACTGTGCAGCTGGAATAGGCACTATATTCCAATTCACTCTTCGTCAAAGACGTATAAAAGAACTAACCGCAGTACAAAATGTGATATAAACACGTTTACAGAACCTGATAACGAAAAGAACCTAGCGCGATGTATTTCACTACTTAATTATTGATACTCCTCCGTTTTGGCAACTTTTTTTAGTGACTAAGAAAAATATATTTTATTTTTGATAAGATTTCACAAAACATGTTGGTTTGAAGTTTGCGTGCGGGGAAACGATGTAATGTAGGTAACACATTATCGAAACTACATTCGAACATTTCTCACCTTCTCAGGGATTTGAATTTGGAAAAATCCTGAAATTAACTTTTAGATATTTACGTACCCAAACTTTTAAAGAAAATGTCACGATATTTTAACGGCCTATTTAGGAGTCTTCGAGAATACATTTTGCATATTTTTATCCTCTTAGCGGTTGAATAAAAATCCTGAAATCTGTTTTTAGTTATTTTTATAGGTTACCTTCTGAAGCTAAGATAACAGCGATATCTCGGGCTAATGAGCTATTGAGGAGTCCTCGAAAACACATTTTACCCCTTTCCACCCTCTTTGGGGTTGAATTTCAGATAATCTTTTCTTAGTGGGTGCATGTACCCTAAGGCGAAGCCATCCCAAAATTTTCATGTTTTTAGATCCGGTGGTTTCGGCTGTGCGTTGATGAGTGGGTCAGACAGTCAACAACTTAATTTATATGTAGAGATTTCGTAAGAGCATTCAAACAAAAAACCTCTGCCTGTGCCTTTCAGTTCAACATTAACTTCTAGCCGCAAGTCCCCCATGCTGGAATAATAATTTCACAATACATTTATCTATCCCGATTTAATGTTTGTTTGTACACTACGAACCGAATATACTACAAGGTAAGTATCAGTACTCAAATCCTATGAGAAAGAAAATGTTATATTAAAATTTGTATAGTTTTGTTTCGACAAAATAATTTTATTTGATCATCAAATGTTATTTTTTTAACAAGATAGTTTGTTACATTTACTGAGTGTTTGTTTGGTTAATTAACTGCGTTTTGCTGCCATCGGCTTATGTATTTTTGTACGCAATGGTTATTTGGATATGTATTGTTGCAAGCGTCCAGTTGTATTACTTCAGGATTATTTTTCTGGTTCTTTCCTAGTTCACACAATATCCACTTGAATATTGTTTCGTAGCTAACAACGTGTGAAGTCTGAAAGCGGGTGCTTCAGCACCCTTATTTCAACTGGACTCGTGCCACGACCGGGTGAAGGGGCTCAGTAGTTAACTTTCAGACTCGCATTCGAGAGGAACTGGGTTCGAATCCCGGTCCGGCCATCCATATGTCTGTTTTCAATGGTTTTTCCGAAATCACTCCAGTCTAGTTGTGTGATGGTTCCTCACTGCATGCCGTGGCGGATCACTTCCCCACTCCTGCTTCTCTGACCAACTTGCTCCGTCTTTAACGACCTGGCTGTCGACGAGACGTTAAACCCTACACACCTTCGTGTAACAAGAACGTACAGTTCGCTGTCGAAACACAAGCAATCCTTGCAACAGCTTGCCAACAGCCACTGAATAGCTTCACAACTTCCAGACATCTCACCGTGGAATCCACGGCGAGTGGAATGGAAGCGGGTCAGGTTTGTTCGTATAGTTTCCATTCCCCTGCCGTGCTTCGCTCCGCCGGCCCTCCGTAACCACCGACAACTCTCGCCATTACCCGCTCCAGCAGCTGCCAAACCGCTACTCTGGCATGCCATCACGTTAGAATGGCAAGTCGCCAGGCGCCGGACTTGGATAAACGTTTACTTTTTGCGTATCCTGCCAATACACCGAGCCATAGCCATCCAGGGCACGTAAATATATCAGCAAACTTCTGGTAGAACGCATATAACATACAGGGAGAAATTTCACGGTTAGCGGCATAATCTCACAAAGGTTTTATTATTTTGATTTTGGCGCACCAATTGCTGTTCAAATTCTGGAGATTAAAAGTACAGGTTGAGTATAAAAGAATACTCCAAATTTGAAGGTCTATAATATCAAAACCAAACGACCTAAAACCTTGATTGACCACTCAAATGAACCGTGGAACAGTGAAGTTTGATTACCATATCTTCATAAATGTTCAATGTGACCATCATGAGCAGCCCGAACGACATCTACGCGATAATCAAACTCGTTCCACGCTCTTGTCAGCATGTCTGGTGTTACGGTTTGGATGGCGATCGTAACTCTCGGTTTGAGGTGGTGAGGGGGTAGCGAGCTCGCATTCGACACCTCAATGTAAAGGGGGGTGGTCTGATGTTTCCTTTATGGTGCGCCACCCCATTGGCACCTAGCTGTTCGCGGATACCTGAACGAGACGTTGCCACAATGCTGGACTGGTCGAGGAGCAGCTGGTGACCAGGCTCTTCATCACTGGCCCCCAAAAAGCCCGGATCTTACCCCGTGCAATTTGTTTCTATGGGGTACATAAAGGATCGAGTGTTTCGTCCACCATTGCCGGCTAAAATTGGCGACCTCAATATGAGAATTACGGACGCCATCCAAACCGTAACACCAGACATCCTGACAAGAGTATGGAACGAGTTTGATTATCGCGTAGATATCGTTCGGGCCGCTCGTGGTGTTCACATTGAACATTTATGAATGTATTATAATCAAACTTCACAGTTCCACGGTTCATTTTATTGGCCAACCAAGGTTGTAGGTTTTTTGGTTTTGATATTATAGACCTTCAAAATTGGGATATTCTTTTATACTCATCCTGTACTCTCCTTTTATGTTAACGCAAGTATAAAACGCTTGTAATATATGAAATATTTTGGAAACATCCAAACACGTTATACATAAGTTGATGATTCAATCGTTTGATTCAAAAAGTGTAAAGAACCTTATATTTGGTAAAATTGAATTTATGCTTAGATTTCATCCATTAGCTATAATATTTCCGAGGCTACTTTGGTCACTACAAGTATTTGTATTTTTACTTGGTTGGGTTACTAGTCCTTGCCGCATAACCCTCAACCGAGGGAAGAGATTTCATTTTGAACTTTCCTTGTCCTGAGGAGATTGCCTTCTCTGCGGCTACGAAGTTTCTCTCGAGCAAAATGGACAACGGAACAGGCTGAAAAGGCCTAATCCATGGTAGAAGAAGAAGAATAATAAATAGTAATATTTCATGCGTAACTAATATGAATGAAACCAGGGAAATAATAGGTGTGTTGGTAATGCCTAGTAAGAAATAGTACTTACAGGAAATATTATTACACTGAGTGCGCACGAATGCGATGGGTTGTCCCTTTGGTGTAATTTTCTAGACTCCGTTAAACTTTCCTTGCATGAGGCGGAGGAATATCTTAGAAGTAGAACTTTATCAGGGCATCAGAAAAGTTGGAAGTAACCGTGAATGGACTATAAGCGAACACTCGCAGAGTTGAGAGAGTTGAGAGGTGTTGGTAGGCGATTAACAGGGAGGCATTGGCCCCGGTGAAGGTGAAATGAGATTAAGATGAAACAGTGGTAGAGTGCGAAAGTGGGAGAGACGGGATTACCCGGAGAAAAAACCGCCGGCCAACGGCAATGTCTGCCACGTTTCCCACATTCGTAAACCCTAGTGACCTCACCGGGAATCGATCCCGATTCGTCTTGGTGGGAGGCGAGTTTCGGAAAGATCCAACTTTTCTTATAGGAGCCCTTAATAAAATCTCCGCAGTAAAGTATGCAGAAATATATAACGACACCAATCTGAAGTACTTTTGTACAAAAAAATTCTGAGGAAATCTTGTTTCCCTTTTAACTGTCGACACTTGGCAGACGGTACGCTCATGTACGGGGAAACCTCGCTGGATAAGGTTCAAGTCCTACCTCCAGCATTTCTTAAAAGTTTCCTTACAATGATTGGGAAGGTAAATGGTCGTTAGTTCGCTACATTCTAAAATATAAAATACTTGAACTGCTCCAAATCGGTGAATTGGACTGAATATCTGTTGAAATTACTCCGCTGTATTCTGTAAAATTGTACTGATATTAGTTGCTGGTACTCGCCGATTTAACACGATTTCTTTTGTTTACTAGTGTATTACACTGGCCTCACACCAACACCCCAGTGCATTCTACCGATTCGCCAGTATCGTGTGTCACAGCTCATTTGCAGTCGTTTCGGTAAAAATAATTCCAATTACTAAAATCACTGATCAAGAATTAGTGTGTACACTCAGGAATCGTCGACTCGTCTTTAGTCTTTCCAGCATTATTGTTCAACGTAACAAAACTCAGACGTTGAATTTTGACTTCTAAGAACGCAATAAACTATATTTTACAGGTATTAATTAGTATTCATTTGTTGAAAATATGAATTGTATATACTTGAAAAAATAAAGTGCATTCTAAATGGGGTAAATAATTTATGATGCGAAATAAAGAAACATATATTGCAAAGTTTGTAAGATCAACAAGAATGATGCTTTGTATTGACTACCGTTGTTCGAGAAGCTGTGGCTACTATGAAACAAAAACAGTGTGTGATTTATAGCCGTGGGTGTTGCAGGCTAGAACCAGAGGAAAATCTGGAAGCTCTCCAAAACCATCTTGTGGTGTCCCCTTCGTGCCAAAGCAGAAAAACAAACTGTGCTAAATATGTCCAGGTCGTAACTGCTACAGGTGTTGCCCTAGACGAGATCGCGTACACACAGCTCTCAGCTTCAGGGATACTTGCCCAGGCTGAGACATCTAGATTACGATTGTCTTGATTCCGTCGAACGGCGGTTCAAGTACAGATCATGAGAGAGTTTTTAGTGCTTGGCGCTGCTGTGGCGCAACTTGAACTTTATGAGTTTGAAGTTTATCTTTCTGTCCAATAAGATTGACGGCACACGCTAAATTTGAACAATCAATTTCAGTCAGTGAAAAAGGTTTATTGCAGTAAATTCAGTGACCGTGTTGCTGCCGACAGTGGACTATAAATGGGAATCAGAGCACTTTCAAACAACGCAGTAAACTATTTATGAGTATTGGCACTNCTGCCGACAGTGGACTATAAATGGGAATCAGAGCACTTTCAAACAACGCAGTAAACTATTTATGAGTATTGGCACTGAATTCGATGTTATTTTTGACGTGAATACGTCTTTAAAACAATATTGACGCGTGGGGTATAATCTATTCGCGGTTTCTTCGTACTTTTTGAATTAAACCTATGAAAAATGTCTCCGTGTATTGCGTGTTTGGTTGTTTCCTAAATAGGCCATGTAGCACAAGCGTTTTATACTTCTGTTTACATAAAACTATCTCGTTTTTGGTTAAATAGATTTTTTCACTTGCATAACATACAAATTATAATATGTCATTTGTATTTAATATGANGCATAACATACAAATTATAATATGTCATTTGTATTTAATATGAATAAAAATAGGGAGAAAATATGTGTGTTGGTAATTCCTAGTAAGAAATGCGTAGTTCTCATGCTGGGTGCACACGGATGCGGTTCGCAGTCCCTTTGGAGTAATTTTCTAGACTCAGCTGAGCTTTGTTTGCATGAGGTGGAGTAACACCATGGAAGTAGAACTTAAGCACGGTTTCAGAAAAGTCGGAAGTAACCATGAATGGACTATACACCAGGACGTGCGNTCATGGAAGTAGAACTTAAGCACGGTTTCAGAAAAGTCGGAAGTAACCATGAATGGACTATACACCAGGACGTGCGATGCAATACTTGCAGGGTGATCCATTCCGACACTATAACTGCGTGACTATTAACAGCAATGTAATAAATGTGGTTTAGTTCGATCAGGTAATACGACTGCGATGGGAGCATGACCTTGAGTTGGCGGGTGGGAATCCGCGGCAACTGGTGGAAATTTTGGGCGTGGGCAAACATTTTCGGGCATCGCATCCCGCGACTCAGGCGTGATAGAGCGCTGATTTTGGTGCCAAACGAAAGATCTCGTCCAGATCTGTCGGTTCAAACCACAAAAGCCAAGTATCAATTTCGTTACTTCCATTTCACTCTCATATCCCAAAGAAAGTATTACCCGCAAACGCAGGCGTATCCACGTATAACACACAGCCACGACCCGATTATTTTTAGCAGTAGAACTGCCAAAATCACATGGCCTGGACACATACGGTCATAACTTTGTTAACACAGATATTTTCTTCCATATTTTAGTACCTTTCTTCTGGATAGTTTGTGATGAAAGTAAAGAATATGTTTAAGTGACGCAATTTCTTTTTCTATAAAAGCACGGGTTTGTTGAAGAACAAACTAAACTTCTCTATCATTATTTGATAACGCCATTTCAACAGTTCTGCAGGGAAGTCATGAACCAATGCTGTGCACATGCACATGAGATGAAAACTAGTGCATAGTCTGTTCACGGTATGTTCACACTTTTTTAATAAAACCTTTGAAAAATTACCCCATATAAAATGTTATTGGTTGATTCCTAAATTTGTAATGTGTCACAAGCGTTTTATACTTCTGTAAACATTAAAGTTTTTCATTTTTGGTTAAACTGAACTTTTACTCATATTTTATTAATAATTTTAAATGCTTAATTGATAATTAATGTGAATATAAACAGAGAGAGGTGTGTTGATAACGCCTAGTAAGAAATAGTTATCATACAAAATNATTGATAATTAATGTGAATATAAACAGAGAGAGGTGTGTTGATAACGCCTAGTAAGAAATAGTTATCATACAAAATACAGAAATATTAAACAGAGTGTGCACAAATGCAGTGTGTTCTCCCTTTGGTGTTATTTCTTAGACATAGTTAAGTTTTGTTTGCATAAGGTGGGGGAATAGCCTGAAAGTATAACTTGAGCAAGGCGTCAGAAAAATTAGAAATAATCATGAATGGACTATAACTAATGAAGTAATGTTTACTTTATGATAGCTGCTGCCAAATGAGTTAAAAGCACTGCAAACGTTTGCCTCAAAACAATGCATTAAAAAAAATTCAAATTCATTATGCAATACTTTTTTTGGGGAGAACAACATTCTTCTTTAGTGACTACTAATATACTTGGTATAGGTTGTTCATGGTAACTGAGCACTTTTGAAAGACCTGCTTAAGATCNATAGGTTGTTCATGGTAACTGAGCACTTTTGAAAGACCTGCTTAAGATCTACTTGTATGCACATTGTATTATTACACCATATGTCAAATTAACATTGTCATGGGCCTGATCACATTATTCCTGCGTTAGCCAAGGGAAACTGTATGTTTATTAGAAAAGAAAATATTTTAAGAATGTACTAATTCTTACACTTTATTCATTTAAAAAAAACAGAAAATAAAACGAATCATTTCAGTGTTTAAAACTGAACACTGAAACCTAACACTTTTAATTCGACGNAAAAAAAACAGAAAATAAAACGAATCATTTCAGTGTTTAAAACTGAACACTGAAACCTAACACTTTTAATTCGACGTTAAGGTATGGAACTACTTTCCTTCCGTTGTTGCCAACTTTACTGGGTGCATGGCAGTCAGTGTACCCGTTAAAATATAAGCAGGTAAGGGCAGTGACATTTTTTAAATGTTGATTTCAAAAGTGCTCACTTAACAGTGAACAACCTTTAACTCCAAAATACATAATCACACATCGTGCAGTCAGTTCTCACCATATTAGTGATTACCACAGATTATTTTGAAGCCAACGCCATTTATTTTTTAGTGCGTAATTCATGCAAACCAGTAGGAATCACTGTTGAAAGCAGTGGGCTGTCAGACTTATCAACGTTACCATTCTCAACAGTTGGCAGCCAAATTCACTTATGTCAACATTTTAATTATTTTTTTTTTTACATTTTAACAGTAGAGTACATCTGTGGTTTTTTTATCACCCTGGGAAATCTCGCTTCAATTTTTTTAAAACCTTGGTTTCCAAATCCCTGTTTGTGATCCGAATGAAGGTCACAATAAGTTTTCTGAGCTTTGTCACGAGAAAAACATATATTTTTGTTATCTTTTGAAAAATATTCACAAATCAAAACATTCCAGTAAAACAATTAATATTGTGTGTACATTTTTAAATCAGGATTTTTGGATTAATTTCGGTGACAAATTTGATATTAAGAGAGAAAATATGAAGTGTCTTTATCTTCCTTTCACAACACATTTAAGATGTACGTAAACAAGATATATTAAAGCGCTGCGGCAAGGATGTTGAATGGATTTCAAGAAGAAATAGATGGAATACTAATAATAATCTCTATCGTTTTGAAATGAAAATAAACAATACTTAAAATTTTGAAGAATTATACGTGGATTTTAGTTGATATTTTAATTTGAGAGCTGTTTTCGCAATGGCTCGTATAGGCCTCTTTGGGTTTGCGGTAGGGCAAAAACCAGCAGGTTGTCTCATACCTTAATGTAAGAAATCTCACCGACATTGATCTATCAGACATTCTTGCGTAAAATATTTCATATTTACGGAGACTATAGCAAATTCATAAGGAATTTTAAGTTTCGTATCGTGCTTTGTTCATTTTTTAAACAGGGAAAGCATTTTTTATTTAAGATGTATATTTTGTGGTGTTAAAGCATCACACCTGAATTCTTTTAATTTAAATGGTTATTTTAAGTTGGTATACTGTATATTGCTTAAAGTGTAAACAAATATTTTCATAATCCAAAAATCGAAATATATCTATTTACATTTTTCATAGGATAAAAAGTAAATATTTTAACTAAATATGTTAGCGAAAAACTCATAGCCTGAGTAACTCCTAGGCAAAAATGGTAACATACAAAGGCAAGAAGGCACGAGAAGTAAGGAACGGCAGTTCAGACAGGAACTTTCCCATTTATTGATGTGATATGTTGATATTCGCCGTGAGTATCCGGGTTGGAGTTATTTTATACCGTATAACTGACTTTCCCCCTGCGTTCCTTGATGGCGTTACCTACCTCAAGTAACGTGATGTTTCATTCTTGAAAAAATATGAGAAATGTGAAACGTGAGATCACTACCGAGTGCATTAAAACCTACGTTTAAAGACGCTACGTTGAGTAATTTTTATAAAATATGTAAATATGAGTTGTAAATTAGAAGTAAAAATGCTCAGTGCGAGTTTGGGGCGTTCAGCCTGAAGTCGTCAGGCCTACCAGGCGTTTACCCTACAGACAATTTTATCTGTAAGATTTTTCCTAGAGCGTTTAACCAAACAGACGATTCCTAATGGGTGTTTGCCCCCCCCCCCTTTCCCAATACCTTTCTCTCTATCTTTCTATGTGTGGTGTACGTACAGACACACACACACACACACACACATATATATATATATATATATATATATATATATATATATAAATGTGTGTGTGTGTGTGACCAAATCCTACCAATCATATTTCATAAGATTCACCCTAAATTTTGTTAATATCAATTATTAAATCTCTTTTTAATGCATGGCACTAAAAGCTAAACTCATCGGTGGCAAACTAAATAAAACAACGGTACAGATATTATATTTACATTCAGGCCGATTTGCAGTTGTAAAAATAGCAAGTTGCGCTATGACAGTTGCATGTGTACAGTAAAGAGTTTTGTTTTATAAGCACGGATCTCATTGCTGAACGTACGAGTGTGCACTCCGCGGCACTTCGCGATACCTTCGCGCGCGAGGATGTTAATCTGGTCCAAGCGTGTTATTTACAGGCGCTGGTAAGATGGCTGCGGGTTATAACCGCCGGCAGGTTCTGGCAGCTTTCCAGCAACTGTAATGTCCAACTACTGCACGTAAGCGCTCCATCGCCGAAACAGATGGCAGCGGATTATGAAGACGGCGGCCTCGTAGAACTGTATAAACGAAATTCGTGAAACTTAAGTAATCGTCCACGTATAATCCAACACATTAGTAAATAAGATCAAACTTTTTTCTGAGGAAGTATGTGATCCTGAATTAATCTATGCTGATAATGTTTCACAGTTGATCTGGTAAAGCTAGGCACAACTTATATATATATAGTTCCCACAATNTTAATCTATGCTGATAATGTTTCACAGTTGATCTGGTAAAGCTAGGCACAACTTATATATATATAGTTCCCACAATAATTACAGCTCACCCCCACAAGAAAATTCAGTAGACAGAAGAATAAAAACCAGAAGGTGCTGATATAACTAATTAGCCAATTTTTCATTTATATATTCATGTGATTTTGATGAGGTTCATAAAGCTTAGACAGTAGATTAGTGTGTTAAAATATATTAAGCGTAAGATAATTTTCACCAAATTTGATGGGAATAATTATAATTGTTTCTAAGATGACAAGAAAGTAGCTTATTAGGTGAAGTTGCCTTCTACAGGACGAATCACCTAAAACTTGCACCTAAAATATTTCGTAAAAAAAAAAGGTCCTATTGATATGCTGGTTTCACAGAGTTGAATTTTAGACAAGCGTCCGTAACTTCAGCCCAGGCACAGATTTAAGCAAGTAAAAGAATGTGTATTTCCTAAACAAAATTACTTTTTTTTTTTCAAATGGAAAAATACCTTGTCACATCAAGAAAATAAAACTAGAGGAAATTAGAATGCTATCGTAATACGACAATTTTAAATCCGTCCCTAATAAATTCGCTGTCGACGAGACGTTAAGCCCAACTACCTATCTACAATTTTAAGTGCTGACAGTTGTTTGCTCCATTTAACTGATTAGTTACCAGGCTACGATGTTCGAATGTTGTTTAGATTTTGTTTCCTTTACACTGATTGCATTGGGACCTCCATGAGAGTACGTTGTAATAGTTCATACTACCTAGACGTAGGACGTGCTGGAAGATGGTATTTACTAATGCTGAAAAAGCCAGCTTGTTCATGGTGTATGGCGAATGTAGGAAGAATGCTGTTCGTTCTTGTAATGTGTANCTAATGCTGAAAAAGCCAGCTTGTTCATGGTGTATGGCGAATGTAGGAAGAATGCTGTTCGTTCTTGTAATGTGTACGCTGAACGATATTTCAATAGATGTCAGCCATATCGACCATTATTTTGAACCTCTTTAACAAGTTACAGGGAACTGGAAGAGCAACACCTCGAAAACATAACCGAAATAAACGAGTGATCGGAGAAGGGGGATGCTGTTGTTGTAAACCCGCAAGTTATCTCCCGTACAATGGCAAGAGGGAGTGGCATGAGTCAGGCAAGTGTACTACGCATTCTGCAACGTCGTAAGTTCCATACGTATCATGTGTCTCTCCGTCAAGATCTACATGGAAACGATTTCGAGAATCGTGTTCACTTTAGTACATGGGCATTAAGACATGATTTACCAGATTTGCCATGTATCTTGTTTAGTGATGAAGCAACATTTACAAATCACGGCCAAGTAAACCTCAGAAATATGTGGAACGTCAGCATCCATAGAGTGTAAATGTGTGTTGTGGAATAGTGAACCATCATATCATAGGCCCTTTTTTTCATAGAAGGAACACTGGATCCCCAAAAGTATGTCAACCTCCTGACAGACGAACTTCCACAGATGTTAGAAGACCGTCCACTGCAGACTAGGAGGATCCTGTGGTACCAGCATGATGGGCGCCCAGCGCATAGTGCAAGACGTACTACAGCTTGTCTTCACCGATTGTTTCAAAGTCGTTGGACTTGAGAAGGAGACCTGTACATTGGCCTGCCCGTTCACCAGACCTAGCCCCTTGCATTTTTTTCTGTGGGGAATGCTAAAAGACACCGTCTACAAGGGCCCGACCTCCCTTTGCAGTTATTAGGCATTTCCTTCAAGATATGCTCCAAAAAATTATGCCATAGAGCTGGTGCAATTTGGATGCATTATTTCTGCAGCATGGTGAATAGTTGATGCTCGTTTGTTNACTTGATGTTTGTTTGTTGAATGAGTCCAGCGCTCAAATGACGCTCCAGTTCATCCCAAAGATGTTATTTTGGCGTCAAATTGGGGCTTTGAGCGGGACAGTTACGAGAGTAAGTCGAAAGTAATTTCCCCCTTTTTTTAGGTGAATGGNAGTAAGTCGAAAGTAATTTCCCCCTTTTTTTAGGTGAATGGGTATAAATGGTCACTATACGAAACACATTTTTATTTCGGTACTTTTCCTTTATTTTTTGACATAATAGCTTAATTTATTTAAGTATTTGTCGTACCGTAAACTGAGATTTTCCATTCCGTAACGATAGAAAGTGGTGACCTGNAGCTTAATTTATTTAAGTATTTGTCGTACCGTAAACTGAGATTTTCCATTCCGTAACGATAGAAAGTGGTGACCTGTTCATTAAGCCATTTTCACCACTTCGTCTTTCACTTCGTTTGTCACTTGAAAATCGTCTGCCCCTTAGATGGACTTCGTACACGAGTGGAGTTGTTGCACGNGTCTTTCACTTCGTTTGTCACTTGAAAATCGTCTGCCCCTTAGATGGACTTCGTACACGAGTGGAGTTGTTGCACGATTATGACATGCCTCATGTCGCACGCACCACAACAGCTTTCTTGCAAATCTGGCATTGGCAATGTGTTCCCCATACAGCCTGGACCTGGCACCTTCGTACTTTCATATGTTTGGCGAGCTGAAGAATCATCTACGGGGCAACGATTTTCTAGCGGCGACTAAGTGAAAGACGAAGTGGCGAAATAGCTTAATGAGTAAGACGCCACTTTCTAATGTCAGAGAATGTTAAATGTCATTCATTATACGTTACGACAAATGCTTAAATATGTTTGGTAATTATGGAAAAAAAAAAAAAAAGTGCCAAAATTAAAAGGTATTTTGTATCTTAACCTACTTTTACCTGTTCACCTACAAAAATAGGGAAACTTATTTTTTGACTTACATTAGTAAGCACTAGTGTTGTTACGAATGTTGGCTTTCCCACATTCGCGAATGCGAATGCGAATGCGAATATTGGCTTTTTCAATATGGCACCCAAAGGATGCGCGTAAGAACTCACATTTTGACCGCGCGTTTAGGACCGGCCATGTTTGAACCGAAAGTAGTCGATACTACACGAAGTAAACAAACCGTGATTGCTCGCTCATTAAATGAAGTTAGCTGCTAATAGTTTTTTCGTAAAGATTTTTTTTTGAGGTTACTTACATTTATTTGTTGAATTTCTATAGAAACGATTGTTAAATTGTTATAAAGTGATTAGTGATATTTCTACATGTGTAAGTAGTATGTTAGCGAAGTTTGGACTTATTTTACAATATCTGATGCTGAAAATGTGAATTGCAAAATATGTAACAAACAATACTCGCGCAAAGGAACATCAACTAATGCTATGAGAAATCACATGGAAAGTATGTAAAAAAATAGGTATAATGAATTTAAAAAACGGTAAAATGAAAAGCGGAATGCTTCTAAAACAAATTCTTTGGCGTCCTCTTCGCGACAATGTACTAAAACCGACCTAAAACAAATGTATTTGACTGATTGCGTCGAAAAAACTAAAAAGTGGGATAATAACAACGCCAAGTCTGTGAATATAAATAATTTAATAAGCGAAATGATTGCTTTGGAGGACTTAACCTTTAGTTTTGTGGAATGCGTTGGATTTGTCAGATTGATGAACCTCCTACATCCGTCGTAAAATTTAAAAACTCGACAAAATTTTACTTCGTTTATATGCGAGAATTTCTACGGTAAGGTAAAAGATAAAGTTTTGGAATTAATCAAATCATTTGAAAAAATGGCGTTTACAACTGATATCTGGTCTTATTCTTGTTCAGGAGTATCGTTGCTGAGTTTTACATGTCACGGCGTAACAAAAGAATTTGAAAGAAAAATGATTGTGTTAAAAGCAGAGGTATTTAACGATAGCCGACATACTGGTGAAAATATAGCTATAAAACTTGAAATCATGTTGTCATTATGGGAAATACCCAAAGAAAAAGCGCAATGCATTATTATGGATGGTGGTACTAACATGAAAAAAGGCATTTCCTTGTTATTCATTAAAGACATTGATTGTTCATCACACAAAATTCAACTAGTTGTCAATGAGGGGCTTAAGGCACAAGATTCCGTTATAGCAGTGATTACAAAATTTAAAAAGATGACAACTCATTTTCACCACTCAAATATTGCTCAAGATGAACTTGCAGCTCTACAAGAAAGGCTCAATCAACCAAAGCTTAAGATTATACAAGAGAGTGTTACAAGATGGAATAGCAACTTTTATATGTTGGAGCGCATTTTGAAAAACAAAGATTCGTTGTGTCTTAACGCTTCCACAAATAACAAAATTTCACAACTAACTTCCCAAGAGTGTATAATTGTGGAAAAACGAATTACTTTGCTCAGGCATTTTGAAGAAATTACAAAAGAACAAAGTGCAACCAATATTTCCATATCTTCAGTAAATCCATTATTGGCCACCTTGGAAAAGGTAATTGATGAATTTGATGTGACTGACGAATGCATCGGAAACACTATTCTTGTTCTAAAACAAGAATTAAGTCACAGATTTTCTCATTTGGAAAAATACGTATTGTTTGCTACGGCTACTTTCATTGACCCGAGATACAAAGTGAAATTTTTCAAAAATTCTTTAACCAAAGATCAAGTTGTGAAAACTATTTTAGAATCCATTGGAAACGATGAATCAAGCCTACCTTCTTGTTCAAATCCTAAGCGTGCCAGAATGACTAATCATGGGATTGAAACCTCTGGATCCAGTGCCTGTCTATTAGGAAAATCTACATCTTTAAGAGACACCATGAAATTGCTGTTGGATTCTAGTGAAAGTGAAGAAGAAGGAGAAAATGACAGTCCAAACCCTATAGAAGTTTTGATTAAAAAAACCATAAATAAATATTTAATAGATAAACGTGTGGAAAATGATGTAGACCTACTTACAGGGTGGAAGGTGAATAATAAGAAGTATGGTATTCTTTCTCCTATAGCTTGGCAATATTTAGTAACACCACCCACCAGTGTACCGAGCGAAAGAGTTTTTAGTGGGGCAGGTCTTCTTTACACACCCCACCGAAATAGGCTGCAAGGAGAAAAGGCATCAAAACTTTTATTTTTGAAGTTTAATATTCCTCTACTACAATTTAATTACTAAGTGTTTTATGAAACTTACATAACTTACTTGAGTATATTTGGTAATTAAATTGTAACTTAATTACTATTATATTGTTTATAGTTTATCTATTATTATTTTGATTTCAGGAAGAAATGTTAAATGGTAGTGTTAAAAATAATATAACTAGAACCAAAGTTAAAATGAATATGTTAATTTGAAGAAGATTATTTTTTGTTTTAATTAAAAAGAAGAAATATTTTTGTTTCCTTTCTCGAAAAATATATTGTTAACTTCATTTATAGGTAGTAGATTTAATGTACAATATGATTAGATACAGAAATCTCTAGTAGATTTAATATTATTTAGATACCTATCAAATTGCATTTGTGTTCTGACAAAAAATATAATTTAAAGGGGATTCGTTTAATTAAAAATGTGGTAACATATTTAGCTCCATTTTTTTTGTGTTTAAGAAGTTCGAAATTGATTTTTGTTTTCATACAATTGATATTTTAGTTTGCAAGTTTAGGTAAATACCTACCTAAATTTGATTTTTGCGGGGATAAATAAGAATAAAAGATTATTAAAAGCGCCTGTATGTACCTAATGAGTAACATCAAAACTGTTCCCCAATTAAAACTTTTATATTAAAATATAATTACCTAAATAAAAATATTATAAATCTTAGCGATTGCATTGTTATTTCATAAATATTTTCATTTTTCATTGCCAAATACATTCGCTACATATTCGCATTTTTTTTTTGCGAATTCGAGTATTAAAAAACATGCTAATATTCTTAACAACACTAGTAAGCACTCATGTCTTATTGTCTTTAAACCACGTTGTAACTGGCCTTGCTTTGTGGACGGAACTGTAATGCTGATACAGAGAAGAGCTGATTCCAAAATGTTGCCACAGTATAGTAGGCATAAAATTGTCCAGATTATCTTGGTACTTGCCCAAGTTCATTAACTTATAGATTATAACTAATGGCTCAAGCCCAAACCAGGAGAAACAGCCTCAGGCTATTACACTAACGCCGCCAAATTTCACCGTAGACACAACACAATCAGGTAAACACTAATCGCCAAACATTCACGAGGTCTATACATGTCCATCACAGTGTCCAGATCACGTACCAGGCCCGCCAATAGGGAAGGGGTGGAGGTGTGAAGAGTGGAAAAATTTAGGCAGCTCTTAACATCGAGGTATTGAGAGCCGATGAGGGTAAAGTGATATGAGTACAGAGCAACGCCGGAATACAAGGGTGGGGGAAACGGGAGATCTCCGAGAAAATCCGCCGACTAGCGGTATCGTATGGCACGATTCTCACATGCGAAAGTGCGGAAGCGACCCTGCCGGGAATCGAACCGGATTCGCCTTGGTGGCCGAAGGGTGGGGGAGGGGGTGCAATGTTCATTGGCCTTGCTCCTAATGTTTACCTATACAACCAAGTAACAAATTACTGAGAAATATATACTTTTTAACATGGAAGATAAAAAAATATAAGATAATAAAAAAGTATTTAAAATTTGTTGTTACACGTTTACGTTGTTGGACTTGGGAATCGTTAAAAGTGAATAGGATATCTTTACACAGTAACAGTGTAGCTGTGTAGGTAGACTGCAGAGTTCAGTGCAAACAGACCACATTACTACCTGTTTTCCGTGAAAAGATTTACGTGGAAGATAGACTTCGATATCATGTACACGCACTCTTCATTTGACCATTCGCTGCTTGCCTTTGTGTGAAGACCGTCTGTTACATGAGTGAGCCATTCTGAACTAAGTTTCTCCGATACTTACCATCCGTTATTCGCGGGCAGACAGACAAGACGCGTAACAATTCAAATGATCCAGTCACGAAAGTGGTTCTGAACCAAAGTAATTTGGAAGATAAATTGTCCTGAAATCTTTTCGCGAAAAACAGGTGCCCCTGCACATTATTCATGCATTCGGCTCGCCTCCGTGCTTCGTAACGAATGCCAGTCGTCTTCGAGAAGGTTCGGTAACACTTGGGCCCCCTCGGGCTGACTATTTCAGGTTTCCTCGCTTTGCGTTTACATCTTGAGTTGAGGTTAACGTTAAATTAAAAATATGGTTATTATTAATGCTAATTGTTATTGCAATTACAATGTTAATGTTTTATTGTGAAATAGCGCGGTGGTTTATTCAATAAAGTTTAATAAACATCGCTATGTTTTAATTGCTGTGTGAATATTAATGATGAATGAATATAAACATAAATCAGGGGCATCTAGTTATATTTAATCAGACGTTATTTTTGACCACACGGATCCGCGTTCCCATTTCATCTGGATCACGGATGTGTGTGCTGTTTTAAGGTTACTTTTATAATAAAGTACGAGGCAGCCTGCTACTTATGCTTTCGGCATGAAAGCGGGTGCGTTAATATATCAACAGAAAATACACTACAGAACTTAAAAAATAGCGCACATCGAAGAATGCATCGAATGGCACTGATACTTTATTAGTACAGATCATTAATACACATGATCATAAGAACAGAGCGGCAGGACAGTGGATCTTTGGTACGCCATCCGGTCATCTTGAATAGTGCGTCGCGCCCTATATCACTGAGATACACGCTGCAACACGGCGGAGTCCAGCAAACCCCGTATGTTGTACTGAAGCCCACAATAGTTGTACGGTATGTTCCAAATCTCGGATACTGTGGCACGGCAGCAGCTGGTGTTCCAACTGGCCCCACACATGCTCGATTGGGTACATGTCAGAGAGGCGGGCAGGCCATGGTAGTGTTTGGACATGACGGAGACAGACCCGGGTGACTCGTTCTGTGTGCGGTCGGGCGTTATCCTGCTGGAATATCGCACTGGAATCACGGTCAGAAATGGCAGCATATGGAGGCGTAGGCTCTCATCCACATACTGCTAGGTTGTCAATGTCCCACGTAACATGACGAAAGCCGACCGGCTATCGTAGGTTATGGTTCCCCAGGCTATAAAGCCTGCCGTGGAGGAAATGTGCTGCACGATAGCTGAGTTAAGATTGTGGTGTTCACCACGCCCGAGCACGATGATCATCAGTCCCTATAACGAAGCAGCATTAATCACTAAACACCACACATCACCAGTCTGTGGTGTTCCACATTGCTCTGGCCTGGCACCACTGCAAACGGAGCCACCACTGTTGCAGAGTTATTGGCAGCACACGTAATGGGATCTAGGATCGCAGATTCACCTCCGCAATGCGTCGGGAAATGGTTCGTGGGCACACAGGAGCCCCACGACTGGCCAGTATAGTGGAACGAATCACCATAGGATCCTTCCGTGCTTGGCGCACTATCCGTCGATCCTCTCGGCTGGTAGTCGACCTCGTTCGTCCTGAGCCGGTCCTCCGTGTGTGGGTACTTTCACACATCCACTGCTCCTAACAGCATCGAGCAGTATGGTCCTAACGATCCACAGGGTCGGCTATACTGCGATACGACCACCATGGTTTTCAGCCCGATTATGAGTTCGTCAGTTTTGTAAAGCGACGTATTTAGCGTCTTCCCGGGATTCTTCTTCACTCTGTACATTTGCTTGGTATCGCCTGGTGATGATGCGGCTTCGACTACACGCCAATGTCTACGTCTACCACTGCTGGTCGGTGCTTGCAGCGCTACTGTTGGGTGTACATTGAAATGCAAACGCACCAAAAGGGATCACATGCGTAGCAGCCCGTACTCTCACTATTCACATCGTTTCGTGGTTGTCGCATGGTGTTTTCGTGGTGCGTTATTTTCATTCTCCGGCAGTGTAAATGGTCACACCATATGCACAACTACATATTATAGAGTTAAAGACTTTATGTCAGAAGAATGCCATATATAAAAGTATTTTTCTGAGTTTTAAATATATTACCTGAGTACCGTTTTTGTGTAACTAACTCTTTTTATCTATTTATAAGATACATCTTATAACTTAATCCAATTTGGTGGGGATTTTCTTCGACCAATATGAGAAAAAAGGCTTGCTTATTTAAATAATCTATAGTCTTGTAAAATCAGATTGTTGTATTAAATTGTGCGCAAATTGTTGGGTTGAATCCCAAAATACGTAGATACAATGCCTGTTCTCTCCCAATACGGCATAGAAATTAAGTACCACTTAAAAACATTAAATATTACCACTTAGCAATGCTTTCGTGTCAGTTTTTAAGTATTTTTACTAGCTCCAGAGATATCTTCTTAATTGTAAATAAGTCGCAAAAATAAAAACTTAATATTTTTTTATAAAAATACTAAATAGAGTGCTATCTTTGATAATTTTATCACTATGTGTGTATGTATATGAGAGCATATATATAACACATTCTTCCCACAACTCAAAAAACATTTTAAAATATTTTTAATATTTTAAAACAACCGTTTTTGCAAACCTCTTTTGTTTTCTTATTATTATGCGACTGTAGAAATCCTATATGACAACACTGCAAACGACAGTCGACTATAGACTATATTGTAGTTAAATTACATAATGTACGAAATTCTATCAAGGCTAGGTCCGATTTCTAGTTAGCCTTTTCTTTATATAGTGGTTCGTTCCAGTTTTTTATGTTTAGGAAGTAGACATAAAAATTAGAACTTTCAGAGTTATGATAAGCTTTGTGTTAATTGAATAACATTGATTAAATTAGTCACTGTTGCAAAATCAAAACGTAATAATGGCAAAAATACATTATTCCTATCAATTTCTATACTGTGCAAAATATCACCAATCATTTTTTACATACCATGGAGTTTATAGGAAATATAATTTCACGAATTTTGACATGTTAAAAGGTGTTAAGAAGTAAATTTTTTTTCCAGTTTCGTATAAATAGACTATTTAGAGCGAGCTTTTATTTTTCACGCTATTTGAAATGGTATGTTTATTGTACATATTTTTTCCATGATTAAATTACGATTTTGCCACTGCGAACAATTTAATTAATGCTATCAAGATAACGTAAACCCAATTCTACAGCTGAAATTTCTCGTTTGTCTGTCTACTTCTTGAACGCAAAAACAGGACGTAACCACAATAAAACAAAATGTCTAATTAGGAACCGGGTCTAGGAAGCACATGTAGTTTTAAATATTTTTTTGGAGAGTGGAATATTTCTTGACAACCGTTTGTTTGTTATATATTTTTTGTAAGCTAATCGGAGACGGCAACAAAATTATTTAACGATTTAGATAAAATATAATGTGCAGCATTCAGGCTTCGCTCCAATTTTTGTGCATTTGATGGGCGTGTTGATGTGAGGGTTTTTATGGCATGCGAGTGAAGGGGCACGTACAATATATAACTGATAGGTGCAACCTTGGACGAGGGTGGAGAGGGGTGGTGGTGGGACCGGCCAGTTTCAGGAAAAATCGGGGTGGCCTTGAGTTGTTAACGCTCAGCCAGAGGTATAGTCTATTCGCGGTTCCTTCACAATTTTGGAATTAAACCTTTGAAAAATTACCGCATGTATGAATATTCAGTTGTTTCCTAAATGTGTCCTGTATTACTGACGTTTTATACTTGTGTTACCATAAAAGTAACTTATTTTGAGTTAAATTGCACTTTTACTTATATTTTATCTATAAATTATAATATTTCGTTTATAACGAATACGAATAACTACAGGGAGAAAAGGTATGTTGGTAATGGCTATTGAGAAATAGTTCTTATGCAAAATCTTATTATACAGAGTGCGCACGAATGCGGTGCGTTGTCCCTTTGGTGTAATTTTCTAGACTTATTTAAGCTTTGTTTGCATGAGGCGGAGGAATATCCTGGAAGGAGATCTTTAGCAGGGTTTTAGAAATGTTGTAAGTAACCGTGAGTGGACTATATGTGATGTCAGGAGCAAACATCGGTTTCGTGTTCTAAAGCTTGTTTCTGTCACACTAAAACAAATTCCTCGCGGAGTTTTGCCTGTCATTCCCGAACAGTAGACGGGATTTGTTCAATAACGTGTTTCTGTAACGGGAAGCCAGTCCCTGTACGTCAGACTACATCAAGGCAGTCCTTCATTGCGCATTGCCTACCTGAAAACTAGCAGGCGCAGTTCTGCTACGTAGCTATCATAAACCGCAAAGGTTGGCGCCGCTGTCGTCTCTTGGGTAGCGCACCAGCCTCGCATCAAAGTCATCGGCGTTCGATTCCCGGCGGGGTCATACTTGTGGGAAACATGACGGACATGCGAGTTTTCTAGGGTTGCTCTCGTTTCCTTGCCCTTGCATCCCGTCACCGCTGTGTCCTAAGATTACATTCCACTTTCACCCCCGTAGGGACAAGAGCACGCAAGAGTATCACCTTGAAAATGCCCATTCGGCGGGAGTTATTCTTGCTCTAGCTTTCATTCTTCAAACATGTAGTTATTGTCACCACCATAAAGGTTTGTCCAATTTTCCGGAGTGAGTGAAGATATTTGGGTGGCTCTTAACATCGAGGTCTTGATAGTCGATGAGGGCGAAGCCAGGTGTGTATGGGGCCGCGCCGGAATGCAAGGGCAGGGAATACGGAAGATCTCCGAGAAAACCCACTGACCAGTGGCATCGTCCGGAACTATTCCTACATGCGAAAATCCGGGAACGACTCCGCTGAGAATCGAACCAGCTTCGCCTAGGTGGGAAGCTAACAGTCTGACCACTACACTACATCAGCTCCAGCATATATTAGAGATTTGTTATGCGGTTCACCTGTATTTAAACTTCAAATTTTGAAATAAATTGTAATGTAAAAAAAAAAGCTAAAACTTTTGAAGATGATCCATACGTCGAATTTCAGATACCATAAATTGCAATATAGTACTCCTGCAATTTCAATAAACACTTCAACTGGAACCCTACTTTATGTTTAAATAAATTTTCAAAATTTGTGAGAGTCAATATTTTAAGTTAAAAATTCTCGTATTTAAGCTAAAAAGCCATTATTATTATTTAAATTATTTTGTGTTTTTATTAAGTTATTATCGATACTCTACGTTGTCATGAAACTATTAAATATTTTCTTAAACTAGAAAAGCTTTTGTACGCGTTCAGGGCCCAGAAGCAAGGGCGCTATACGGGCGAAATTAACACGCACGCCTAGCGCCTCATCGCTCCTACGCACAGTGTTCCCGTCATTGCTCTGCACCATGAGGATTACATCTGTAACAGAGGGAGTTCATTACACGCTATGAGATGTAACTACGTCCGTGTGGTTGTACTTTTTTTTCGTACCTCTTTAGGAAACTGCGCAGCCAAGCATTACAAATTAGTTTTGACAATTTATTAAATTTTTGAATACGCAATATGATAAATTAAAAATACAGGCTAGAATAATTTTTTTTTCTATTCTGGAAAAGGTTGTGTTTCCAGAATGTTTATTTACTGAGACATGTGTAACCGCGCAAAAATGAATGAGACAAAAATTTTCAAGACTACTAACTCTAAACACTATTATTTATGGCCATTGCAAAGGTTACCAGAGGCTGTTCACGGTGAACTGAGCATTTTGGAAATCAACCTTTGAAAAATGCCACTGTCCCTGTCTGCCTATGTTTTAACGGGCACACTAACTGGCATTCGCCCAGTAATGCTGGTCATGGCGGAAATAAAGTAGTTCCATTTCTAAACGTTGAATTAAAATATTATGAGGTAAACATTTGTGAATACTGAAATGATCTATCTTGCTTTGTTTTTAATGAATTTAAGTTAGTAATTATAAAATTTATCAAATACGTACTTTTCTAATACTTTTAGAGTTTCATTTGACTGACGCATGAATAAAGTGAACGGGTCCATGCTATGTTAATTTTACATTTGGTGGAAGGATGCACAATGCAAAAGTGCTCAGTTGACCATAAACAGCTTTACTGGTTGTTGAAGGGTCAGCCCGCGCCATTAACCTAATCGTTCGTAGCAGCACTCGTGTTTCGCCGGCGGCCATCTTGGTATCCCCGCCTGGACGACGCGCGCGGTCCTTGACGGGAGCCGAGTCTCGACGGGGCGCGCTAATATTCGGCGATTGTGTCAGAGGCGGGCCGCGACGTCCCACGCCGCAGGGACGCCAACGGGCCAAATTTAGCCCGCGCCCAGGGCTTCTCGAGCTGGCGAGCGGGCAGAGGTTAGGATTGGCCGTCGTCCATCCGTCAGCAGTCCGCAACCCTGGAGCGTCCATCACCGCCCGCCGGCGTTTTTGATTAATGTTGCGCAATACCGCTTCTCGACAGGCGTTCGTGACTCCCCGGCCCGATAGCCTCAGCCACCTTCATGAACTGGCGTCGCAGCCCTACGACAAAAGTTCCTCTCTCCCCTGCCCCCGATTAATTTCCACCACTTCGGTAAAACATGCCACACGACCGGCGTCGCTTACCACGTGTAACGTCTTCCGTACATACCTTGAAGGCTGAGGAGGGATAAGAAATCTGCTCTTTGTTGCTACGCTGGAAGACTTTCCAGATGGAGTCTCGACGCAGGCGCTCGCACGAGAACTGAGATCCGAAAACGTTCTGCTCTTCGGGTTCCCCCTCCTCTCTTCACGTCACNAACGCAGGCGCTCGCACGAGAACTGAGATCCGAAAACGTTCTGCTCTTCGGGTTCCCCCTCCTCTCTTCACGTCACCCATCCGCTCCCTCCCTTCAAACGACCCACACACACGCACTTCCCCTCCCGCGTGACCGGGCGCCAACCGTCGAACTCGACGCTGATTACCTCGGAAGCATTTTGACGATAAATGAGGTCGGGTGTCGGCTGGGTTTGGGGCGGTAAAGGTGGCGGTACTGAAATATCTTCCATCACAGCCCTTTAAGCTGGGTTTGCGATTAAATGCTGAAGAATTAATACTTGTACTTATGACTCGTTAAGTCCACGGGAAATAATTTTTGCAGTTTACAATTGATCTAGGAACTATTAAAGCTAGTCAATCAGAATCATAGGAGACCAATCAGGGCTGGATTTAGGTGAAGTGGCCATGGACGCCCCTCATACCCAATCCTCTTGAAAGTGTAAAAGGTGGGCGAAGGTGGTGCCAAATAATACCAAGAAAAGGTCACTATTCCGGATATATATATATATATATATATATATATATATATAATGTTAGTTTATGAAATTTTAAGTTTATCTTTTACTTCTGTAAATAACCAGTATTATAAATAAAATGGAAAATGTACGAAATGTACTGATTTTACTTTTTTCCGAATATTGGTTTTCAATTTTCGAATATTGGTTTTCAACCAATTTTTTTGATAACCTAAGATTTTTTTTCTCTTATTAAGACACTAAGAAAACCTTTCCAAACGTCACATTCATTTCGCGTAACGAATAAAAAGTAGCATTGAAACCTGCAATCCAACAATTTTTTAATTGTTTCTTTTATAAATTAAAGAGTGACATAACTTCCAGTTACAAATTTAATATTAAAATATGTGTCAAACCCTGAACTGAAGCTACTTACACACATCCTATCCTACTAATATTATAAATGCGAAAGTCTGAGTGTGTGTATGTGTATGTTTGTTATCACTCAGTTCCATAACGGCTGAACGGATTTTGATGAAACTTGGTATGTGGGTACTTTAGGTCCTGGAATAGTACATGCGATACTTTTTATCCCGGTAAATTGTACGGGTCCTGTGGAATAACAACAAAACGTAATTCTGAAACTGCTGGGAACGTGACCGAAATATTTTGTTCCTATGGTATCAGAGTTTATCAGGCCGTCCAAGGACCTCTGAAATGGCTTAACGCCTGCTATCAATCGATAACAACCGGGACCGAATATTTAACGTGCCCTCCGAAGCCCAGAAGCGCTCAGATGTTATGCCACTAAACGGTCACCCATCCAATTGTGTGCCGCTAGGAACGTTGCTTAACTTTGGTGATAGATTAAGATCCCTCAGCCAAGCGCAAAAAGTAGTGCATAGGTACACTTATTTCTAAAACTATAACTTAATGAAAATCACGTTTTGATTTTCATACATCGACGCTGGAAAGTGGAAATGTGGTAACTACGCGATAGTTTCACAGATACACTAAAAAAAAAACCCCCCTATTTCTTGGCTATTGGGTTAAAAAAATTTCCTTATTTTGGGTTGTCGTAATCAGTTAAAAACCTAGGCCAGCATAGTATCATTTTATAATTCTGTTTTCACATAAATGAATTGTCTTTTCCCAATTTATTTATTAGTGTATCACTGTAAAACTCAATTGTACCCGGCGAAGCCGGGCCGGTTCGCTAGTTATATTTTAAATATTTAACACTTCAAGAAAAGTTTTTTTTTTAGAAAATTTACCCTAAAGAAATAGTAAGCATAGAAAACAATTTAATTCAGAAGCAAAACGAATAAATGTAACACAGCATTCAAATACAGTCAAATTAACCCTCTACTTACATAAGTAACTTAACAAGAAATGTAATATTTAAATATCTCAATAGAATGCAACCTTGCAATCCTTTAACTCAGCAAATTTTTGAATTAACTGTGAAAAGTTCAAGGTGTGGGCAATGGAACTTTCTATGGAAAGAATTGCTATAGAGGACGGCTGTTCATGTTTCATCGTTAATCGCAATTACGCCTTGATTAGTTTCAATTTTGAAAAGCTCCTTTCGGTGCTAGTCACTGTTATAGATATTGTCGAAATAATTCTCAGAGTTATCCACACATAGGGGAAGCTGTCATGGAGATTGTTGTCGTTTATGAACTGAAAGAACTGCATAGGTAAACCTTGTCCTGAAGGATGGTAAACTTCAGGTGTAACAATTCGTCCTCCAACTCTGCTTGGTTTGTGTCAGCATTTTCACCCTCCTGCAGAGCTTCACGAAGATTTCTACAGAGAGTGGATACGTGATCTTTGGCTAGAGGCAGATTTTATAAATTATAGATCAATATCCACACAAGTTTATGATCACTGAAGGGCTGAAAACGTTCTTTAACTGAAACTGGGACTTTTTTTTAGAGTTGGGTAGAAAAAACATTTCTCAGAGTATATATTTTGCAGTTTGTCGCATTCCCTCATCAGGCACTTCATATTCAAACAATTTCTTCTTTCCTACAGCTCAACTGTTCTCTATGAATACCTTTTCAGTTTCCAAAATGTGTGCCATATCTTCTGCATTCTGCCTTGCAATGCTGTATCCTAAAGATAAGATTATACCAGACACAGAGCGAGATGAGATATTTAAATCTAAAATCAGTTCAACCGGACAAGACTTTCCTGCCTTGTTTCACTGCGTGGTTTCACAGTGAGCTTTGAAACATGCTTTCGCAGAACGCTCAAACATTGAGCAGAAGCAGCAAACAGAATGTAAACTCTATTGAGAACTCCGATTCAAACAGTCTAATTTCTACTCTTGTTTCTGATGCTACGCCTGAAACTACCAGATTTAATGAGTGTCAGCCACACGGGACAAATGCACCCCTTAAGTTGACAGCCTGAATCCTCTTCTTCGCCCCTTTCATATTGGCTGCATTTTCGTAGCCTTGCCCATGCATATCCTCCAACTAACAATCAAGGGTGCTATCTACAAAAATAGAGCCATATCGAGTTTTCTTTACCTTTGAAATGATTGTGTTGAGTAATTATGTGGCTAACATATGTATGAGCTCGTTTTGGATAATTTCGCTATCATAATGGTCTAAAACCCTTCTCCTAATTTATCTCCTCATAACTTCATCAAACTTTCCCAGCAATTCAATGTTAGGAGAAAACAGTTTGTCAGCTTTACCACTAAATGCAAGGTTATGTTCCGCCAGAAACAAAGTTTTGGCCAGAAACAAAGTTATGGCCATTATTAGTCTCTCTAAAACACATTTCCAATTACTTATTTCTTGATTTATAATTTGCTGGTGGGCTGCATCAATTGTCTTATATCCACCTGAAGCCAACTGAGATATGGTTTTCTCACAAAACAGAGAGCAACAAAAACAGAAAATGCTGTCTGAACCAATGCAATAAATTAGACAATGTCTGTTAACTTCTTCTCCATTTTCCAATTTCCTAATAAAGTAATGCAAATAAAAATGCCGGCCTGAATCGCTTACAGTTAAATTTATTTCCAGAATTGTTATCGGTCCAGACAAAATAAGTTTATATCTGATAGACACACTAAGAGGACTGGGCCAATGCTATGAATCACTAAAATCTGGTAGTTTCGGACGACTTGAATGGAATTTTTTTTTTCATTATCTTCATCTGATATACTTTTGATATCTTCTTCTTTGTTTTCGGTACTTAAGGTTTTCTTAAATTCATTGCTTCCCATTTATGCAATTCTCTATATTTCTGTATTTTCTTCTCCACTCTGTCCTTTTTTATTCTCATCCTCTTCTTCCTCGTTTCCAGAATCCCAATAAACACAACTGTATTTATTTCCTTTGCATATGTTTTCGGTGACGGTAATCCACAACCACTAATAGTAACATCTCTAGATGTACAATTTTCCCTTTGGTGAGTAATTTATTGGTTTGATGCGTTAGCCTCGACACTTTCTATAGCTACATCAGGTAAAACATAATTGTCATTTTCATGCTTGAGAAATTTCCTTAAGCTTTCTCATATCTTCTTCTCTTCGGCATATCTTTCAATTTTCTTTTTCTTTTTTTCAGCCCCTGAAAGTTTCTTCGTAAACAACATTTTAACAGTCTACAATATCAGGTGCTTAATGTCTGAAAACATTAACGAACTACGTAAAATCAATGTGTACATTGTAAACATAAAGACTGTTCATTGTGAGGTGACCATTTTTTAAGCCCCGGTAATTTATACTTTCAACCAATTTGTATGATTCCGTCTCGTGTAAATATGATCACTTCCATGAGCTTTACTTACCAAACAAAATATTAACATTTTGAAAGTGCTTACTTTACTGTGAACAATCTATGAAAGTATTATCACATTCGGCATGAGTCGTGGATACTTTTAAAAATTTAATTTATGTTTTTTTTTAAACTGGTTTCATTAAAAAGTTTACTATAGATTTTCATGTGGAAACTTAAAATCTTATTGAACGCAATTCATTGAAAGGCAAATTATGTGTTTTTAGTTCAATAAATTAAATATACAGAAAAAATATATTAGACAAGGATAAATCCATAACAGAGAATTTAGTTGTGGTTAAATGTTTATGTAATTGAATTCAATATATATGTGATCATGTAAAATGGCCTTTAAGTCAATATAACTAGCTTTTGCAGGGCGATTGCCTCTAAATTTAGTAACAAAAATGCATTAAATTGAAAAGCTTATGCATCCTGCTGAAGAAATGTAGTAAATACACAAGCCAACAAAAAAATATTTTGTGAAAACTTTTTTAATAAATGCAGTTTAATCTTATGTACTTTCGGGTGCTGAAACCGAATCTGGCATCAGTTTTTTTGTATCACCCACAGTTCTCTCACAATATGCATTTGTATTTAAAAATACAATGTATGCGATTGTAATAAAAAAAAATTATTGCATACATTTTAAGTGTTTACTTTTTGGTATTTCCTTTCTCTCTTCTCTTTGAAGCTTCTTATGTGGTTTTTTCTCCGATGTAATGCATTTTGTTGTTTTCGGTGAAGTGACCAGCAGTAATCACCCATCATGCTGACATTCCACCGTCTCTGGTAACGTTTCTCCATCACTTTGATGTCCTAGTGAAACC
>NQII01000028.1:1257876-1320822 GCA_002778355.1 Clitarchus hookeri | reverse complement strand
AACTTGTCTATCATATTAGCTACGTTAAGTTCATAGTGTGGGTCTTTAACATTTCCCAAAAACTTAGTCACAACTTGCTTAAATGATATCCAAGCCTCCTTTTCCTTTGTAGTCATTTTTGTTTCAAAGTTGGAATCGAACTTCATTTTAAGAAGTTCAGGCCCAATGAAAACCCCTTCTTTCGGTTTGGTTCCATAAATGAGGAAACTTTTCATATAAATACTTAAAACATTCATAATCTTTAGGCGAGGCTTTTACAAACTGTTACATTAAACCTAATTTAATGTGAAGAGGTGGTAGAAAAAATTTTTTGGGATCTATAAAAGTTTTGTGCATAATGTTCTTCTTTCCAGTTGTTAAGGTTTTTCTTTCAGGCCAATGTTTTGTGGGCCAGTATCGATCCCTTGCTCTGCTGTCCCATAGTAAATCCCTTTTGTTGACCTAGGAGCATGCAAACCACTTTCGAATCTCCACACATCATCCAATCGTGAGCAGGATAGTTAATTTCCTTTCAAATAATATCTAGATTTTCGTAAGTTTCCTTCATACGGACTGAATGAGCCACAGACAGTGAAGCATAAGTATTACCATTGTGTAAAAGAACAGCTTTTAAGCTAGTTTTTGATGAGTATATAAAAAGCCTCCATTCTTCATTGTTGTACTCAATTCCAAATTCATTCATTAGACCACCAATATCATGGCAGTACACCAAATACTGTTCTTGCTTAAAAAACTTAGCGAAATGTTGATCTCTTGTTCTATATTGATAAATAGATGCACTAGGTGCCAACAAATGTTTTTCTTTTAGCCTAGAGCCAAGAAATTCAGCTTTCTCTTTAGTCAAACCCCAATCTCTTACCAAATCATTTAACTCAGCCTGTGTAAACAACTGAGGTTCTAAATTTTCTGGAGAACATTGGAACTCATCATCATCCGGTTTACCTTCATCAGATTCAATTTCACTGAACTGATCAAGTAAAACGTCATCAATAGCCTGTGGTGGCTCAGGGACAGGAAGTCCCGGACCATGACCGACTGGCCAAATAGTTAAAGGAAGATTATGGTAGACACTTACTTTCTTATTTTTGGAGTTATACCCAGTAACATCAAAGCTACAAAATAAAAATCGTCTGAATAATTTTTTGATTCTCTCCATATTATGAGTACTGCAAATCTAAAAGCTGTATTTTCTTTTTTTGACCATTTTCTAAGGTCTTCAACATAAACATAGCATACCTTGTGTGGAGCCCAAGGTTTTTCTTGATCACCGAGTTTTATTCCAAAATATACCATGTACACTTTTATAACAAACTCTGTAATGTTTCTTTGATGTTTTTTAATTACAAACTCACCACATATATAAAAACCTGTTAGGAATGTTTTTACAACCACGGTTAGCCAAACTTAGAGCACATGGGCAAAAAGCTGAAAAGTGAGGTTGTGTTGACTGAAAGAAAACAAACAGTCGTACCACCACTGCCAAACTAATTTCATTTAGATTTACTGTATGTTTTAGTATGTTAATAATGTATTTAAAGTATATAAAAAGGTATATACATGTATATAAAATACATATAAATAAAGTATATAAAAATGCACAGATATTCGATAAAAATGAATTTCTCACATTTTGTATATTAAAATGAGAAAAAATGGGGGGTGTTATGACTTTTTTATTATTATTTTCGGACTCAGCACACCAAAAACATAATAATCCGGCAAAATCATTAAAAAAGTTTTTTTTTATCGTTGGCCTGTGTTATTATTTCCAGCGACCACATCTGTGGCCCTCAGCCCCTTTTTTGGAAATTTCAATTGTTGCACCCACTATTGACACAGAAAATAACCCATATACAAACGAGATTGCGGAAAACTGAAGATTTATATGCACACAATATGTGTGCCAAATTTGGCTTTAGTGGGACATAGTAAAACATGTGGTGCAAGTTGAAGTGCAGTTGTAACAGGTGTCTCACAATACTCAGTGCCAGCAATATCATCATGAGTATCTTATGTTCAGTTCTTACTGTCGATCCAACACGGGCACACAACCACCAAACAAATAGTAAATGGCCAACTTACACCATCCAAAAAATAAAACTTTACGTTACACAGAGTTCGTTAACCTTAATTTTGGTTATTTCTCCTTATTCAGCATAAAGTTAACACAGCAACAGTATGTGTTATTTATGTATTTAAGTCATATGTATTAAAGTCATATACCCACAGTCGTGCTTTAAATTACAGTTCCAGTCACAAAAAGTATTCAAATAACCAATATTCATTTTAAAAATTTTAATAAGAGGAAAAAGATTTAGTAAAATCTTAAAACTTAAGTCGCTGAGTTACAACAAAAATTCAACATGTTATGATTACATTTAAACAGTTTATGTCTTTAAAACATAAAATAAGTTTAGGTCTTATTTACAAATTATTTTAATGTGTGTGAGCATGTGTGTGCACACATGTGTGTGCACACATGTGTGCACATACGCATGTATGTGTAGTATGTTGTTGTTATGTTTCAACAGTGTATCTATTCTAAATATTCAAATGGCCTGGCATTCAAGAGTTCAAATTTTAGTTTCTCATCTCCTCCTCAAACATGTGAAACAAACAGATACAAATAAAACAGATTTTCGAGTTCAGTTCATGTGGCTTCAGTGACGCGAAGCATTTCACCCACGCGAAGCATTTCACCCACGACACTGCTTATCGCTCTGATCAATGTACACTGAAGAGCCAAAAAAACTGGTACACCTGCCTAATATCGTGTAGGGCCCCCGCGAGCACGCAGAAGTGCCGCAAGACGACGTGGCATGGACTCGAATAATGGCTGAAGGTATGCAGGAGGCCATTCACACCATGAATCCTGCAGGGCAGTCCACAAATCCAATCTGCGCCAATTTGAGAAAGGGTTGCACGTCTGTCACGTTTAATGATTCACGTCAGTCGTCGTTTGTCCCGTTCTTTCACGATCTTTTCCCGGCCGCAGCGATGTCGAAGATGTGATGGTTTACTAGATTCCCGATATTCACGGTACACTCGTGAAATGGTAGTACGCGAGCATTAAAATGTTATCGCTACCTCAGAGATGCTATGTCCCATCTCTCGTGCGCCGACTATAACACCACGTTCAAACTCACTTAAATCTTGATAACCTGGCATTGTAGCAGCAGTAGCCGATCTAGCTGCCGACCGCATCGCGTTACTCTGATTGGTTCCATACAGCTGTTATTTGCATACGCACGCCTATGCCAGGTTTTTTTTGGCTCTTCAGTGTATATCAGAACAACGGAGGAAATGCAAGCGTGTTTTATAATTTCTACACATTTGTCAGTTGGCACAACTACATATGTTTTGCTCATTAAAATAATATTTTTGTAATTGGAACACACATTTCGACGCCCCTTTTTTATTTGGCACCCTGTGCGGTGGCTCCTGTTGCACCGCCCTAAATCCGCACCTGTCAAAGCAGCCAACGTAACCTGGAAAGATGGGCAAGAGCGGATATTATTTAGACATATTTAATTATTTGTGGTTACTACTTATGTATTAGTTTTGAAAAACTCGTGATATCTTATAGAAGGGAATGTTGATGCCAACATTGGGCAATTACGGCAATATATCCCAAAAAAAGGTTAAATAAAACGTATTCAATAACCTCTTCCAAGAAATAAAAATGACGATGAACAGTTCTTTAAATTAAGAGGATAATGTCTCCCGAATAAAATAATTCATTGCATACGATTTCATGATACGACATAACCTAAATCCAAGATCAAAATACAGTTACCCGCCAACNTAAAATAATTCATTGCATACGATTTCATGATACGACATAACCTAAATCCAAGATCAAAATACAGTTACCCGCCAACAACAACTGTCGCTGTGTTCTGATTGGCTTCATCGTCTTGACTTGAACTTAAGATATAAAATATAACAATGTCGTAAGCCAAGTCAAGAACGCACACGACCCGTACACGACCCGTACACTGCAGCCATAAACCAATACCATTAAAAATATTGGTTCATATTCTAAGCACACTGCTTAAGGTTTCTGTTAAGTAAATCGTAAACACACCTTAAAGCTGGGTTTACAATTAAAAAAAATTATTGTGTGTGAAGAATTATGCAGTAACCGCGGTTCTCGCAAACGGAACTACGTATAGTGGATTTACATTCACAATTCACCTGATAATTCTTAAGTCCAGCCAATGGAAACTTGCAACAAGCCTGTCCTGTTTACTTTTGTTCCTAACGTAACCTCATATAAAACAGCCGTATTTAAGCCGAGCATACTTCAAAGCAGACATTTTCTAGCACATGACCTTATATTTGTGAACAAATATAATCATAAACGTGTGCATACACATGATTTTCGTATATTTTTTATACTTACATTACTGTAAATAACAGTTCCCCACCAACTACACCGATTGCTTTGTTCTGATTGGTCGCCACGACACAAGTTTTACTTAAGATATAAAATATAACTTGTATTTCTTTTAACGCCTTATGGAATCCCAATAACGAACAAGACCTGTTAACTTTTATTGGAAACCAACCCGTAAGATAGCACATTTCTAGTTCTGTGCAAATCATAACGCTTAATTTTTCTATTGCCAATCCTTGTCACACTCTCAATTTTTTTCCGTCAAACTGCTTCCAGTAAGTTTGGTCAAATTAAGTCGAAAGGTTGTGATTTCACCGAAACGTCATAAACGCCACCATATTCGAAAAAAATGTTAGGTGGATCCAGTTCCCATCAAACAATTTGTGCATTGGACATGTTCTAAAATTTCGTGAATGTATCACGGGTTAGACCAATCAGAATCATGCACTTAAAAAAGTGTTAGTTCCGACACCAATATACTTTAAAATGGTAAGCAATCACTGAAAACCGTATAAGGTTACTGAGATAATTCATTTATGTAATACCTATCAGGACAGAAATGTTGTTGGAAGNATCACTGAAAACCGTATAAGGTTACTGAGATAATTCATTTATGTAATACCTATCAGGACAGAAATGTTGTTGGAAGTGCACATTGAACCCAAATAGTGGAAAAATCAAAGGCAGTTACTATTTCATCGCTCAGCTAATACGCATGATAAGCATAAGCGTAATTCGGGGGTGGCAATGGGTGGCAGTTTCCACCCCAAAATTGCCCAACCCAGTATTTTGCAACACCAGAATTTTTAAGTAAAAATCTCAATAATTATCAAGCAATTGGAAAATACAATTCTACAAGCATGGCACTTTCTTGATTCTTCATTAGTCATGCCTGATGTAGCGCAGAAAAATAAAATGTGTGTTTAAAACTTGTACATTATAAAGTTAGATAGAAATAGTGGAGTAGTAGGCGTGACGTAATAAAATATCAAACATTAGATGCGAGAAAAACGTGAATGAGCGATGTCGACGTCCGGAAGTGGCAACTCTGTAATATGCAGACTGCAGAGCGATATTTGGCAACAGCGGCGGACCCGCGGGTCACACCACGGTAGAAGGAGACAGGTAGTGCAACTCGAGGTCTGGCAGTGAAGCGATAAGTGCGCAGTGTGCGAGAGTATGCAACTTTTTGTTTCTAGGTACTCTTCCGTCCACGCCCTACCCTAGCGAACCTAGCGGAACTCTCGCACACTGCGCACTTATAGCCTCACGGCTCCTCTACGTAGCAGGTATAGGAGGGAGTTGCACTACCTTCTCCTTCTACCGTGGGCCACACTAAAGGCTTTTGTTTTGCAAGAGAGTTGTCTGTCGTGTCGTCTGCCTGTTGTTGGTGTGCTCTTTTCAACAAAAAGAGATCTATTAGTGCAGTATGATATGTACGTGTGTGTTGTTTTAGTTTTATTTATGTGTTTAGTTGATTTATTATCATCACATCAATCCAAAAAAAAAATTGCACTTCAAGTGAACCACCGTACGATTGCATCGACTGAGACATGGTAAGTTCATTTCAATTATTTCATAGGTTGACTTATTGGCCAGTTTCCGGAGTTTCTCAAATTTTGTTTATATCAAACTAGGTCTAGTGCTTAGAAATTGAAAATCTTTATTCTTAAACAAACGTGTAATTGAAAGTTCGGCTTATCCAAAGGTTTAACCACAAAATAATCGGAGTTTTAAGTTATATGTACCAGTGCTGGTGTAGTGGTGTCTGTTTAACTGAACCGGCAAAGATTAAAACAACAGTATACAGTACGGTACTCTACTCTCAAAATCAGAGTTCGCTTTGTTATTATTTATTCGAACCAATACTAAAGTAAGTATTCATGGATAAAGAGGAAGATAGGAATTATTGGCCGTAAGGCCGTATAGGTGAAGGCGAGCCTATCATTATTGTTAAAAATTTGGATTGATGTTTTCCTCTGAAAATTCCGTTAACATTACTGTACGGATACTTATAGTATACGAAATCACACTGTTTTTTTCNAGATGTTTTCCTCTGAAAATTCCGTTAACATTACTGTACGGATACTTATAGTATACGAAATCACACTGTTTTTTTCTGAGGAGTTCATTTACGATTAAAATTTTATCATAAATATAACAATTAAAAAGTTTTCACTAAAACCATTATTATTGTTTTATTTAAGTTAGCTTTCGTTCCATATTTTTGTGTGATCGAGCAAAGGGAAATAAATCCTCTTTCTTACAAAGGAAAGCAAAGTTTAATGTTCGTTTATGTGTATGTTGCTCCGATAACTCCCAAATGCATTGACCAATTTTGACCAAATTCGATACACAGTTACACTAGCCCAACTCCTGAGACGAGTTCGTTTTTTGTCGAAATCTGTCAAGTTAACCTTAGAATGACGGCTATTATAAGTTACCTGTAACTGGGATGTTTTTCAAGATATTTCAATAAAGCTTTGGTAGGATTAAGCTTGGTTTTATTGTAAAAAGAATGTATTAAAACGTTCTAGTTCTAGCTAGTGATGGCGCATCACTGTACTACGTAGTAGACCTTTATTTAGGTTATTTTGCTATTCTTACTGTTTTTTTTCCAGGCTCAGAAGAACAAAAAAGGGCAGAGTTCGTTGCTGTCTTACTGTTGCTCAGGCCCAGCAAGCAAAAAAGAAACCGTGTTTAGAAGATGAACGGCCAGAAGGAGGTGCTTTGGAACATGAACCAGAACCACCTGTAGAAGATATGTTAGGCTCGTCATCCGCTCAGTCGTCCACAACTACCAAGGACAATACTCCTGCAAATGAAGGGCGTAGGCCAAGTCCCAGCTGTTCCTCCAGTTCAACTGACCGATTGTCAATTGGACTAATTAATAAACGTGATCCTGCTCATGGTCCAGCTTTAGCTTTGGCGCATGTTAGGGAAGGCTCATTTCAACCACGAGATTTAAATTTCCCTAAAACGGTTGGAAGGAAATTTAGGCCAGAGTGGTATAAAATGTTTTCTTGGTTGGAATACAGTCCTCCAAACGGTATAGCATTCTGTTTTGTCTGCCGTGTGTTTTACAACCCAGAAGAAAAAAACAATGCAGAAGATGTGTTTACACTCAGTGGGTTTTCCAAGCGGAAGAAAGCTGTAAAAGTATTTGAGAATCATGAGAAGAGTAACTCGCATAGAAGTAGTAACACTAAACTCAATTATCTAAAAGAAGCAGACAAAAGTGGCACTGTTGTTGAAAAAGTAAATCAACAGTATTCAGAAGAAGTACAAAAAAAAACAGATTGTATTTAGGATGTTTGTGCGAATCATTGATATTTTGTGGCAGGCAATCTATTGCTCTAAGAAGTCATGACGAATCTGCAGATTCTAAGAACAGAGGAAACATTTTGGAACTGATGAAGCTTCGTTCCGAAGATAGTAATTTAATAAAGAAATTCTACATTGAGCATCGAAAAAATTTTCAGTACACTTCAGCAACTTTCCAGAATGAGCTACTGTCAATTATTGGACAAGAAATCAAGCTGCACATTGCCAAAGAAGTTAGAGGCAAAAATTTTTGCCATCATAGCTGATGAGACTCAAGACNGAAGAAATCAAGCTGCACATTGCCAAAGAAGTTAGAGGCAAAAATTTTTGCCATCATAGCTGATGAGACTCAAGACATAGCAAAGCACGAACAAGTAGCTATTGTCTTGAGGCATGTCAATGATAAGTTANACTCAAGACATAGCAAAGCACGAACAAGTAGCTATTGTCTTGAGGCATGTCAATGATAAGTTAGAAGTTCATGAGTAATTTGTAGGGTTTTATCGAGCTAAAAAAAACTGACGGCGAAACACTGGCAAATGAACTTAAGAACATTTTTATTTCACTGGACTTGAACATTAAAAATCTGCGTTCTCAGTGCTATGACGGGACCTCGAGCATGAGTGGCAGCTACAATTATGCAAGAAAAACTTTGTATTTGACCTGTTATTACTCAGGAGAGTTTTAAGACAATGTGACTTACTATCAAAGACTCTTCAGGCAAGCAGTGTAACCTACAAAGTTGGGAAATCTGTAAAAAAAAAAAAACCCCCAGCATACCTGAAGTGTTACAATCCTTCAGAACAGATGAGTTTTTTACTCAGTTGCTCGATCACTGCACATAAATCGCTGACAAGTGCGGGTTCAGAGCAGCCGAGCTGCCAAGAAAGGGTCAAATTCCCTCAAAAATTGGGGGAGGGAGTAAAGCTCCATTTCAATCTGTAGAACAGTATTACAAAGTTTCAATCCTTTGCCAGTTATTGACATCCTAAACCAAGAGATAGAGGCCAGGCTTCAAGAAAACAACCTATTTGTACTTAACCACTTAAGCAAAGTTCTAGGTGGAACTGACGTAGACATAGCCAGTGTACAGTTTGTGTGCAAATATTACACTTTGGATAGTGAACTTCTATCTGAACTGAGATTTTTTTACATAATGGAAGAGTCAAAAAACAAAAATAGCCAAGAAAGAGCTGCCGTTTTTGTAGAGAAGTCTTTGAAAAGTGTGTTTCCTCTACTTTTTGATCTTCACCGTTTTTTTTTTTTTTACAATTCCAATGAACTCAGCATCCTGTGAGAGGTCTTTTTCGTGCTTGCGGCGGTTGAAAACATACACCAGGAACACGATCGGCCAGGAGAGGTTGTCCTCGTTAGCTCTTTTGGCTATCGAAAGGAGTGTTGATGTAGACATTTCCAAAGTTATTGATGACTTTAATTCAAGTCAAAAGAGAAGACTTAATTTTGTATAAAAATAACTTATGATGACATTGAGTAAAAGTTAAATAAAGCTTTTTTTTTTGTATGATGTTTGCTTGATTTTTACTTTCATGATAAAAAAAACAGGCTGAGCACTAAATCAATTAAAAATGGGCCTGCTCTTGAGTTGTGTGTGAACGATATTTACTTTACTAGTGGTCTGGTTATTAATCCAATAATAAACAACGAATGTTTTAGGGTGAATAGAGCATGTTAGCAATTATTTTGTGGTAAAAATCGTCTGAAAAAGCTTCAAAAACTAACAATTCAACGCAATTTTTTTTCTTACATTTTCCGGGGAGGGCCCCCGGACCCCCCTTCCCCCTTCCATAGCCACCAGTAGGCCTTGCCACCCCAGTTAAAAAGCTGAAATGACGCTACTGATGATAAGTTCTTGTAAATACTCGTTCCTGCAATGAACTGTATGGTAACGTAACAGCATTGCCCCGGTTTGAAAATCATGTTTAAGTAAAAAGCATACTAGTTCAATCAAAAAAAAACTTTGATAGTGTGAGAAACATGTCTATTTAGTAAAAGTGTACAAAAAATAAACTGGAAATAGGGTCCACTGCGGAACGTTTTGAAATTGTGAACGTGTGGTCCGCGAAGCCAGTGATATGGAGCTTAATATGTCTAACACGAATACAAGTAACTGGATTGGTTACGTTCATTACTGAAATGGCATGTGTACACTATAACGTATCAGTGTGTACCTCACAAAAGTTGCTCAAAGTAACGGCCACCAACCTCAACTGAAGCATGACAACGGCGTACGACATTCTGCCGCACGCGTTCAAATATCCTATGAGTGTTGCTTCTGTCGTTGATACCATAGACTAAAGATGAGGTAGACCGATGTCGCTGGCTGCACACAACCAATCTCCGTGTCCCGACATTGAACTGCTTTTCTGCCAACACGTCTAGCGAAAACGGCATGGTTTGGATTTTAGATTTAGAAAAATGGTTTGTAAACAAATGCTTTGAGATTTGCGTATACTTCCTCTAACCAATTTGTAATGCAGTTGGATCAAATTCAAATTGGTAAAAGTATTTTATTCATACAATAGTGCTTGTCATTTAAAAATTAAGATATAAACAAACACTTTCATCACTGTTGGCCATGTGAATTTGACAGTTGTGTATGATTGGGGTAGGTCAATGTTGGGTACATGCGCAGAAGAATAATAAGCGGTCTATCTCATCTTTAGTCTATGGTTGATACACGCACACACTGTGGCAATGTAAGGACGACAGAGCCACCTTACGGACGATAGGTGAACCACACACACATAATGGGTCACCCACATGTTTACATACGTCTAATATCTCCTTCAGATGGCCTCGCGCTATTTTGCCGGAAACTCGAGCAGCGTACTGAGGTTTTATATACTCAGGCTAGGAACAAAACGAGATTTTTTATAGGGGAGTTTAGTAAAGGGAAAATTTCCACCGCTAGATGCACAGTGTTCCAAAAGGTAACTTAATTAAAGTTTTAATCTATGTGAATAATAAAAGAGAAAGAATTTACTTAGTTAAGAAGTTATTTTATATGTTATTTTATGTTATTGCAATTTTTCTTATTTCGAACGTAGGAACTTGAGAGAATGTGGTACACATGTGATACTGGCGCTTACCTAGTGGCGAAAAGTTTTGGTTGCCAAACTTTGAACATTGATCTTGCCAACCTGAGTAGAAGCATCCGTAACTGTACTATTCATCGCTGCGCTCCAGCTTTAATATCTGGATCGGTATAATGGACCTAGCTAGCAACGAGGACGAAGGATCAATTTCTTAAATTTACTTAAATAGTTCAGAGTGCAACCGTTATCGCAGGAACGCCAAGTGTTGGATTTCAAAGAAGTTGCCAACGTGACACACCCGCGACTTCAAGAAAAACGTTTAGCTGAAACCAAATTTGGTGTCAAAATAACTTTTAGAAACTTACATTACTCAATATTTGAAGGGACCCGCCTACCTGGCGCTTGAACTGCGTTGCAGTGTTTGAAATCCAGTTCTTTTTTACGAAACTATTAAGCGTGCGTCCAATGTGCTGAACTACATAAAGAACACACACTTAAAACTATGCCTTTCTTACAAGACGCAACGCACATTAGAAACATCATTTCAGAGCCCTTCAACATAGTTCAAAACAGCTTTTTCAAAGCACCGTGTCTCAAAATATACGTGTTATATACAAACAGGCGTACTCGAGGGGAATGCGCTAAACCTTGCTACATACTTTCCACTAATACAAGGGCAATGCTTAAAGTCTCATAGGTACACGCACGCAGCACAAGAACACTGCACACCAGTGCATAGCCTTGCAGGTAGAGGCGATGGTACACATTATGGGTGTGGCAGTGTCGTCCTTATCGCTTCCGAGCCTCTCGGCCTCATACGCACTACTCACATCCAGGTAAGCGGTGCCCTTAAGTCGAAAGTCTTATATTTATAATAAAACAACATTGTGAATGTATTTCTTCCCATTATTTCTTACTTTAAGTTATCATTGATACCGTGACACGAAATCATAAAATATCCTCAACATTTACAAAAAAAAAAAAATCTTTTCAGCGATTTTAAGAAGAGAATATATTTGCTTCAATTTTCAGCTTTCTTTTTACCTTTTTGGACCCCTTGATGACGGGACGAAACGTGGAATGAAGAAAGGCGGGAAAGTTCTTAGATTAGTTTGCAAAAACGCGTGCTTGAAATCACGATTTTGTCAATTATTGTTTTATCTAGTTTCATACTTGTTTCTCGAACGTAGTCGTATTATAATTCCAGCTTGTTGGGCAACACACTTCAGCTACGCCTCTCACCATCCTAAATTCCTCGTTTATTCCCAAAAAATATTTCTTAAAAAAAAATGCTATTTTATTTATTGAGAAATCCGAGAAATATTAATTATTGCTGTATGAGTTTCGTATCTTAAGAGCGTACTAAATGTAGGCTATTGATTGTAAGCTACGGACCAGCGGATCACAATGGGCTAGATGCTTGTTTAATAATATTTCATGACAGCATTAACTTTAAATATTCTTCTGCTTCGTAGGCGTACTTTGCAGGTACCGGATACGATTTGCAATTAAATGGTGAACCAGGTGTTACTTGAATATCCGACTCGAAAAATGTATTTTGCCCAGTTTGTTGCGAAAAAAATCAGCTGATTGGTAAATATTACTAGTTCTAGCCCCTGTTTCTGGCTTCTATTCAGCGACTCAACACTGGCTACTGCCTGATAAATACAGTATCTTCAGGCGTGGTGATGATGCTCATGAATATTGGCCGATTAATCAGACATATATATATATATTTTAAACATATTCAAAAACTTGCCTGACCACCTCCAATTTTCAGGTTATCAAGTGCACTAAGCATTAAGACACCGGAATATAATTTAATTTTATAGTAAGCCAGAAATTTTTCACCTACGGTCAGATGTTTTATAACTAAAGCTGGCCCTTCTTTAGGCTGCCCTAGACCTTCCACCTTCAGTAGTACTTGCTGGTTTACTATTGGACTAGACATAGAAGTAGCTCCCACAATATTTATCCTAGTTACAGGAACAGTAGGCAATTTATATACTGATGCTTGGATGCTGTTAACTAAACCCTCTGAGATGCAGTTTACTTCAGCACCACTGTCTAGAAAACAAGATACTCTTATACCACAAACGGATAACATTAATTCTGGACACAATGTTTTTTCATAATTTATTATCTCGTCTGCGGGTTCTTGCTGCGAAAATTGTCTGTCAGTTTCTCACAGTAAAACTGTGGCACACCTTCAGCTGGTGTGTTATTGGATACCGCGGTTGTTCTTTCTGATTCACAGGTCAGCGATTGGGTCCCCTTCACTGACCCTTAGTTGTTTAACTCCCTGGTAAAATGATTAACGGAAATTGCATCTCCTTGGTTTGCCTAGCAGTTTCCTTGCATTACTGTACAAAAGCAGGCATTCATGGATACTGTGGTTCCTATTTGGAAGAATACTCCTCACTAGGTTATACCATGTAGCCTGTAGTCTCCTGACTGTATTGGACCAGCTGATGCTGACCTTTATTGTCCTACTGAGTGGTTTTACTAGGCTCTCACCTATGGTTTTCTTGCAGATCGTAATTCATGTTAGCATTGTTTCCTCTTTTTTTCCCAGGCTGTCTGGGTCCTCATGGAGCTGGCTGGGTCACGGTGGAGCTGACTGTATCGGCTGTTGGAAATCTGGCTGGTCACCTTCTCTGTGGCCGTGGTTGCCGTCAGAGCGACAGCCCTCCTGGTCACTGTCTGCTACCCTGGGATCACAATACCTTCGACCCCTATTGTATTTCCGGTCTGAATCATATTTACAGCCTCGGTATGAGTATTGGCCATTCCGTCGGTACTCTTGACTACGTACTTGATAGGCTTCAAAGTACTCCATCATGAAGTTGGCGTTTATTCTGGGGTTCTGATCCGGCCTAGGCTGGGTGCGATATTCTCCATGTTGGTTTCCTGGGTACACGGATGGATTTCGTTCTGCTGTACTCGGTTTCTCCTAATCCCAGTTGTCGTCTTTGCAGACGATATATTTGCTCGAATGCCAGCAAGCCTTCCCTGAACGATACCAGGTCGCTTTCAAGCCTACCCGTCCAGTGAGTCTGGTACCTGTACGGGAGCTGCTGTAACACCATGGCTATAAAATTCTTCATCACTGACAGGTGGTGTCAGGTGCCTATATTTCTCATATATTTCCGATAAACGTGCTTACAGAATCTTCCTCTTGCCTGAGAAAAACCTCTCGGAATGGAGGTATGCCTTCAGGTCCCCTAAACTTTCCTGCTCCGAAAAAGTTTCATTAATTTATGCTTAAATTCAGAGTATGTTGCGATAGTGGGTCTCACCACGTCCCACCAGTGAAATGCAGCTGAGCATAAAGCCACGTTTAAACAGCATAAAATGTCACTGTCAGGTATCCCAAATAACGTAGCATTGTTTTCACAATTAGTTCAGAAATTAATTTGATTTTCTCTCACGCTTCCCTCGAAACGAGAAAATTGTTCCACCCAGAGTTTCCATGGCTGGTGTAGTAGAGTGCTTATCGGTGCTGCATGAGTCATATTTCAGCCTGTTCCTCGTGTTGTTCTGACTGTTCCTGCAGTTTCAGTGTAAGCTGTTGCTGTATTTGTTCAGCCTGTTCCTTACATTGTTCTAACTGTTCTCACAGTTTCAGTGTCAGCTGTTGCTGTATTTGTTAAGCCTGTTCCTTACATTGTTCTCACAGTTTCAGTGTCAGCTGTTGCTGTATTTGTTAAGCCTGTTTCTAATTTTGTTCAGACTGTTCTTGCAGTTTCAGTGTCAGCTGTTGATGTATTTGTTCAGTCTGTTCCTTATATTGTTCTGACTGCTCCCGCAGTTTTGTATCAGCTGTTTTTGTATCTGTTCAGCCTGTGTTTTCAACATTAGGACAAACTGTTGCATGATGTCAAGCATATGTTCCTCGACTCGTGGCATGGGTAATAGTGGGTGTGATTATCATTGGCTCGGTAGGTGTGTTTCCTATTTCTGGATGTGTTAGCTCTGTGTCAAAATTGGGTGAGGCTTCCTCCCTTGTAAAGCTGGTGACCTGTGTTATCTCCTCAATTTCTGAGACGTATTCCAGTAGCTTGTAGTTAATGGGTGTGGTATGTCTGAGGTTATATGTAGTGTGTTATTGTCTACTCATCAATCGGTGTACTCACATGTAAGTAGAAGGGAAATGCCGAATCCAGCGCGGGAAAAAGTTGCTTAAATCGGAAGGTAGCCCCCTGGCGCNTGTATGTACGTATATGGTGGGTGAGTGTACATAAAATGCGTAAAGGTTAAATATGAAATGTAAAAAAAGTATTAAATTGCAGACAAACAATATTGTTAGCTGTTTGCATGCGCTGAGTGACAGTCTCTGAGTTTGAATATGCCAGGCTACTTGAGAGAGATTAAGTGGCAACGAACCTACAATTTTTTGCTTTTCCTACGAGTTGAAGAATACTACAGCAGTACTACAATCAAGGAAAATTATCTGACCACAGAGAATTTCAGAAAACAATAATTCTTTAATTAATTAAACTTAATCTTTGACACCGAAAAATTAGTATACAGTATTATTTGTAATATAAAAAAATATAAATTTCATTTAATGAAATAGCTTTCAAGTGTGACGACATATGCAGCCCATAGTGACACTATATTATCTCCTGACTGTTGTTCTGTACTTTACTTTAAGCTCAGATTTTTTTAAAATTATTATTATTTAAAAAAATGTAATTAATTCCATTTCGAAAACATTCTATTATTTGTGTCAGGATGTTCACGTTACTAGCGGTAATTCAGTTCTGTATAAAATCCAAGATGCTGATATAAAAACCTCCAAATTAATAGAACGAATTTGTCTCTGTGCTCTCTAATTTAGAGTAAACGTCTCTCAAATCTAAAATAAAAGTAGAATATGGAAGATCATGAAGTCGCTGGGATTCGGCTGGCATCTTCCTGAATTCATGGATATCTGCTGGAAAATATCCCGATATAGGCTCTCGTGCCTAACACTCATTAATAAAGTTCATACTACACTTGCACTACGCAGTAGCGCACATTAAAACATTTAAAGAAATGTGTGTGTCGACCATACAGGCTCTATTATTATCGTAAACCAAGCTGCATCTACGCCCACATCGGAACGGCCTATATAGATGTGCTAACTCATGACATTGAATACAATTCAAGCAAAATGCCTACCTGATCAAACGCACATGATCGGGTTCCTGCCAGGAGAAAAATCAGGAAGGCTAAACAGTAGAATGATTATGGCGGCTTTGGCACGGGATTCATGATTCGGAGCTCGGAACCACCAGCCACCTCGGTTGTAGAGGCAGCCGGCGGCCTAGGATGGCCATGTTATCGACAAAATTGCCTGTTTCACCCCAAAAATTACTTCCAAAATTTATTATTTTACCAAAAAATAATATTTTTTTAACTAAATTTAAAATAAAAAATGGAAAAATGAGGAAAGCGGATCAGAAGTTCCTCGAAGGAATAGCCGAAAAATCCTTAGCCGAACAAGAGGATTAGAAACTCTTAGCGGAATAAGTCAGTTTGACGCTATTCCCCAACTGTGGGTCATAGGATCTCAGTTAATGTTAAATGGCACACTCTATAGGGTGCCTTGAAGGTTGAGGGTATATAAAACAATGACTTCATCACGTCTTGGTTTTAACAGGTTTATTTGACGGGAATTCATACACACATTCCCGGCACTTTTGCGTGAAGTACACATACTTTCTCGGCACCTTTTGCCGAGAATTAACTCATATGTTATCAACACTGCGACTTCTTGGCCTGAAGGGCTGATTGCAGTGTTCTGGCTAACGCTTCCATCACAGAGGGGCATTAGGTGACAGGACACGTCCCTGAGTGACGACATTGTTACTTAACTGTACTTGATAAGGGGTAGTTGTTCCGGCAGTAGTTAGATCTGGTGAGGTGGGTGGCCCTGTTACAGACCCTCTGACTGGCTGTTGTTGGCGTGCTGCACACAGCTGGCTTCCTCTCGACGTGGTGCTCCTCATTAAAGCTCACCACTCGACTCCCGTTCACGGTGTAGGGTTGTAACTGACTCATTATCTCCCTACCATGTCCCAGCAAGAGACCCTTGGTGGGCACCCACCATGGTTCTCGGCGCAGGGTCGCACTGGACTACTCCCACTTGCTCGATTTGGCGCTCCTCGTTAACCTCACCACTCGACTCTGCCGTCTCGGTGCGGGATTGTAACTGACTCAGCTGACTCCCACATTCCAGCTCCCAATTCCTGACGCCATGCGCATCCTGGTGTGGCGCTTCCGAGCGCCGCGCTACCTGTCGCTCGTTGCCGTCCGGCGACGGGGTATCACTGATTGACTTACTCTCCGCACTGACTCTCGCCCTGTGCCCCACAGCATGGAAAATTAATGGTTGTCTGTCCCGATATGGCTGTCCCCTTAACACTGTCTCTGGTTGTCTCTGCCAGGGCTCGAACCCCACGGCCTCTTGGTGTCCCGACGAACTTCCTCTCTCGGTGCGGGATTCTAACTGACTGGGTTAACTGCTCTCATGTAACTGATGATGCAACTGATCGATTGTCTGATGCGACTGACTCACTTGGCCGGGGTCCGATATCCCGACCTCGGTTAACTGCTGCACGGACTTTCTCTCTCGGTGCACGATTTTAACTGATCTGGTTCCACTGATTCAACTGATCTTCCCAGCATGGAGTATCGCAACTTCCGACTGCCCCGATATGACTGACTTGACTGACCCGACTGACCCGACTGACTCGACTGACTTGACTGATTCGACTGACTTGACTGGCTGATCCAACTAAGCCCCACCCTCCCTGCAAAGAGGCTTTTAAACTCTCTTGGCGCCCTCCCTATATTCCTACACATGCCTCCCTTGTTGTGGGAAGGGGAGGGAGGAAGGCTTTGAACAATTAACACTTCATCCACGCGTTGGCCTCTTGGAGGTGGAGGAGGCAGGGGGTGGTGTGGGCCAGCTGCCCCTGCCATATGCTGTCATCTTATTCTCGGTGCGTATCACCCTTCATCATGTGTTTTTATTTCTCTTGTAGGCAGAAATCGCCAGCATATCTCGTCATTTCTTAGGCATGTACAAGTTGCACGCGCTTTGCTAGAAGGTAGGGGAGAGCCCTGTGGGTGGAAAGTGCTACCCTATCTCGGCTTGACCTTGGCACACGTTAACTGGTAACACATGTTGTCCGGGAGACCCTACACTGGTTTAAGCTGGCGGGGGTGAGGGTTGTGACAGCGCCACTTTTAACGCATACTTCCAATATGCGTTATGCATCATTCCCCCCTTGTATCTTCAGCGCTGACACATTCTGTGCCAAAATTTAGGTTTCGGTTGTGTCTCTATAGAGCTCCTATGCTGTTGCTTTTTCTATGCCGCACGCTCAACTCCCACGTGGTTAGCATGGAGTTTATCTCGTGGCACGAACAGCTGAGACCTCCCTCCCTCTGTCTCTCTTGCAACCTTCGCATTCTTCGACCCCCTAATCTGGCCGCCACTCAATGATGCGTATCACCACTGGTAACAGACATGCCCTGTCTGCAAAAAGGGCCTAACACTCTGGATCTGCGATTACAAACACCTCTGACGGCTTGATAATTTACAATGTACAAGTTAATTTTCAAATACCTCGCAAGCCGCATATACTGGAAATAAAAGCTAACTTCTAAGTTTATTGGGAAGGTTAAAACCTTTCATCTACTAGTCCACAGCATTACAGGTTGCCACAAAATACTGACGGACTTTTCCTGGGTTCTACTTCTGCCGTGGACAGCACGTCCTTGTACAGTGTAACTTCTGGCTACATATTTGAACTCGCAAAAAAATATATAAACAAAACATAAACAGGATACACAGCTCGGACTCTGTATAGTACTTACAAACTTTCTTACATGGTTACAACATTTTTACAGGGTTACACAGTTTACACATTTCACTAAATGCCCCCAGTGATCCTTCCGGATCACTGTATTTTTACAGTACTTAATTAGCTCTTCTGTGCTTCCGTAGCCCTTGCAAATCGGGGACTTTCTTGAGTACTTGTAAAAAAAGATGTGGCAGAAGGCCGGTTATTTTCACAGCTAACTGACACCCTTTATGTTTTTGTGACAGGTATTTACTTTTACGTCGACTCATAAGCCGCACAAATACAAAACCCTCTTATCTCCTAGGCTGGGAAACTCTGCCCTTGCTAATGTCTGGCACACTGCCATTTTTACTAATGGTATTACAGTAAATGGAAAACAAACTTTTAATTCCCTATATCTCCAAACTTACACATGTTAGGTTTTGCTGGTAAGGTGTTTCATAGGCCGTGTCAAGAAAAAAAACAAACAATAAAACCCTTATTGTATATTGCCTCGGCAGCTCTTACACGTGGTCTTGACGTTGTGGCAAATGTAAACACACTACACCCTCAGTAAAAAATTTTTTACACATTCTTAACCAGTACCCAGCTGATGACCTATCTTGGTACCTTACAGCCAGAGGTAAATTAAACAAATAACACTCAGTCACACTTAAGTGTGGCATCTACACCCCCTTCGGCTGAAGGCCTAACTTCTTCCTTTACATAGGATAAACACAGGTNGCTGAAGGCCTAACTTCTTCCTTTACATAGGATAAACACAGGTCAAACTGTAAACACTGTGTTGCACTTAAGTTTCGGCTCACTTAGCTTGGCAGGTCGGGTATCCTGCCATAGTTTTCTCAGCGGGTGACATAAGTAAACACTTACCTCACGTCACACTGCGACTGTGTCTGCCGAATGAGGTGGCTTCTTGTCCCGCCCGCTCTGTGAACCTAGGTGAACCTGGACAACAGGTTGGGCGAGGGGGTAAGGATGCTTTTCCTTCCTCATGTGCTGTTGTCATCTCTGAAATGCTGCGTTGCAGGCTCGTCCTCGGATGTGGCTGCGGTCTCCTGGGTTCGATTCTTGGTCAGTGCACTTCTCTTCATTTCTTAGCTTCTCGCCTACTGTCTCTCCTTCGTCAGCTTTCTGTCTGCATGCACTTGTTTTCGGTCTCCCTTCACTTCCTTCTTCGCTCCCACTCTTCTGGTCCCTTTCGCTTGCTACTTCTCGCTTCTCGCCCATTCTCCTTCACATGGATCTTCCCATGCGCGTATACTTTTGGCCGGTGCGGGACTCACTCGCACTTTCTGCTTTGTTATCGACTTTAATGTACATTTTTCTTGGTTCCAATATTGGACACTACAGATTATGCTAGTTATTTCTTTTTAGTGTCTGCCACCAGAGAGCTCCCATGTCATCCATTTCCAAACTTTTTTTTTTGCGACGAGACTTTCCTCCATACCTGGAGCGTACATTATCACTACTTTTTTTTTTAAATCAATATTTTAGAAAATAAATAAAACATGAGATAATTAATTAAAATTTATTAAAAAATGACATGAGGAAATACATTAGCCCTTGAATAAAAGTATTTACATACATCGTCCTCTTAGATGGCGAGTTCACCTCTCGATGTCCGCTTCAGCAACCCAGGAATTGAAGCAGGCAGGGAAACCCCACCACTTGATGTATGCCTTCCGTTATGTTGTTTGAGCACCTTCTGGACTTAATACATGTCTGGAAACTTCGTAGACTGGATGTCGTCGGTGTAGAAACCGCCATGGATTGGTACATTGTACAAATCTTCGAGATAGTATGTCCATGGAGCGTAGTTGAGTAAATGTCGCACACGAAACAGTTCGGGGCTCCAATTCTCTATGAAATCTTTCTCAAAGATGCCTTTCTCTTTGGAGATGGGCGCCAGGTCACCGATTTCGGCTTAAGGCTTGCGTGGGCCCCATTCTTGTGGTTGGAGTACATGGTCCGAAGCAGGGAGTTGTCCTTGACATCTTCTGGCTTCATGCGAGTGGTAGAATGAACAGTGGGATTATACTCGTTGATGAGGTGTGGCAGTAGCTTCAGCCACTTGTAGCTGCCATTTGCCGCAAAATGCTTCCATATCTTACCCCTCAGAGTCCTGTTGAACCTCTCGACAATAGAAGCTTTGAGATCGCTGTACATGGAATAAAGATTTGTGTTATGTTTATTCATCAGTGCCTTGAACATTGAATTATAGAATTACTTGCCCTGGTCCTTGCCCTTCACGCAACACATCCTCCATGGCCTCGGCGACGTCATGCGCATTCTTCGACTTAACTGGCCTGGACCAGGCGAATTTGTTATAGGCATCGATGATTGTCAACATGTATTTTTAGCCCTTGTTGACCCGAGCATACGGTATCATCTCAAAGAAGTCGGCTTGTAACAGGTCGTTCATCCCACAAATCATGACCTTTTGATTGCGGTAGTTGCGCCTGGCGGCCGCATGCAGTTTGTGGGCGATTCCCAACCGACTAATCGCACATGGCCTCCCTCCTTCAGTTCTTCGGTGATGGATATAATCTCGTTGGTGTGCAAGTAATTTCCAACCCTTTGCGAAGCGATCAATAATTGTAGTCTATCCGCGAGTTCGTTCGGGTCGTCCCAAAACACGTAGTTGATTTTCTTGTCACAGTCTATCTTCTTCAGAACTTCCCCACTTTTCAGTCCTAGGCCACTGAAGAGGTCTGCGAGAATGTAAATTTTTTTGTGATCTTCATCCTTATAAGCACTAGTCTCGGGACTGTTATCTTAGTAATGTGAATGCATGAGTTCGAGTAATGTCTTGTATTCTAGCAGGTCGTATTCTGTAAATTCCCTGGGCTCCTTGCGAAATAGAAGTTCGTAAAGCCTGGGGGTTCCATGCATCTTGTAATTGCCTACTTGGTTGATCCCACCTGTTATAAACTCTATTTCAGCAGCTCCGAAGAACCATGTATCATTATGCCTGTATACACAGTACATCGTATCATTATTACGAGACATAAACGATCGTAGGTACCATCGAGCCAGAACATTGAATTTCAAGACATAGGCACAGCAGTTTCGTCGACTTCCATCTTCATGACTATGGGAGCTCCATAGCTCTCTCTAAATACATCGATACGGCGAGTAATGGACTTAAATATTTCTTCATTTATAAGGTCGTGAGAAAGTCTGACTCTCTTGGAAAGCAAATACTTCGAGCGAAACGACTGTATCGCTCTATGCGAGTCGCTAGCAATGTCCAAACATAGCACTGAACAAAAATGGTTACTGTTGCTCTCTTTTATAGGTTTAGTAGTGAGTCCCCGACAAACTATTTTCGATCCTTTCCAGGCATTCACTGCAGACATTGAATATGTCCCTGCTAAGTTTTTGAACATCCATTTTCGTAGTGAGGTGGAAAATCCAGGTACCGAATGTATGGTGTAGGGAATCTTTCAGCACTATTAGATTCTCTTCATTTTGTACCGATGCTACATTCAATCTGCTGGTAATTTGCCTTTTAACACTCGTTACATGCTCGTCAATGGCCTTAATATCGCGGACTATCTCCATTTTCACACAATCCATCTTCACTCTGAGCTCGGATAAGTAAGTGCGAAATAATTTTTCTGGTCAGACAACACAATGCGTAATTCCAAAAATATGCTGTTACCAGTTTCGAGGACGAAATGTTTAGTATCAGAATCTACAGATCGTTCGGGTTCACCAAAATTTTGAATTATTCTTCTACCAGCGTGGCGAGTTCCATCGTATCCTTAATCATAGTTTTTATCAAGCTGCAGCTCGAGGCTACTCTACCCGAATTTCGATATGCTATAACTCATTCTCGATGGTCGATGATGAACTGATCGAATCCACGCTGGTACCTGCCATTATACAGAGGCCAGTCTTTTACGATCACCAAAAATCCATACATGTCTTTCCAGCACAAAGAACACAGGCTCTTGAAATCCGATAACGTCATATCCGTACTAACGTGGTCGTCGTACGCATGCCGCAAATTCGTATCGTCCATGTGAAACAGCACAAACACATTCGCATTATGGCCAAGCAGTTGTTTGGGTATGTGCGAATAAGTCTGACGGAGGTACACACAGTCCACATTTGCATGCCGTCCCATGCTAAAATATTCTTGAATGCAAGTCTGTTTCTCACATGCTACATCGTCAAGGACAAACACAGAATTTGGCAATACTTCACTAGGTGGCACGACGGCTTCGTTATCACTGCATGGGAAACAGCATAGGCCTTCCATGCTAGATGCTGGCATTTTGGTTGCTGAAGCGATTTGGAGTACAGGTACATGTTCTCTAACCTAAGGCCTTTCGATTACTGGAGCAAACTCAACAGCACACATGTTTTTCCACAGTTTGAGGATACAATTATGATGCATCGCGCTGTATTGGGAAGTAGGTTTCCATATCGCGATTCATGGGAGATGGACTCATCTCAGCAGTAATGTGTATTGGTAAGCAACTCTGCACCAAGTGGCAGGCAGTACACCACACAACAGCAGTGTATCATGCCCGTGCGAATCCCACAGAACGAAGGAACCAAGAGTTCAAGGTGCAGTTCCAGATTCGCATGGAGGATGACCACAGTACATGGGCCACCCATATCCTAGAGATACTGTTCTGCCTGGGAAACCGACAGAACGAAGCTATGGGCCACTCGCCTACAGAATTACTATACAGACACGGTCTGGCACGACCCAAGGAATATGCATACCCACAACCGACCACAAACTTAGGACCCTCAGAAACAGAGACACGAGAAGAACACTGCCGCAGAGGTTCAGACGGGCCAGGGCACAACAGGAACAGTATGTCCAACAGTGGCTGCCAGAAACCACATGGGCCCCTAAAGAGCTGCAAATTGCACAACATGTCTACATGTGAAAAAAGTAGAAGTCGGCCGCCCACATCAATTTTTGGGGAGAGTTCGCCTTCCGCTGGATTGGACTCCACACAGTGGTACGAAGGGTGGGGAAGACTGACTACATCATCCAGATGGGTGCTCAAAGGCAAGTTAAATTTCATTGTGACGACTTAAGGGCCATTCTGGAGGCGTCGACACCGAGCGACGCAGCACCCCAAGGTAACACCAGTGAGAGGCAACCAACCTGCCGAGAAGGTGTCGAACCAGCAGACGGTCTCCAACGAACTAGTAAGATCTCACCTGCCAAAGGTAAGTTCAACCGACACCAGTTGGCATGCAACCCTGCAGCAGGGTGAACCAGCTCTATACAGCCCATCTCACCGAGATGGCTGCGCCTCCGGCTGAGGCGCCGCTCAATCATCTGCTGCACCACGTGGCCTTGAGCCACCACTGTCCTCCATGACAGTTGCCTCCTGGACAGGAAGGCATTTGACGTGGCCCACTCATGCATGGTCTTGCATGGCCACTTTCAACATATCATCGACCCACAGTTGCTGCACAAGTGTGGCCTGCAGAACACACACGTCGTGCATCCCGATACGTGTCCANGTGGTCTCCTGAAAGGGATGGCACTTAACGTGGACCAATCCTGCGTGATCTGGCACGGCCACTCCCATCTTGTCATCGACCCACTGTCGCTGCACCAGTGCGTCCCGTGGAACACGAACATCGTGTTTCCCGTGTCACAATGCGTATCCGCACCGAGTGATCCAGCCGAGTGCCTGTGGTGTCCCTAGAGAGATCTGCGTAATTAGAATAGGAATCAAGTATTAGAATGTGTAGTAAATATCATTAGAATTAATTGCCCACGGACAAATGTTCGTAAAATTCCCCGTTAGGGGATTGCGAAGTTATAGCAGAATGAATGCAAGCCATGTGCATATTTAATTATGTGTAGAGTAGCATAGCTAGGGTATTTATAATGTTCTATATAATTTTCCAAGTTCTATTGTGTGTCTAATCAAGCCAATTATTGACATGGGAAATAATTAGTCTTACTTTCAACATTTCTGTTCCAGTCGTAGAGTGCCCCAAAACTTAACACACCTTAATTTCCCACGTGCTCTGTAATACACCACATAATCATGTTTTGTATTTAAATTAGTGCTTAATAAACAACTCTTAACTATACACGATTAAGAAAATTCACTCAGAATGTTTCAGTGTTTTATGTGTATATGTTTCAATTTTATGTTAATGAGGTCAGTTAAATAAATTACCTTGCTGAGTAAAGCGAGCTCTCGTCAAGGACACCGATCACTCGTGCCATCTCCGGCAGTCTGATTCCACGTGTCTTAGGTGCTGCACGTTCTTCGTGTCGTGGGGGACTTTCATAATTCGTTCTGAACACTTAACTGAAGTAAGTTAACATAATTTACTGGAACTTATATTTAGTTTACCAACAGTCTTCCCCGCACTCGCAGCACCCCGCCGTCAACTCAATTTACCGACCCCGGAGGTTTAATTACTATTGTAGTTTTTGCACCATTCTTGGCATTTTTGTTCAGTAACGGCCGCTGGCAGACCTTGTCGGTCAGGTCCGCTTTAATTTTCATTGCATAAATGTAACTGTGTACACTATTCGGCAATACAATTTATTCGAGTTAACCAAAACTTGTGAGTTCTCTTTTTAATGTTGGGTTTCGGGCCCTGGCCCTATCCAGGAAGTCATCGATGCCTCAAGTAGGCATCCTTCATTTATAAGGTAAAAATATAATATTATGGTGTGAAGGGAATCCTGAATACCCCGGATATATTTCATTTTCCTGTAAATTTGTACCATGTGTGCCAGGGGATACAGCCACATACTCGTTTGACCCATGGTCCTGAGAACTTGACTTCGTGCCCAGCCAGTTAGCTGGCGCCCATCCTATTCGAAATACACTGGATAGCACAAAAAAAAACTGTTTGCACTGCGCAATCTCGTACTTGAAAACGAATACCACATTTAGTATGTTGTTATACACGCCTTTAGCACCACCGGAGCAGCGCGATGCGATGCGGCAGTCAGCTGATGGTCCATGTTAACAAACCTCGCCGGTATGTGGCCATCTCCCCTGAATCCTAGTGAGAGGGGCAAACTGGCCCAAGAGACTGTATGGGTGAGCGTATGCACACTAGCTGCTTGCTTCAGACCGATACTCCACCCTCTTTAGAGGGGTGGTGAAGTTGTTGTGTCGCTGCATCCTTGAAGTATTCCCACAGAGTTTGACGTGGAGGATGGATGGTGTTACACATCATGCATCCACACACCCACTCTGCAGGTTGACACCACTCTATCTCGCCCGGAGGGGAGAGAGAGGGTGGATGATATCTCTTAAAATGGCGGCAGCCGATCCTGTCAGCTGCTTTTCCATTGTGTTGCGTGGCTGCAGCGTGGCTGGCTGATGGTCTCCATTATGTTGATGAATTTTCCCATGCTGGTGTGGAGTTCTGTTGAGCTGACACTGGCACTGCCCTCTTCGACATGGAAATTGGCAGGAATTTTTGCCAGGAATTTTGAGATGTTGGCCGACAAAAAACAGGATTTACCACAGGAAAACTGGACACGAAAAATTGAACTCGCAATAACAAGGATAGGTTCAAACATTCAGGTTTCGAATAGAAGAGGTTTTACAAGACTTAGGAAAATCATATGTTATCAGGATTTTATACGAAGATTGGCCCCATGGAAGGGCGACATTTTCTGGCAGGGAAATATCCTAGAAAAGAAGGTTCTAGGAATGACAAGGAATTTAACAACACGCTTGGGCAAGCCATTCGATGGGCTGTTGTGGTCTCAGGAGGAGGAAGAAAGAAGGTTAGTTTGACTTAAGGTAACAGGCATTGGAATACTTGCAGAGATGTAATGGGGACCAGAGTATGGGAGACTCATCTAGGGGTGGGCCATTCACAAACATGGCCTCTCCTGAGATCATTCCAATACAAGATGATGTCGTCGATAATGATGCAAATCCCCACTAATGCCTAAAGATGAGGATGTAGGATCCCTCATACACCACTATTTATCACACGATACTCTTAAACGGCCGTCTCACACACCAAAAACACTAAAAGTTCAGCATGGGTAGGTGTGGTGAAACAGTGGGTAGAAGACCCAAAAAGATTTTTTACATTCATGAAGCGACTGGCAATTAAAAAACAATTACTCGCTCTTTATTGATTCAACTCTTTGCTAGACCCTCCTGAGAGGCACGTACAATGGTTCTAGCATTAAGGTGTACTCTCAGCCAATACAGTAAAATAATGTCATGTGTCCGATTAAAGAAATTCTGGTATTTAAACCCCTGTGTGAATCGAGCTGGTGGGGCTGCCTCTCCCAGTCTGTTGTGGTTGTACCTGGTTTGTTTACATATTACACCCTTTGATTAAATTATAATAAAATTGTTTGCAACCTTATTTCTAACCACTTTAGGGTGGCAACAGGTTGCTCTTGGTTGACGAGTTCATTCTGACCCCAGTAGGGGTGTGGGTATCCATGCTCGATTGCATATTTAACAAGGCACTTTTTCACTAGGGCAAACATACACTTGGTTTGTTAACTCCATCTTAAAGCCCATATATTTCTGTGCAACACACTCATGTTTCAAGCACAGCACACATACAGGAATGTAGACAGGGAATGAAGGGGAGCACACAAAGGGTTTTGGGCACATTACAACCACTGTGCCCGCTCGTTACATTTATTTCACCAGCTGTGTTTTTACAGGGGGTATCTCTTGGCAATATTGATCGGCCCGAATTATTACGGCTTCAGAGGATGTCTCTTGAGGGCATCAAAGTAGGATGGTCACTATACTCCGGATGTATCCAGGTGGTAGCGAGGGGGTGGTGCACTCTGGTGCACATCTCTGGTGTAGAATTCATGGAGGTGGTGACCGCTGTGTTCGGACCGACTGTCCCCAGTAGAAGAAATGCACAATGTAGTCACGTTGGTGGAATTGGACGAACGGGCTAACGGAGGAGGTACATGGCATTCATCATATGTTTCCCCTCCTTCTGAAAGCAGTTCGTGGCACATCTAGCAGCAGCAGNTGGAGGAGGTACATGGCATTCATCATATGTTTCCCCTCCTTCTGAAAGCAGTTCGTGGCACATCTAGCAGCAGCAGGATGGATGTCGACATGTCCTCTTGTTGAGGCCACATGTGGTATGGGCTTCGGCTATGGAGTGGTGGTGGTGAGGCAGGGCGGGAGACCAGCTGACATGGAGCTAGAGCGGCTGCTGAGGGAGGGAGAGTGCCTCTGTGAGCAGGACACAATCTGGGGTATCATACTGCTGCAGATGGTAGAGTTGGGTAGTGACAGGGTTACAATTCGGTGACGATGGTGGCACAGCTGTACGATGGCATTACGTGAGTGTGTGGCAGTACTGACATGGGTGCCATCCGGGATTCTGGGATGCCGGCAGGTGTACCTATTGGCACGCCTTGGGCAACATGTCCCTTGGTAATGGGGGGTGCAGGGTGCCACGGTGCATTGTAGCAGGCTGCAGCTGGCTGACGAGCTGTAGCAGGTGGGTGAGAATGGATGACATGTGTCGNTGCCACGGTGCATTGTAGCAGGCTGCAGCTGGCTGACGAGCTGTAGCAGGTGGGTGAGAATGGATGACATGTGTCGCTTTTGCACGAAGCAAGGTGTTCATTTACCGTGGCAGGGCGAGTTAAACAGCAGAGCGGAGAATGTAGAATGGTGAAATTGTCTATGGAAATGTGGCATTACAAAACAAACAGACACTTATGCGACGAAATGTTAATGTAAACAAAGGTAAACAATGTTGATAATTGGGTAAACTCATATCGAAGACATTTTTCAAATGCCCCGATGCTGAAAGAGCGCAAAAATACTAAGAAGACACAAGACACCTTAGANCATATCGAAGACATTTTTCAAATGCCCCGATGCTGAAAGAGCGCAAAAATACTAAGAAGACACAAGACACCTTAGAACTAGAGTAAGTAGATTATAGAACAAATGTGATAATAGGCAATGCATCATAAACACTATCAAATTAAATAAGTAAATTGCATAAAAATTTAGCTTCCGATGATGAAGCACAAAGAAAACAATGTGAAGTGAAGTGCAAAATCCTAAATCAAGTGGCAGTAAAAAGGTAAATAATGATGCGAACAATGGTGAACAATTATGTAAACTGTCTACTAGATCATATGCATTAATGTAAACAATGGCTAATATGCAAGATAAACATGATAAACATTGTGGTAAACAAAACAGTAAACATGATAAAAAATAATGCACTTCAGTCAAGTTGGAGAAGCTGACATGAACCGCGCTGCCATGAGTTCCTTGGGCCCACTCTGACTGCCGCAGTGACAACTACACCAGCTACACCATGCCGCACCAACTACATCAGGCCAAAAGTGCGTAGCGCGGGTCGACAAGAACGGAACTTGCACCTTCTTGCCGACAAGGATTATGCCATTCAAGAGACCACCCTATTCATTTATTACAAGGGGTAACTCTTTTAATAAATAAGTAGGCGATCCGAAACAGTGTTTATCGCAAAGCCACAGCCGTTGGGCGCACTGGCAATTGGTCGTTGTGTTCTCGCAGCTCGCACAGCTGAATATGATGCAATGCACCACCGAGTGAAGCTAACTGGCTGGTAGGCCAGAGCTGAAGAGTTATGTGCCCCAAAGTGTCGTCCAGCAGTGCACAGAATTTTTATAAACATTTTGAACACAGTCACCGAATTCACGGCTACAGCCAGGGGTGTTTTNGTCCAGCAGTGCACAGAATTTTTATAAACATTTTGAACACAGTCACCGAATTCACGGCTACAGCCAGGGGTGTTTTACATTGTATAAATGGCAATCAAGCATGGCATTTCACGCCCCTTTGCCCAGGTGGATGCGTCCATCCCTTCAGGAGACAGCCACCTGGCAATTCTGTAGCCAGTGTAATTAAACTTATCATCGGAAATGAAATTCAAACACTTTTAGGATAAAATGTAATAACTTATTTAATGTGTATTTGTATAAGAGTTATTATGTTTTTTCTAAAATAGAGATTGCCTATAAAAGCCTCCAACATTGTAAGATATCATTTAGTGTACTGACATTTCCCATTCATTTCACTCACAACTTTAACATTAAAGGACATTTGTTAAAAAATGGGGATGTCATCAATGAATTTAATTTAATTTGTAAAATTTTTCAACATAATAATCACATCACAGAGTTTACATGTAATGATTCATCATCCTGTGTTTGATGTCTGTTGTCGTCACTTGTGATGACAGCGGACATTACTCGCCCCAGTTCGTCTCAGCGCCTGAACAAGACCAGTGGCGTGGTCGCCCGCTCCGCGAGCCCCCTCGGTACCAGCATGTAGGCTGCAGTAATTTTAAACTACAATAGTTAATATTACTCAACCAGAACATTTGTGTTATATTAATGTACTTAGGGGAGAGCCAACNCACCTGAACAAGACCAGTGGCATGGTCGCCCGCTCCGCGAGCCCCCTCGGTACCAGCATGTAGGCTGCAGTAATTTTCACTACAATAGTTAATATTACTCAACCGGAACATTTGTGTTATATTAATGTACTTAGGGGAGAGCCAATCGCACTCTCACTGGAGAGTTTAAGCAATCGTGTCTCAATCTAAGACCACGTGTTTTTCACAGTATGAGTGCTGAGTCCATTACCATACATCATTCGTGCATCATTCAACTGTAGCAAGGACAGTGAATAAACCACTTAAGCAAGTGAAATCAGTGTCAAGTAATTGTAGGGCATCCTTAGTAGCATCACCCACATTTCTTTAGTATAGTTCAGGTGTACGAGACGGCCTACAGTCTCGTCATCAGTTATAAATTGCAACAGTAAGTAAGTGACAACTCAACAACCAACTGACGGAGGATAACCAGGGTCCACATGGGCCGTCGACCGGACGACACTCATCATTTGCTCCCCACTGAGTTATGGCGCAGGGCAACATAACATTAAACCAGCCCTGGGTAACCTCACGACCACGTCAAAACTGCAGTAAATAAAAACTAGCATGAAGTTCTAAATTAGGAAAATAGACACATACAATAAATGTGTGGAATTACCATTATATATGTGTGTATGTGGATGTGTGTTTACTATGTTCAGTGTATACATTTTGTATACTTTAATTTGACTTGTCCAATATCTGTGTACAGCAATGTATTGACAAAATATCTTAAGGACTCAATAAAAGAAACAAACAAATAAATAATTTGAAAGAAATAAAAAAAATGTACAATTAANTATAGTTCAGGTGTACGAGACGGCCTACAGTCTCGTCATCAGTTATAAATTGCAACAGTAAGTAAGTGACAACTCATCAACCAACTGACGGAGGATAACAAGGGTCCACATGGGTCGTCGACCGGACGACACTCATCATTAGCTCCCCACTGAGTTATGGCGCAGGGCAACATAACATTAAACCAGCCCTGGGTAACCTCACGACCACGTCAAAACTGCAGTAAATAAAAACTACCATGAAGTTCTAAATTAGGAAAATAGACACATACAATAAATGTGTGGAATTACCATTATATATGTGTGTATGTGGATGTGTGTTTACTATGTTCAGTGTATACATTTTGTATACTTTAATTTGACTTGTCCAATATCTGTGTACAGCAATGTATTGAAAAAATATCTTAAGGACTCAATAAAAGAAACAAACAAATAAATAATTTGAAAGAAATAAAAAAAATGTACAATTAANCAAAATATCTTAAGGACTCAATAAAAGAAACAAACAAATAAATAATTTGAAAGAAATAAAAAAAATGTACAATTAAAATTTGCATCACGCGCGATATGCCGACCAATGTAGAGACATGACGTCTGGAGTGTAGGTTAATCACTGCTGTGCTGTCCTGTTGACACAATGTGGGGTGAAAACATGAGAATGATGATTAGATCAAGAAGAGAGAGAGAGAGAGAGAGAGAGNTCCTGTTGACACAATGTGGGGTGAAAACATGAGAATGATGATTAGATCAAGAAGAGAGAGAGAGAGAGAGAGAGAGAGAGAGAGAGAGCTATGTTTGTTTCCATTGATGTGCGAAAACACGTGGTGTAGTGCTGGTTCACNAGAGAGAGAGAGAGAGAGAGAGAGCTATGTTTGTTTCCATTGATGTGCGAAAACACGTGGTGTAGTGCTGGTTCACTCAGCTTGTTTACACTCGCAGAGATCGCTGGCTAAAGAATGTCATGCCACTCCTTTGGGAGAGAGTGGGCTAACCGCACTCTTCATCTGTGCAAGGCTAGTGAGTGACGGTGCTTGCCGGGAAACTGAATCAAAACATGCATTGGGGAGGGGAGGACTGCTTCTCCGCCTAGGCTCGCGCACCATGAGGGAGGGGTACAGGGATATCTCCCTTGTATGTTGCTGCCCCAAGGTCATGTGGGAGTCGTGTTGTAAAAGAAGGCACTGATTGAAAGGGGATGAGACTGTGGTGCATGCCATGGTAATAACGCAGAGTAGGACTTGGTTACCCTTTGGGTGACAGGTCACAAGTACAGGCCACCTACACATGCCCCCAAGCCTAGATGACGATAATTGGAGCAGGGACATTAGCATTGCAAGCGAGGTGATGACCAGGTACTGTATTAGCGCAGGAATGATATGGCATATTTAAGAGTAACAATGTACTACAGCTGGTAACAGTGATGCGACTAGCTTCTTAATTGAGCACTAGCCTGGATGCGCAATGTCTTTGAAAGTAGTTACACAGGAATTAGTAACACAGTTTGGAACCAGAATGGTTGCATTTGTTAAAATGCAGTTTGGCCCGTAGTCGACACAAGAGTTCCACACACATCACATTACTACCCTGTTCACAGATATTGTCACAGAGATTAATACACAGCAGTGGCAGGTATTGTCAACACAGTGCATTGGCACAGACACCATGCCACTTGCCTGTAATTGAGCTATGCTTGTAGCTCGGCTGCCAGATGAAGCGGTCGCAGAGATAAAGAGCACCTTAGTGCTGGTGTTTGTTGATGCTGTTGGAACGCTGGTATTGTCATGGTTGTTGGAACACACAGAGTGCGGCTCGATGCATGTGCGGCTCGCATAAGCGATGGGGGTGTCACTCAGCTGCATGCGTGATATGCTGAGGTGGGCGACAGTAATGATGTGCTCTTGAGGTGGCATCAGATGGGGTTTGGCTTCTCTGTGTCGTGATGTGCAGAGGTGGCATCACAAGGAGGCTACACCTTGGCAATGATAGCACTTACTCTGGCAACCCACTCCTCAGCTGGGATGCCAAAGATGGTGAAAAGGTTCGGCACCTCGACACAGGATGTGACAGCAGATGTCACGATGCTGGTCGTCGGCTGTGGCTCGACATCGAGTTGGTCACCTTGTGTCACATGTGTGAGCNGAAAAGGTTCGGCACCTCGACACAGGATGTGACAGCAGATGTCACGATGCTGGTCGTCGGCTGTGGCTCGACATCGAGTTGGTCACCTTGTGTCACATGTGTGAGCAGATGTAGAGGCGTTTCAGGCAGCTTCTCAACCCAGGGTATCAAGAAGGTTAAAGCTGGAAGTGGTACAGTGGTGCAGGACAATAGCACATCTGTTGTTTTCTTGTCAGTTTCAGTTAGTTATTATCAGATATTATTGTGTCTGGCGTGACAACAGTCACAATATAAGTTGTCAGTCGGTACAAAGGTTTCGCCCTCCTTTGTTGACAGTCTGTCATGTGGTGACTTGAGCAGGCAACCGGTATAGTGTGTGATGACACTCCCACAGCTTTCATGGGCGCTTGCATAATATTGGCTTGGCAGCATAGAGGCGAAAGGCTGGACGAAGGCTGTCGGCGAAGTACATTTTGTAGGCAGAGTATAGCCAGATAGCTGAACGACAAGTGAGTGTGGTGATGAAACAGGTGCCATAAAAATAGAGGACAGTGATGCAACATGTACCCTGACAATAGAAGACGATGTGGTACCAGACACTCTGAAAACAAAAGGTAATGTATAGCAGAAAATTTGTGTTATTGTAGGTGGACAACATCATAATTTGTTGTTAAGTGCAAAATGTCCTGTGTACTTAAGTTAAACACACAGTTTGCGCTGCACAGTGTAGTACTTGAAAACGAATACCACTTTTACTGTGCAGTTGACGCTGGCAGGGCAGCACGATACGACGTGTCAGTCAGCTGATTGTCGGTGTTGACAAACCTCGCCGACATACGGCCATCCGGCCAGCGTCCAGGTCTGGAAAGGGGGATGTGGGGGTAAACCGATTTGTGCGACTGGAGGGGTAAGCGCATACACACAAGCTGCTTTCTCCAGATCGATACTCACACTCTTTGAACGGGTGGTGAAGGAGTGGTATCGCTGCATCAGTAAAGCCTTCCCAATTAGTTTTACGTTTAGTGGGTGTGGTGCACAACACACACACACACACACACACCTACACTGCCAGCTGCCACCTCCATGTCTCGCCTGGTCGGAATTGAGAGAGGATGGATGGTGTCTCACTAAATGGCGATAGCCGATCCTGTTAGCTGCTTTTCCATTGTGTTTCGTGGCTGCAGCGTGGGTGGTTGATGGTCGCCATGATGTTGCATTTTACGATGCTGGCACGGAGTTCTGTTGAGCTGACACTGGCACTGCCCTCTTCGACATGGAAATTGGCAGGAATTTTTGCCAGGAATTTTGAGATGTTGGCCGAAAAAAACAGGATTTACCACAGGAAAACTTGACACGAAAAATTTAACTCGCAATAACAAGGGTAGGTTCAAACATTCAGGTTTGGCATAGAAGAGGTTTTACAAGACTTAGGAAAACCTTATGTTATCAGGATTTTGACAAAGATTGGCCACATGGAAGGGCGATGCTTTTTGCAGGGAAATTTCATAGGAAAGAAGGTCCTAGGAATGACTAGCAATTTAGCTGCATCCTTGGTCAAGCCATTTGATGGGCTGTCGTGATATCTGGAAAGGGAAGAAGGAAGGTTAGTTAGACGTAAGGTGACAGGCATTGGAATACTTGCAGAGATGTTATGGGCGCCAGAGCATGAGAGACTAATCTAAGTATGGGCCCTTCACAAATGTGGCACCTCCTGAGATCATTCTGCGACTAGGTGACGTCGTCGATAATTATGTAAAATTCCTGCCTAAGCCTACCTACAAGGGTGTAGGCCCACTCACACACCTCTAATTATCATGTGATACGGTTAATTGGCCGTCTCAAGCCCCAAAAACACTTATAGTTCAACATCGGTGGGTGCGGTGAACCAGTGGGTAGAGGACTCAAAACAGAGGTTATACTTTTGTGAAGCGACCGGCAGTGAAATAGAAAAAATTCTCACTATTCATGGATTTCACTCATTTGGAGACACGCCTGTGTACAAAGGTTCTGGCGGTAAATCATGCTAGCAGTCGATACAGTAAAAAAAATGGCACGTGTCCTATGGAAGGAAAAACTATTAAAAAAACCCGGCTAGATTCGAGCTACCGTGCCTGCGAGAGGTCCAGCGTGAGGGCTAGACCAGTNCAGAGGTTATACTTTTGTGAAGCGACCGGCAGTGAAATAGAAAAAATTCTCACTATTCATGGATTTCACTCATTTGTAGACACGCCTGTGTACAAAGGTTCTGGCGGTAAATCATGCTAGCAGTCGATACAGTAAAAAAATGGCACGTGTCCTATGGAAGAAAAAACTATTAAAAAAACCCGGCTAGATTCGAGCTACCGTGCCTGCGAGAGGTCCAGCGTGAGGGCTAGACCAGTNAAAAAACTATTAAAAAAACCCGGCTAGATTCGAGCTACCGTGCCTGCGAGAGGTCCAGCGTGAGGGCTAGACCAGTGAAATAATTAAGTTATAGATGGAAAGAGGTTCTATTGATATACTAATGCTCGGTGCAAGAAGTTACTTACCATTAACGAATTTGACCCAGTCCTACAGAGCAGTACGACACACTGACTGACGTGGTGTGTAAAACACTGGCAGCTCTTACAACACCACAGAGATGTTATTTCCAATGATGAGCCTTTTCAGGCGGCGAATCGTCCTGAAGCACACACAGCATTCACAACGTGTTGACTCTCAGCTAAGACGATGATAGGGTGGTGGCAGTCATGACATTCGCACTACTATGACGTGAAGCTGGTGATAATGGTGGCGGCATTGCGGCAGCGAGGTGTCAAGACACTAGGTGTCATGGAGAGCAGAACTACCTCAGTACCCCAGTATCAGCGTATTGTCCAAGGGACCAGGCACCCCTGTGCGTGTGGCTGGGGGTGGTCGGACGATGGCGACTCGACAACAGGGATGCAGGCGGGAGTTGGATCGTATCGGGTGACCAGAAGCTGCATGGTTGGTGTTCTGGGAACTCGCAGGTCTGACAGAAACCCGCGTGGATACAAGCTGTCTTACCCGCACATGAGCATCTTAGGTTTGCGTGCCTGACAGTGCAGCTGGAAGGCATATAGTAGAGTCGTCGTAGGCTGGAGTGTTGCCAGCAGCAGCATGTTGTCACCATGTCAGCAGTGGTAGTACTGTTGCGAGTGCGCCCAGGGGACAGGTGTCTGGGTGCCTCTGCAGAGGCGGTGCATGATGTTATGCATCGCGGGGGCTGTCAACACATCTGCAGAGTTTCGACTGCTAGGCAGATGCCCTGCAGGAGGTTGGCCGTACCGAGGGGGGTGAATGGTGTCCTACTGGAAGCCATTCTGTAGCAGCGTCTGGCAGGATCAGCATCTTGTGTGCGGAGTGAACCGCCTCTGTGCCCTCTGCATTAGCAGGTGATCAGCTCACACCCTCGAACAGACACGGCGGGTTCGCATCTCCGGGCCAGGTGGTACCGACATCTGGTGCGGGCATCGAGGCAGACACACAGGGGTGCACAAGTGCCTATTTTGTGGTTTGGCCCCAGTTAGCCACTGACGGCATCCTACAGGCTAGTGTGGGCCTCACGTCTCTTCTGTTTATCCTGCTCCCGAGCTCTCCTTGGGGGGTAGGTGGTTGGCATCAGGATGCCTGGGGCGACGTCTGTCAGCGGCATCAGCTTAGGTTTGTCCAGAACTTTCGTCATAAGTGGTTGGAGTGGTGATGTCCACCCCAAGGGCCTCTTCCACCTGTTGTACCCACAAATCATCAGGGACGCCAAATAAGAACAGTATGGGCAGGACGAAGCCAGCTGGAGGTAGCTTCGCGGTGCTCTGTATCAAGGAACGGATGCTGGGCATCTCCATGTCGTCTGTCGGCACCGGTGTTACACATGCAGTCTCAGTACCAGTTGACTGTTCATGTCTGGTGCCTAACTCGATGATCGTGTGTTGTGGCGGTAAGGGTAGTCACAGTTCTAGTGAGGGGGAAATGAACTTCCACATAAGGAAATAAGTGAAGAGGTAGAGCAGGACCTAAGGGGAATGTTAAACTGGGTGAAGGAGAAGTATGGGGTTTGGAAGTAGAGCAGACAGGAGTGGTAATAAACAGAGGAAGGGCTGCAGGCAGAGAAGAATGGACAGAAAATAGGTGTGTGACAGCATAATAATAATTTTAGTTAACTGTAAGAGTGTGTATAAGAAGCAGGGGTGTGTATAAGATGCAGCTGGCTGTATAATGGTGTTGTGGTCAGTGAGCCAGGGAATACCTAATATGGAATTAGCCCATAGGTCAGCTGACACGAGGGCTGTGGTGGTGGTCTCCACATCGTGTATGCGGACATTTATTATTGACTCTATCATGGTTTCCCACACAAAGTAGTGTGATGCTGATGTGTCGCCCAANCGTGTATGCGGACATTTATTATTGACTCTATCATGGTTTCCCACACAAAGTAGTGTGATGCTGATGTGTCGCCCAAGGCTTGAAATGTCTGATTGTTCAAGGTGATTAGTATTCTGATAATTTGGTGATTTTCCTTAGTGATTTGATGTAGCAGGATCAGTTGTGGTGTTGGTGTTACATTTTCTATTGTGGTCTGGGGCAGCGAGCATCTGGCTTTCCTACCCNGCAGGATCAGTTGTGGTGTTGGTGTTACATTTTCTATTGTGGTCTGGGGCAGCGAGCATCTGGCTTTCCTACCCCAACAAAGTATTTCCCGCAGGTAGGGCTTTACTGTCTGTTGTTGATTCCTCCTTTGTAATGCACTTTGGGCATTCGCTAGACAAGTGAAATTGTTGTCCCTCACAATACCTTCACTCGAAGGGAGGGCACCTCTACCAATGTGACCCCTCGCATTGGCCTCGCACGTCATGGTTGGGCCCACGTCTGCATTCACAGCTGCGCGGTTGCTTGTTGGTGGATTTGCTGATCCTGTTGCACCGCAAAAAACAGCTCATGGTTGCACTGTCCTTCTATCCTGATCTTGATCACACATGCGACATTGGAAAAACCCACCCCATTCACATTGTGGAATATCCTGCTCCCTATCAGTTTGGTAAAATAATGGGGCCATGTATTTAGGCGACTGGAGCTAGTCAGTTTTCCTCTCGCACTGTGGCTGCTACTACCTCTAGCACTTCAGTTTCCCTCATTTGCGAATGGAAATGTTTGATCAGATTAATTTTTCTGGTTGCAAAATCTGTTAGAGTTTCCCTAAGACTTTGTGTTTCGAGAACAGCACAGCTTTAAGCTTGCATATATGAGAGTAAAGCGACACTGAAACCCATTTCAGAACTCGCTCCCCTGCATACCATAATAGTTTATTGTTCGTCACCATACACGTGCATTCCCCATAAGTTGGCCTCCTACAAAATTTGGCCACTCTTGTACACACCCCATACCTGGTTAAACATTGTGNATGCATTCCCCATAAGTTGGCCTCCTACAAAATTTGGCCACTCTTGTACACACCCCATACCTGGTTAAACATTGTGTGCAGTCTCTCAGAAACGCCTGTGGTTCGTCGGTGGTCAGCCTAGAAAAAGTGGGCAGTGACTGGAAGTGGACTAGAGTATTGCCTATCTCAGCTGCTGTTGGTGGTGCAGCTGCTGTTGGTGGTGCGGCTGCTGTTGGTGGTGCGGCTGCTGTTGGTGGTGGGGCTGCTGTTGGTTGTGTGGCTGCTGTTGGTGGTGCGGTTACAGTTGTGCAGTGCAGCTGCGGCCACACGAATCCAGTTAATGTTGTTGATGCAGGTTGCACCGCCCAAGGTGCTGAAGCTGTTGGCAGGCGCGTAGAATGTTCCAACGAGCTGCTGTATTTACTAGTAATGTCCGCGCATGCGCAAATGGGTGTGGCACTGTCAACTGTGGTTTTAGGGTGCACTGCGTACAGCGAAACTTGTCGGCCGTGACATCCAAAATATCCTGCTCTGTCCGGCACTGCCAATGAGTGGTTCGTCCTCAGTTCTCGCATGCCACTGTTTCCGAGTTACCATTTTTGCACATGTCCTCGTGACAATGGCGTGGTGACAGGCCTCCTCCTGATTAAGTTAGCAGTTGCATGTGCCAGGGGTAATAATGTTTGTGTACAATTCGAGCGCAAATGTTTACATTTCGGTCGGCTGTTGCAGGTTCACTTCTGGTCAGGCACTTGGTNATGGCGTGGTGACAGGCCTCCTCCTGATTAAGTTAGCAGTTGCATGTGCCAGGGGTAATAATGTTTGTGTACAATTCGAGCGCAAATGTTTACATTTCGGTCGGCTGTTGCAGGTTCACTTCTGGTCAGGCACTTGGTGTGGTAAACTTTGGTGCAGTTTACACACAGAATTGTCCTTTATCCGATGTTTGCACACGCTACTTGTTTGTTATACCATCGATTGTTAAAATTTTGTAAATTTTTGTTATAGAAAAGTTCTGTTTGTCAAGGGGGTATACATTTACATATGCGACTCGTGACAGGGCCGATTGTGCCCCGGACTGCTAGCTGTCTAGTACAGTTTGCACACAATTTTACCCACTTTACATTAGAGGTGCAGCTCCATGCCCATCCGACACATTCGTGGTTGGCCCGGCGAATGTCGTCCTCGAGAGGCTTCGCGTTGTCTGGCTCAATACAGGGGTGGGGTGGGGCACCTTGTACCCTGGTATGGGTTGGACACTAGCAAGGGCTGCACATACTTCAAGCATAATGTTTTTTTCTTGCCATTACTGATGCACCAGTTTATGTTGTGTCTCCCGCGGTCCAGTTCGTTCCCGTGATTAGGTGCATGGGCTGTCATGGTGACAGCTGTTGTCGCCGCAGTTATTGACCCGCCTCTCTTTTCGCCCGCACTGGGGAGGATACCGTTATAGCCTGGGGGTGGTGGTGACCATGCTTGTGTGCTCCCAGATGATGATCCATTACATCACCCACCCATGCTGGAATGTGGGAGGGGGTAGCACCTGTCTGTCAGCCTTCCCACTGGTCTACAATGGCGGTGCTTGGGGATGTTGCTTTGTCCAGCACTGCTTCAAAATGGTGTGAATGTCCGAAACGAGGAATTTATTTTTGAGGGTCCGCAATTGATTTGAATGAATTCTTGCTGAAGGCTTTTGAACACATGGCTTTTGGCAAAGTGATTTACATACAAACGTACTCTAAATACAGAAATTACCCTTAAAATTTGAGTGAGGTGAACATAATAAAAAAAATGTACGTTACATTTAAGGCAAAAATTACTCTGAAACACTATAAATACATGTAGGCACTATTCATTGTTACATTATGGTTCATGACATGAGACACTAGTTGGGAGCCATTTGATTTGGGAAAATGGCCTAGTTGAGCACTTCGATGAAGAATAGCGACATTAGTTGGGTGCTATTTGACTAGCAGGCGTTTCAGGGATGCTGATGTGGGTCCCCACCTTACCTGGCTTACCTAGGTTATGGCAAAAACTGGTGAAATTGCCTGGCATCATAACTCAGTGAGCATGAGTTTGTAAGAGTCGTGTGGTCGATGGCCCATGGGTCCCTAGAATCCTTTGTTGATTTGGTGTGCTTGTAGATACTGAACTTACCAATAATTGCACATATCTAGTAGTTTCACTTATTGCACAGATGAGGTTCTAGGCCACCCATCACTTCTTACTTACACTTTACTGCATTAGGGTGCAGCACTCGAAATACCTTGATGGGCTAAGTAAATGAAACAGTCATGGTTATTTAAAACTTTCCTTACTGCTTTTATTCATATGCATTTACGCTAATATGTTACAATTTGATGCAGACCTGACATTCTGGTCTGGCAGTGACCAATACTGCAAAAGCTGCATAAGAAATATAAATTATTGAAAATATGCGTAGCATGTTAAACCAAAGTTAAAATGCAGGGCAGCAGATGGTCGTTCCCCCGGAACTGAATACGCAAATGTTCCGGTTGATTAACATTGCTATTGATGATGAAGGTGGTTACAGCAATAGTTGTGGGTGCCGAGGGTGTCCGCGTGGAGTGAAACTCCTGTGCTCCCGGCTAGGCCAAGTGCTGAAGTTAGACTAAAATCATGGTGTTGGCTTCAGCTAAGGGTGACCACAACTGGTGCAAAAAATTATGTGAAAATTGACATGTTCTCTCTTAAGGCTAATGAATATGCTACACAATACAATTTCCTGTTTAATAACATGATGGTGACGTCCCCATTATTAATTAAGAGATAATTATGTTTCTAACTGTGACATTATGGGATATGTCATCGCACTAAAAACATAAAATAAAAACAATGAGGCATTGATAGGCAGTCTGCTGTGAAAAGAGAATACAATTACCCTTTTAAGCATTGAAAATAATTACAATTAATGAAATAACTGGAATAATGGTAAACTGAGAATTTATTTCAGTTTCTAGTAAATTTCGTAAGTTAAATTCAGTTTCTGTTTTTTTTTTCTGATGGGCAAGTCCAAGTGTCCCAGCTTGGTTGGGCTGGATGAGTCTATCCCTGAAAGGGGCGTGGGTTGCCACTCTCGTTTGAAATTTGAATAAAAGAATGACTCTAATTAATTTGCTACAGAGTTTTGAACACTGTGGACTTCTTCGGAGTTATATTCCTCACAGTTTACCGCACTTGGGGTCACTCAGCACTATTATTCCGGTGAGTAGGCCGGTCTATGTCTTGCCAGTTGGAAGGACACCGGGCGTTGCGGCGCGAGCTGCGCAGACATTCCCTCCAATTGTTGGAGCGTCTGATGACTGTCGGTTTTGGGTGACACCTTTTGGACAGCTTGTTATTTTTCCCCAAGAGTTGCCTCTTGAGGTAAATAAAGCAAGATGGTCACTTGAATCACGTAGTACAAGACGACGAGGCAGGTGTTTTCCGTTCTTGCCGACCCAAACTGACGTTCTCTTAGCCGAGTGTTCACTTCGTCTTGTGATGGTTAAGTGGCGTAAGTGTTTGCGGAGATTCATGTGGTCACAAGGGCCCACATGGACGCGTGGTTAACATCAATTTGTAACTTACCATGGGGCGGCAACCCAATCATAAGTTGCTATTATTTTTATTGTTATTATTTTTATTGGGTATTTATTAAGTTTAGGAGTTTTTCTGTAAAAAAAAAATTCCCAAAAACTACAAATAATGTCGAACATGAATATACTAAGGGCATTAATGTCCGACGAATTTCCTAACATGTACCCACCTAACCTAACAGAACCTAACTCCATGATGGGTGAATCACTATTTTACATTTTTAAACTAACTTACGCTTGTTGGGTTTTATACTAACATAAGATTTTAGGGTTTTAAACTAACCTAGGATGTTAAGGCGTTAATCTAACTTAGGTCAGTTGAAAACCCAAAACCCTAGGTTAGTTTTAAAAATGTAAAATAGTGATTCTCCCATAGTGGGGTTAGGTTATGTGGGCACATATTAAGAACTTAGTCATGCATTAATGCCCCTTGTATATTTGTGTTCTGCATAATAAGTAGAGTGGAAATAGAGCACTTTGTGGGGAAAGACATGTCTCTACATAATACTTAATTATGCTATATACCACTTGAAGATATACTCACCTAGGTAGGCGGTGGATAAAGTTGTCCTGCTGCGATTAGGAAATGATGTATATGTCGCGTTCGTCGGGGTACCGGCGACGAAACATAAATTCCGCCAGATACCCCACGAAATACGGCGTTCTCCTGCCGTACCGGGGAAAACCGTGTCTCACATCATGCCACACACACTCTATTCTTTTGGTGTTCGCTCTTGTAGTGGGATCAACGAAATTCATGCTATGAATCACCCGAAGATCCTCATAGTCGCACTCTGAAAGACAATTATAAGCGCTCCAACAGTCACTAATAATTGTCATTCCAGGCTCTATGTATTGCGTTATTACATTCAGGAGCGTTTTGCTAATTCGGTCAACGACAGTAACAATAAATATACTATTTGTACGTCTCTCGATCCCGCCGAAAACCCACTGCCCCTGGACGTTTCGACCCCTAATATATTTACATTTAACAAACTTAGCCTGATCTATTTCCACGTATGAACCCACCCCCGTATCTTATGCCCTGTCTCAAGCATACACCATTCAATCATCACCTTGCGACAAAAGGACAACCAATACACGACGGTTGGCAAACTAACATGACACATAAGAATAATATATTTGATGCGAGGATGTGGAATAGTTAAATACAAATACGTAATCTTGCAAATAATATGAATTGATAAATGACTTTTTCCAAACCACATGTCGTGCTGAAATGATTTTTTAAAATTACAATGCACCTTCTTGTATTTCTTACCGACACGGGTCCTAACAGACCATTGACAGCGAAAGAATTCGCTGTCCTCGGCCAATTCAATAACCGTCGTGCATTTGTGGCACCTTACCTCATTTGACAATACGCAGTAATCTGCCAAAAAGTCAAACAGAAGTGACCAAACAATCGTTAATTCTGCAAATTTGAATACTTCCAGACAACACCCTCCACATAGGCGCCTATCACGCACAGAACCACTCGCACTAGCACTCTCCATTGCTCAATCACAAGTCTTCACTCGGTAGGATTCAAACAATGCACACGAATGCAGCACCACCTTACTTACCACGATCAGCACTTGTCACCAGACGCTGGCATACTAACGTCAGGCCGGTGATGACATCTGACTCCGCTAGATTGCGTGAAATATGCACTGCACAGCCATTAATAATAGCAGCACATGTTAATTAACGTAAACAAACACAGTTACTCATACATGTAGTGATTATTTTTAATATGTTTTACGTATTTTTTGACACTACGCCCGCTTCAAAATCAACTAGGTAAGCTTTGCTGAATTCATTAAAACAACTTTTGTTGGTTTAGGACGTTTCGTTCACAAACGTAAACAAACTGTCAGAAACAGTCACCTCGAAAATTTGTTCAATTTTGAAAATGATGTACTTATTTTAAAGCTACGTGCCTAGTATATTCGTGTTATACGTGATTAGTAGAGTGGAAATATACCACTTTTTGGGGTTTTTTTATTTACAGAAAAGCCCCTTAACTTAATAATTAACTTTTATTGTTGTTATTATTTTTATTTCAGTTATTATAATTTAAATTTTGTAATATTTATTGTATTAACTCTCACTCTATCCATGGTTTTATTGAAATTTAATCGATAGTAATCGATTTGAAATTAATTGTCAACAATATGTTAGGAAGAAGAAGAGAAAGATGGAGGTTGTGTTTTAATGTAGTATGTGTACCTGAGAACGTTGTGTTGTGATTTTAGTAACTTAACATTCTAAATAATTTATTGCGATTACATAAGCAATGGGGTAAGACATTATAAATTTAAATTGATTGATGAAAATTTCTAGTGCGGCGTGCTTGTGTCGGTAAAACATAGCGTAAAATAAGAAAAGCTAAGGAAATTATTACTGTAGTTTTACCTTGATCCGCCTCTCATAATATGTAAATGTTATTATCAGTTATAAGTGGATTGCATATGAGTGTTTTTATAATGACCAATGTGGTTAGTCAGGAATATTAGATGTCTCTTACCAAAATTGTATTCTTAGGGTTACACACAAACTCATTAATTTGTTCTAGAATTCAGCCTACATTTTAAGACCCTCGATAGTTGTGAGGGTTGTGGTTGTCAAATAAAGGTAATTATTCAGAATAGGGGCTTTTCTGAAACTAAAAGAGAAAATCACGGAAAGTGATATATTTCCACTCTCCTAATTACACAGAACATGAATTTACTAGGGGCACTAACGTATTACCAATACAAACCACAAATACAATAGGGAAATTTTGGGGTAAAATCACTGGTAATTATCTAGTTTAGGGGCTTTTCTGAAAAACGCAATAAAAATTTTAAATTATGATATATTTATACTCTACTAATGATGCAGAACACGAATATACTAGGGGCATCGCTTTAAAATAAGTGCNCAATAGGGAAATTTTGGGGTAAAATCACTGGTAATTATCTAGTTTAGGGGCTTTTCTGAAAAACGCAATAAAAATTAAAAATTATGATATATTTATACTCTACTAATGATGCAGAACACGAATATACTAGGGGCATCGCTTTAAAATAAGTGCAACATATTTTAAAAAATTGAACAAGTTTGTGAGATGACTGTTTCTGACAGTTTGTTTACGTTTATGAACGAAACGTTTTATGCCAACAAAAGTTGTTTTAATGAATTCAGCATAGCTTACCTAGTTGATATTGAAGCGGCCGTAGTGTTAAAATAAGTAGAACATATTAAAAAAAACTTGCGAAATATGTTTGTTTGTGTCTATTAACGTCAGAGGAATTATACCAGCCCCCTACCTAGGTGAGTCAATTTACATTCTTTTGGTGTGTTTTACGGTTCCTTTAAATCCCTGCAATCCTACATTCGTATTTTAGTGTAAAACCCAAACATCCTAGGTTAGTGTAAAACCCAAACATCCTAGGTTAGTATAAAACCCAAACATCCTAGGTTAGTGTAAAACCCTACTATCCTAGGTTAGTTTAAAACCCTAACATCATAGGTTAGTGTAAAACCCAACTATCCTAGGTTAGTTTAAAAATGTAAAATAGTGATTCGCCCATCGTGGGGTTAGGTTTTGTTAGGTTAGGTGGGCACATATTACGAAATTAGTCGGACGTTAATGCCCCTAGTATATTCATGTTCTGCATCATTAGTAGATAGAAATATATCATAATTTTAAATTTTTATTGTGTTTTTCAGAAAAGCCCCTAAACTAGATAATTACCGAGTTTTNGTAGAAATATATCATAATTTTAAATTTTTATTGTGTTTTTCAGAAAAGCCCCTAAACTAGATAATTACCGAGTTTTGTCTAAAATATGTCTTGCCATTACATTTCACGTTATTCTAGTTCTTACTACCGGTACTGGTATGTGTCCTAATGGACATTGTGACTGAAAATAACCGCTGTTCACTTACTTATCTATCAATGGTAACACAGTATACTCTAAAAGACTATGCCAAGCAACAGTAGTAAATCCAAATTTGGACCCTACAACAACACACAAAAATTTGTCAAGTTTAACTCCCAATTCTTTCAGACTTCCACATACCATTTAACTGTTCACACAGTCTAATTCACAAAGATCCACAAACAAACGTGCTGCAATCCGCACTCCCCAAAATCTGCAGGTATACAGTGAAAAAATTAGAGAAATGGTTGCACAAATTTGCATGTTTTGCTTTGATTTTGTTCATGTTCTGCTGAAAATGAAAATGTGTGTAGATATTTATTTATTTGTTAGTTGGTTTAGTGTTTTTACTTTGTCTTGCTTTTGTGCATGAGTGTGCATGCGTAGTAGGGAAACTGTTTCATACGGGGTTGGCTTGTACCAGCATCACAAACAAGTATCTCACTCCAGGTTGAGATCTTGGTAAAGGACCAAAATTATTGACAGATACTAATTGCAGATNATCACAAACAAGTATCTCACTCCAGGTTGAGATCTTGGTAAAGGACCAAAATTATTGACAGATACTAATTGCAGATGCTTAGAAGGTAGAATAGGCTGTAAAGCAGCTTGTAAATTTTCAACAGGTTGTAGCTTTCTGAAACAAGTCACATGATGAAGTTACATCTCAAATGGTGCATAACATGTTAGGCCAATACATCAAACGCTTCAAAGTTCCATACAATGTATTAGCTCCTACACATCCAAGTGTAGCATGTACCTCATATTCTACTTGAGAATTAATATTAGCAGGTATTATAGGTTTACAAATTTCTAAAAAATTTGGATAGCCATGACTATGATAGAACAAAATCCCTTCTTCGGACAAGCAGAAAATTCAGTGTATCTTATCTTCTGGTGGTAGAACTTGCAATTTGTACTCAGCCTTCTTGCAGAATTCATCCTGGTCTTGCATGACTGGCAACTGTTGCAAGATCTTCTTAAGTGGTTTGCTGGTTTTAATGGCTGAGGAATTTATAGTGGCTACTACGAACTTTCGCATGTCTTTAGGTGGTCTGAGAAGATCAGGTTTAGCATCAGGTATCCTGCTTGGATAGTCGTCAGCTTCATTCTTAGTTCCTTTGATATACTGTGCTTCCAAATCATACTCTTGAAGTAAAAGTAACCAACGAGTCAAAACAACCTCCAAATGCCTTACCAGACTTCAGACAAGTTAATGCTTGGTGGTCAGTCAACAACTTGATTTTCTCGNTCTTAAGTGGTTTGCTGGTTTTAATGGCTGAGGAATTTATAGTGGCTACTACGAACTTTCGCATGTCTTTAGGTGGCCTGAGAAGATCAGGTTTAGCATCAGGTATCCTGCTTGGATAGTCATCAGCTTCATTCTTAGTTCCTTTGATATACTATACTTCCAACTCATACTCTTGAAGTAAAAGTAACCAACGAGTCAAACAACCTCCAAATGCCTTACCAGACTTCAGACAAGTTAATGCTTGGTGGTCAGTCAACAACTTGATTTTCTCGCCAAGTAAGAGATCTCTGAATTCTTGTACGTCCCACACTATAGCTGGGGCTTCCCTTTCAGTCACTGTGTAGTTCTTTTGAGCACTATTTAAAGTCCTACTAGCCATAGCAACAGTTTTCTCTATTCCACAGTCATTTAGCTGTGCTAACTTAGCACCAAGGGCATAAGCAGGAGCATCAGTATACAATAGAAATTCCCACCCTTGCACAGGATGATAAATCACATATTCTGTTAAAAAGATAGCTTTCAGTTGGTCAAAAGCTTGCTGATGTTCAGTGGTCCAACTCCACCCTTGTCCCTTCTTCAACAAAGAAAACAATGGAAGCTATATTAGAAATCCGGTCTGAATAGTTGTGGTAGAAGCCTAATACTCCCAGAAAAGCTCTCAGTTTATGAGTATTAGTAGGTACTGGGTATTGCGTTATTACCTGTAGCTTTTCGGGTGATGTGCGCTTAACATAAAAAAAATAATATTAAAAATAGTTAAAATGTGACCTAAGAAAGGTACTTCCGTTCTGCAAAATAGAGACTTACGAATCTTCACTGTCATGCCGGCATCTCTTAGCTTGGAAATCACTATATGTATGTGCCTTACATGATCTTCAAAAAAATGTTGAAGTGATAAGTATGTCATCAACATACACTTGGGCAAAACTTTAGCACTCTTCTCCGAAAGTCACATCAAAACGAGTAAATTCAGCTACAGCATTGCACAATCCAAAAGGCATTACAGTAAATACTTACCGCTGGTTCCTGAATAAGAAAGCGGTGTACTGTTGCGATTCACTTGACACAGGTACTTGCCAATAGGCACAAGTTATATATAGGTTAGTCAAAAACTTTACTCCCTGATACATCCTTAACACATCCCTGGTTTGAATGGGACACTCCCTGACCTTGACAGTAATTTTGTGTAGACTTCTGGCATCTAGGCACAACCTAACAGTACCATCTCGTTTACTTAACACACACCATAGGACTTGAGTATGGACTGGCCTCCCTCTTAACTATGTTCAAGTCTAACATTAGTTTGAGAAACTCTTCTTCCTCTGAAAGATACCTTGCAGGTATAGGGTGTGCTTTCTTTTGAAATGGAATATTGTCCAGGACTTCAATTTTTACCTGATACAAAACATTCTTACCTGGTACTTCAGACATACATTACTGGTGTTCACTAAGCATACTGTACAATTGGCGTTTCTGCAAATCAGATATAGTAGTCACAGTTGCAACAGCATTGCTAATTTCTTCGGAAATAGACAAACATATAGAATTTAGAGGTTCTTGTGACAACTGGAAAACATTAACATCTTTGCTTAATAAGCCAACCATGCTGTCAAATGTCTGCCACTTCTCTGAGACAAGTAGAGTTTCATTAGTGTCAGGGGAAGTTATTAGCCAACCTCCAAAGTTATGAATTATTCCATATTGTGTCAGAAAATCTGTACCCATTATTAAAGATTTAGCCAAACCTTCGACAATCAATACAATAGCTGGCTTCCCAGGTCCCAAGCCATCTATAGTCAGCATCGTCTGCTTACTAACTACAGGACCTGTTCTAGACGTCATGCCCGTTATCTTTAACCTAGGTACTGGGAAAACTGGAAGCGTGTGTCCGAGGCTTTCAGTCTGCTTCACGAGCTCCTCATGAACACAACTAACTTCAGCTCAGCTATCAAGTAGGGTAGGTACAGTAATACCTCAAACACTTAAATTCAACTCTGGACACAAGGAAACTCGCGATTTAGACAATACTCCACTAACCTCTCTTAACAATAATTCTCTTTCCTGATTCATCCAGCATTAATTTTAGAATGGCAGAAGTGCGAACAGGTTTACTTGCTTCAGTACAAACAATTTCAGGAGTGGTAATGTCAGTTTTCGTCCCCACAAAGTCATCTCCCTGGGTCAGCGCTTGGAGACATTCACCGCCAACCCGGTCTAGTGTAACTTCTCCTTAGGGTTAAAATGGTTTCCAGCCGGAATTGAGGTGAAAGGGTGTGTTGTGGTGGGAGCTATACTTGGAATTTTAAAATATATGCTGGAAAAGAAAGAGAAAAGGAGATAGCAGCTCCAACTTCCGTAGTGATGAATTTAGCTGAGGGATTGCTGGATGAAGGAAGGACAATTGTCACAGATAACTACTACACAAGTTTGGAGCTTGCCAACAAATGCCTTGAGAAAAAAACTTATTTGCTAGGAACAGTTAGGAAAAATAGAAAAGGGCTTCGTAAAGAAGTTATTGATTTAAAAAAGGAGAAGTTATAGCAAGGGAAAACAATAAAGGTGTTACAGTGCTGAAATGGAAAGACAAACGGGACGTCTTGATGCTCTCCACGAAACACTCCTCCAAGACTGAGGCGGTGATACAGAAAAGAGGCTCTGTAGAAAAGCCGACTGCTATCGTTGATTACAACAAGAGGAACTCTTCTATAGACCTTTCCAATCAGATGGCAAGTTACGATTCTTGTTTGAGGAGAACGTTGAAGTGGTATCGGAAAATAGCCATCAAAATCATTTTTGGCACTGCGTTAGTAAATGCGCATATATTATATAAAGAAATTCAAAATTAAAGAATTACTATAACCGATTTTCAAGTGGCAGTCTCTAAGACGCAGCTTCAAAAAGAAGTAGAAATTCCTGAAGCCCCTCTTCGTCGAAGCATCACACACTGCTTAGTAAAAAAAGAAGGCGTCAGCCACAAAATAAGAAAAGACTGTGTAGAGTGCAATGAAAAAAAGAAAAAAGGGGAAATAACCAAAAATAAGGTGAAGAAAATAATTACCTGTTGTGATGTCTGTCCACAAAATCCACATTATTGCTTGGAGTGTTTTGCTGAAAAACATAGTAGATAAATAACTTTGAAATTATAAAATAAATGTTTAAACTTATTTTTAATTTTTTTATCTATCAAAATCAATATTTTTATAATAATAATAAATTATTGTAATAGTTACAAAGTTTTAAAATGTTTATTGATTAAAAAAATACATTATAAATAATATATATTTTTATTGTGCATTATTTTTTGTTCCAATTTCCAAATGATACAGAATTTTTTATATATGTATACTTATAACATTGTAAAACAATCATTGTAAGTTTTTAAAATAAATTACCAAGTAAATGGAAGCCAACATATACGTAAATTAGCAAGCGAATATAGTATTACATTTTAAAAATCATTTAGTAAAATAATAGTGAAAAAAATTGAAAAAAATTAATTTCCATGGACCAAGAGTATTATGTTATTCATCAGGACAGATGCGGTCCCTTGCTATAGAGATAACAACAGAAATGCGGTCCCCTAGGCTAGAGAGACAGTAAAAGAAGGAAGGTTGGTGCGTGGTCCGAGGGCCCGCGTTGGTCCCCTGTGCATGGCTACTTGTGGNCGTGGTCCGAGGGCCCGCGTTGGTCCCCTGTGCATGGCTACTTGTGGTCCCTAGACTGCACTGGGGCTGAACGTGTTAATTAACTAAAATCAGTCCCAAAAAACAATGTATAAAAACCTATTGAATTATTGTATAAATTACATGTCCATATTTGACAGTACCAATATTCACAATAAAGCCTATATCACATGTTCATGCAGTCCCACCTTAGCTCAGTCCAGATTTCTCCGGTCTGTAATGTTCTGGATATGTCTGAGTGCCCTCTCATCCTTCCAAACTGCAGAAACACTCTTCGGCCGTCGTCTTATATACTCCGTTGTCCATCCTCTCAGCTGATGTCCCTCGCTGCACCAGACTTTGCCCAATCACTCCACTTTAGCTAGATGGCTCCTATTAGAGACTGCCAATCCTCCGACCATGGCAGTATTTATATTGTCGTCTGCCAAAGCTGATAAATTTCTCCAAATGCAGCATTGCGCAGAGGATCCTAGTTCCCAGAATATTCTTGCGCTTCCTCCCAAGTCGTTGACTTCTCCGGCAGTGGGGAGGAGGATTTGTGATGCCAGCCAGGTCAACTGTCAATCTTTTCTCAGCCGCTGGGCGGCTGAGAAGTGAGCACTGGTTTTTCTTTGGGAAGGGGAGGGTCGAATTGGTTGATCACCCCCTACAGTGCCGGACTGTACATAACCAGGTAGCCCAGTGCAGAAGTCCACTCGCGTAACAATATCTTGAGCACCAACTTCAAAACTATATTATTATGAGTTTTAATTTTGTATTTACATTTCATGAACAATGGCTAAGTAAGGGGTTTGCCTGCCTGCGTAGTTTATTTCCTTTTTTTGACTGAGAAGCGCGGTAGCTCTAAGGATTACACTGGCACGCACTACCAGAGCACCATTGTCACTACGAGCGTGGCTCTGAAATGGTGTGCAATGTTCTTCTAGTGCTACATGTACTAATGAGGTTTTCAGCAGTAACCCTGTCTTTTTATTGATGAAAAGTGTGTAGCCAAGTTCAATACAGGCCACTATCGTTGTTTGGCTACTGTGGCAAGTATGTTTGAAGAAATGGCAGTCTGAAAAAGCAGTCTTTAACTATATTGGAGGGCTCCAAAATAATAATTACAGCATGCGTGGTAACTTATGTACCATTCCTTCCTCGTCTGGGGTGTGATGTCTTTTTGTAGGTAAATATATCGGGGGGGGGGGGGAGGTGGTTTCATAATTTAGTCGAAAAAACAGGATTTCAAACACACTGCTACGCAGTTCAATCATCAGGCAGGCAGAACCCTAAAGATTGTCATAAGCACGTGTAAATAAGGTAGTCTTCACAAGGTTAATCTTATTTTTGTGTGCCTTGAGACAGAATACTTCTGTTGCATAGTCGCAGCTTGAGATAACAATTTTGAATCACATTTCATAGTAATCGAGACTTGCTTAAGATGGCAAATAAGCCAGTCTTCACTAAGTTTGCTGTAGAGGTGACTTCAGATGCTACTTTGTTTTAAACTGCAGATGCTGATTAGAAAACTTGATACGTCGACCTAGCGTAAAGATTTCTGCAAAATGACAATAGCAAAGCTTGCTTTAGGTTGATATTAATGATTTAATTACACATGCTATGAGAAAGTATTTACNGCAAAATGACAATAGCAAAGCTTGCTTTAGGTTGATATTAATGATTTAATTACACATGCTATGAGAAAGTATTTACGGAACTAGAATTCTACAGGCCTACTGTTAATTTTTGAACATAGTTTGTATAGTTGAACTTAAGTATCATTAATTACATTGCAGAAATTATATAGTACTAAATGTAATTGTAATTTCAAATAAATGTATACTTAATAATAAACAAAAATATACCAAATAATGTGTGCTAAATCAAAAATACAAACTAAAAATTTTATAAACACACAATTCATAATACTAAGTTTATGTAAAATGTGTGTGCCTTATATTTGGTTTTGATTATTTTAGTTCAAAATGAATGCTCATGATTATGTGCTGAGTTGCTAGGTTTGTTTCCATGGCATGCTCTTTCTACTACTTCTGCTTTTTTCACGTGCTTTCTTGCTCTTTGCCGTTCGTGCTACCGGAAGCACTTTTTTGGTTTGTTGTTTGCGTGGCAAGAGCACTGCTCTTTCTGCTCATGCTCGCCGAGGTAGAGCAGAAATAGTAAAAATGATCCTGTCCACAAAAATATAAACAAACTGTCAAACGAATGCATGTTTGGTACTTAGAGAATTCAGTATAAAGTTCCTTGGCAAAATTATTTATTAGGCCTATCATAAATCGTAGTGGTTGTCCTGTAAATAGTGCAGAAGGATATTTTGTTACCAATAAAAGTACAAGTTGTTACCAGTGAAAGTCACTGGCATTGCTAATTATAGTTACATGAGCATGTTAAACATATTCATTTTCTTCATCATCAGACGACATATTTGCATCAGATAACGAATGTCCATACAATATCTCTAACCTTGTGTCTTCGCGCCATTTGCCAAACATTAAAAAAACACTTTTGCTCCTTGTCATTTGTATCAGGTCAAGAACAGCTGCTCTTTTTGCTCCTTTAATGCTCAGGGAAAAAAATCTTGCATGCTCTCGATAGCAGAAGTAGCAGAAAGAGCATAGGCCTACTACGCGAACAAACCTACTTATTGCCTGCTTTTATTTTTGCAGTCATTTGCTTNATAGCAGAAAGAGCATAGGCCTACTACGCGAACAAACCTACTTATTGCCTGCTTTTATTTTTGCAGTCATTTGCTTGTTATTTGTACAAGTGGTTTTTTTCTTTTCATATTTTTGTCCTGTGTGAGAGTTTAATTTTTTTTCTAAAGAGATTATGGAATTTATTTTTATTTATTTTTGTAAATAGTTTTNTGTCCTGTGTGAGAGTTTAATTTTTTTTCTAAAGAGATTATGGAATTTATTTTTATTTATTTTTGTAAATAGTTTTATTTTTATTTTATTGCAATTCTTTTATTTTGTGGTGTGGGCAAAAAGAGATTCACCCCCAAATAAAAAAAAAATTGTCTCGTGTAAATAAACCACATTACTCATACAATTTAGTTTACAATATCTTATCACACTTATCCNGCAAAATGACAATAGCAAAGCTTGCTTTAGGTTGATATTAATGATTTAATTACACATGCTATGAGAAAGTATTTACAGAACTAGAATTCTACAGGCCTACTGTTAATTTTTGAACATAGTTTGTATAGTTGAACTTAAGTATCATTAATTACATTGCAGAAATTATATAGTACTAAATGTAATTGTAATTTCAAATAAATGTATACTTAATAATAAACAAAAATATACCAAATAATGTGTGCTAAATCAAAAATACAAACTAAAAATTTTATAAACACACAATTCATAATACTAAGTTTATGTAAAATGTGTGTGCCTTATATTTGGTTTTGATTATTTTAGTTCAAAATGAATGCTCATGATTATGTGCTGAGTTGCTAGGTTTGTTTCCATGGCATGCTCTTTCTACTACTTCTGCTTTTTTCACGTGCTTTCTTGCTCTTTGCCGTTCGTGCTACCGGAAGCACTTTTTTGGTTTGTTGTTTGCGTGGCAAGAGCACTGCTCTTTCTGCTCATGCTCGCCGAGGTAGAGCAGAAATAGTAAAAATGATCCTGTCCACAAAAATATAAACAAACTGTCAAACGAATGCATGTTTGGTACTTAGAGAATTCAGTATAAAGTTCCTTGGCAAAATTATTTATTAGGCCTATCATAAATCGTAGTGGTTGTCCTGTAAATAGTGCAGAAGGATATTTTGTTACCAATAAAAGTACAAGTTGTTACCAGTGAAAGTCACTGGCATTGCTAATTATAGTTACATGAGCATGTTAAACATATTCATTTTCTTCATCATCAGACGACATATTTGCATCAGATAACGAATGTCCATACAATATCTCTAACCTTGTGTCTTCGCGCCATTTGCCAAACATTAAAAAAACACTTTTGCTCCTTGTCATTTGTATCAGATCAAGAACAGCTGCTCTTTTTGCTCCTTTAATGCTCAGGGAAAAAAATCTTGCATGCTCTCGATAGCAGAAAGAGCATAGGCCTACTACGCGAACAAACCTACTTATTGCCTGCTTTTATTTTTGCAGTCATTTGCTTGTTATTTGTACAAGTGGTTTTTTTCTTTTCATATTTTTGTCCTGTGTGAGAGTTTAATTTTTTTTCTAAAGAGATTATGGAATTTATTTTTATTTATTTTTGTAAATAGTTTTTTTTTTATTTTATTGCAATTCTTTTATTTTGTGGTGTGGGCAAAAAGAGATTCACCCCCAAATAAAAAAAAATTGTCTCGTGTAAATAAACCACATTACTCATACAATTTAGTTTACAATATCTTATCACACTTATCCACAACATCCTAAGCAAAGAAAGCAATTTTATTTCACTTCAATGACGTCCCACCCTATGTCCGTACTGGATGATTCTTTCAGCCTCAGGAAACGGGAAATCCCGTCTAATATAGAACAGTTGGCAACCCTACCCCCACGCCCCCTTGACCGGCAACTGTATCTTGGTTGTCAGCAGTTGTTGCAGCCATGCCAGTGTCTCATGTATGGAAAGATGAGTATTGTGTAAGTCAGTAAACTTCTGTACTGGTATTATAGTTGTGTGTGAATATAAATTTGTATGCAATTGTTTCAGACCGTCAGATACTGATGACTGCATCCTTGTTACAAATGGTAGTAAGGTAGTTGGTGAGCAAGTAGTAGATACTGCTATTGCAAGTGATGGTTTGAAAAAGAAGAAAAAGAAGAAACACAAGCACCATCATAAGCACAAGAAACATTCATCAGATAAATCAGAAAAGTATTTAGTTTTTTATTTCTTTTCACTTAAAATTTTTTTAACATTTACAAGTTATTATGCAAATGTTATGTAAAAAAATTTAGACTTGTGGTGGTCTAAAAATGTGTAGGTTCGCAGCATGTTTTGGAAATATTTTGTCTTGTCACAACATGACCTGAAAAAAAAGACCATGCAAGTATGAGTCTGAATTGTGGCTGCTAATGAAACTCAAAATTCTTGGGAAGACTAATTTCTATTACTTTCACCAAAGCTAAACTTTGGAGGTGAGTTCCTTATCTGAAAATGGGGTGAAAAGACTGAAGAAGAAAAGTTTTTTCCAAAATTGCCTTATTTTGATTGCAAAAGGTGTTCATGAGATTAAGGGAAATTTTGAGCTTCTCTGGGGGTTGAAAAACAATATTTATTTATGCCTGCTTACATGGCATGTCATCTGTTACCAGATGGAAACTCGCTCCAAAATTTTGGCATTACATTTGTAGTTTGTTTAGGGCATCTCCATACTTTTTTAAACAAGTCTTCAAAAAATCACACCATTTTGAAAAGCGTGGTGGTTCTCTCAATTATAAGTGTTGTTATACTGCCATTAACATAAAATATTTTATTTTTGCGATAAATGAAACTTGAATTTTTATTTTACACTATAAACTGTAATAGGTGTCTAAACAAAATCAGAGAACAGTTGAGAGAATTGCTACATTAATAATAGCATAAGTACAGTTTTGAATTTTTAGTCAAAGAAACAAGTTTTGTATTCCTTAATCTGTAAGCCAAAAGTAATACTTCATTAAGCATTGCTTGAAGAAGTCAAACTTATTGTGAGTTCGTAGTCTCAAGATAAGTTGTACCTTCCTATTTCCCAAGTATATATTTGTAATCAAAGTAGCATTGCCTATTCATGTAGCAGTCTCATAATAATTACTCTGGTTGTATATAATAAAAAATTAATAATGTTTACGTATATTAATTTTATACAAATCCATGTCAGCCATGAAAGTTATCATTTTTTGATAACTACTTAACAAAATTTTTTTTTGCAGAATCTGCTTTCTAAAGTATCCAAAATATAAATACACTTAAATTTCAATTAAAAATAGACTCTTATTAATCAATTAAAAAAACATTTAAATAAGTAAAGTTTGCAAAGTATTACACAGTGTTGCAAAATATATGCATTCTTTCATATCCAGGGGCCTAGGTGGTGTAGTGGTTAGACTACTTGTCTCCTACCAAGGCAAACTGTGTTCGATTCCCGGCGGGGTTGCCCCCGGATTTTTGCATGTGGGAATTGTGTCGGGCGATGACGCTGGTCGACAGGTTTTCTCGGGGATCTCCTGTTTCCCCCGCCCCTGCATTCCGGCATTGTTCCATAGTCACCTTGCTTCACCCTCATCAGCTCTCAAGACCTCAATGTTAAGAGCCACCCAAATCTCTTCACTAACTCACTCACTCACTTTCTTTCTTTCTTTCATATGTAGCATAAAGTGTACTTTCCTAACAAATTTGGTTGCATGAGTACTACTTTTTAATGAGTTCTGTATGTTTTATAGTTGGTTACAGTGCTCCATTGGAAGCCACTCTTCTTCAACCTCAAGAATTAACAGAACAATTCTATATTAGTAGATACCATTTACGGCATCAAATAGTCATCCCTAAGTAATGTTATGAAAAGTGATATTTTTCAGATCTTTCCTGTCTGTGTGTGTGGCTAAAGCATGTGTGTGTGACCCCTTAAAAAACTTTTGAACACATTAACCAAATCTCACCACACTTGGTACATATATAGTGTGTACTTAGTAAGGACATCTGACTTTTTAGTTTCCAACCACGTTGTGTGCTTGCTTTCAAAATGGCAGCCAATTAAAAATTTAGGGTGCTATGTCATATCTTGGGAACCATTCAACCAGTTTAAACCAAATCTTATCTGTTGACAGTGCATCGCATAAGCATTGAATTTAGAAATGCACATTTTTGTTAGTCTGCCATTTTGAAAGATAGCACTACATGGAAAAAATTAACCTTTTTATGTTATTTCTTGAAAACTACTCGACCTTTCCTCACCAAATTTGACACATAAGTAATACTATGGTAACCCATGTAAACATATGCAATTTAAATGCTACAGGTACTTATTTTAAAAATGGCAGCTATACATGTTGTTAAGGTTTATTTTGTACATTTACCGTACTGCTCAACCAATTTTGACCATTTTTGTATGTTCCAATTATATATTACTAGCATCATATATGCAGACAAATGTCAACTTTTGTGTGCCATATGAAGAAATTAAGTTTTTATGAAAACTGGTATGTTTTTAAGTGTGTCAGACTCTTATTTTCAATTGGTGGCCATATAGCCATTTTACCTTAGTATGCTATATTGTCGAAAACATGTAATCAGTTCCAACTTATCTTTGTATGCTGGCAGTATATATAACTATCAAATGTGTCTATACAGAGCCTCTTGTGTCTGCCATTTTGTAAGATAATGGCACATTAAAAATACAGTATTTACCAATGTACGGCCCGCTCCCGAGTAAGACCGGCGGCTTAATTTTCAAATTAAATTGTCAGGAAAAAATATTTTTAAAAAATACGCCCATCTGAAGTACTATATTTTTGTTATACAACTGTGCGTCAAATTTGTCTTTAAAAACATAAAATATTTGGCCACAACATCATTTATGAAAGCCAAACTGGCAAAAGCATAAACATAGGTATCTGACGAGCGAGACAGCGTGCGAAAATTGGCAATGTGGCAGTTCAAAACCAGAAGGGTGATGTGGTGACCTTGCCTGGCAGCCGGCCGGCTGTTTACACTTTCCTTTTGCTTTCTCTTCTCATGCGCAAGGAATTTGATTACAATTTTAGTACGTTTCAACTTGGATAATATCACACTTTAACAAAATAAAATGTATCACAAGACCATTTGGTAAACTAAATCGACTGATTTGAACACTATCTTAGTTTTCAGCTTTTGTTCAATGAATACCTAATATATGGCTATTACCTCCGCCACTGTACTTTTTTTCTGCTACTCGTCTGGTGAAAATGAACGGGTACCAGCTGCATACAAAGGTGAAAATTGAACTTTCCAACACTAAAATATTATTTATTTATTTCCGTTGGGTCGCAGCATTGCCTTATCACATGTTCAGTGTTGCTACGATCTATGACAATGTTGCCAACCGTAACGATTACCAGTAGTCACATAAAGAAAGTTTTTTGCATCGCCAGTTTCCTTTAGTAGACTCTCATTGAAAAATTATTACACAGAGAATGGTTAAGTGCTGTATGTTTGCATCTTCAGGAGCATAATAATTAATCTTGTATATAGGTATTGTGTGAGCAAACGGTTGCCGGCAATCGCACGCCGGAATATCCCACCTTGCAAAACTGACTCGCGTACTGCCTGCATGCTAAAACGTCTCAAGTGGCATCTGATCATGATACACCCAATCCCTGTTTATGAGAGTCTAATTTTGGGGGAAAATGTGCAAGTCGTACATGGGAAAATATGGTACATTTTTAAGTCGTATGTTTGGAAACAATTCACCGGTTTCCACAAAATTTGGGAAACAAGTAGTATTACGGCAGGTGATGTAAATTGGTATTAAGTGGTCCAAACCCTTATGTTAAAAAATGGTGGTAATGTAGCTATTTTAGTGTAGTATGCTATATAGTCAAAACCATTTATTCATTTCCAACTTGACATTGTATGCTGGTAGTATATACTACAACTATCATTGTGTCTACACAAAGTTTCTTTTGTCCCCCATTTTTTAAAATAGCATTACATGAAAAACTATATTTTATATCTGAAAAAAAAAAACTAACAGATTCCTACCAAATTTGGCAAACAAGTAGCACTATGGCAGGTCATGTAAACTGATATGTTTTGAGTGGGTCAGGCACTTATTTTCAAAATGATGGCTATATAAACCTTTTAGCTTGTCTGTAAAACTATGTAACCAATTATAACTTAACTTTGTATACAGGCAGTATTCACTACAATCATCAAATATGCTATTAGATTACCTTTTTGCCATCAATTTACGAAAATCATTATATTAAAAAATTTGAGGTTTGATGCCCTATCTCCAGGACCAATCAACCGATTCCCACCAAATTTTACATGCAAGTATAACTACAGTAGGGCATGTAAACTTGCATTTTTTAGGTATGGCAGGCCTTATTTTTTAAAATTGTATTAATTTAATATTTATATTAATATATTGCATTTATTAAACAATTCATTAAAATTCAACTAAATTTTGTATGTGAATAGTATTCATTAGAAGCATAAATTATGCATATAGGGACCCTCTTTTACTAGTTTTTTTTTGTAAAATAGTGCTAGGTGAGAGTATTTAACATTTTGCCTTATTTTCAGAACCATGAAATTAATTTCCTTAAAATTACTCGTACCAGTAATGCTTGAGTAGGCTATGTAAAAATGCATTATTTAAGTTGGGTTAGGCACTGATTTTCAAAACTGTGTACATATAATCTATTTATATTAGTTTTTCTTATCTTTTAAATAATTTAACCAAATTTACCCAAATTTTTGTATGTTGTTAGTATTTATATGATAAGAATTATTGTGTACAGAACCTCTTTTTTAGGCAATTTTATAAGCTAACACAAAATAAAAAACAATTAAGTTTTGGCACCATATCGCAGGAACCAATCAACTAATTTCCACCAGATTCTTTACATAAGTAGTGCTATGATAGGCCATGTAAATTTTATTATTTTAAGTGGCTCAGACACTTATTTTCAAGGTGATGGCCCTGTAAATATTTCAGCTTAATAAACCGTATTATTCAAAACATTATACTGATTACAGCTTATGGTACAAGATTTTCTGGGTTAGAGGTTCCGTGTGAGGCACATGTGTATTTGTAAATGTCTCACTATTGTTGCATATGCTTCTGGCAGCATTTTTAATGGTATTGCTGTTAATGAGACGTCAAGACCTATGCTTTTAATAACTTAATTAAAAATTGTTTGCACCCATGTAGAGGAAAGTAAAGCCTGCATTATTCATTTTTCAAAAATCTATTATCAGCATAGTTAGACTACTAGCCTCCCACCAAGGCGAACTGGGTTCGATTCCTGGCGGGTTCGCCCCCGGATATTTGCATTTGGGAATTGTGCTGGACGATGCTGCTGGTCTGCGGGTTTTCTCTGGGATCTCTTGTTTCCCCTGCATTTTGTATTCTGGCGCTGCTCCTTACTCACCTCGCTTCACCCTCATCGGCTCTCAAGACCTAGATGTTAAAACCTCTATTTTCTAGGATTTCAGAAACTATTTTAATTTTTCTTAATTTTTGTAAATAAATATTTTTATGTAATTTAAAATTTTTTTTACTCCAACCCTAAATTTATGTTGTTATAAGTATTTCAAATAGGAATTTATAACCATCAAAAAAGTTGCATTCTGTATCAGTAATAATTTGGTCATGATTGAGATATATTTGAGTTTTCAAACTTCTGTACGACAGATTTAGGAAGACATTTAATTATTTTGGCTCGGCCAATTCAACCTTACCTCACTTGACAGAACACTGTGTTCCACAAATCCGGCACATATGCAAATATAACGCTCTGAATAACTAGTTTTCAACCGAATATAACGCAATGAAATACTCGTTTATAGTAAAATATAACGCACAGAAGCACTCGTTATTGCTTTCTCCATTTTTAAATCTGTCTGATTGGGACGGCACAACCACACCCAGCAAAGACGCTATAACGACTGATATGTTTTAAATTGACCATTAAAATGCCTGTAATGACATCCGTGGCTGCTAGGTAGCGTGAAAACAGCCATGCGCGGCCATTATTAATGGCGGTAGATGTTAATAGACGTAAACAAACACATTTCACAATTTGTTTAAATATGTTCTACTTATTTTAACATTACGCCCTCTTCAATATGAACAAGGCAAGCTGTGCAGAACCCATTAATGCAACTTTTGTTGGTCTAGGAAGTTTCGTTCAGAAACGTAAACAAACTGGCCATACTGCTCATTTCGCAATTTTGTTCAATTTTTTTTAAATATGTTGTACTTATTTTAAAGCTACGCCCCTAGTATATTCGTGTTCTACGTGATTAGTAGAGTAGAAATATATCATAATTTTGAACTTTTTTTTGTGTTTTTCAGAAAAGCCCCTAAACTTAATAATTACCTTTCCCAGGATTTCATATTTCTTGTGAATCCACAAAACCACCACTTAAACTTTTTTTAAATATGTGAACCTTGGTCTTGTTTCGTCTTACAGTTTGTTTCACATTCTTCAAGTAACACAAAAAAACTTTCGGTAACTGATGTATTGTTATGTGTTCCTTCTTAGGAAACATCATAAGAAGAAGAAGAAGCGTAAGAAAGTAGAAGAGAATGGTGAAGAAGTGCAAACTAAAATTGTTGTACAGGATAAATCTGTCATACAGAACAAAAGCGAGGTACAAATTAAACAAGAACCACAAAGTAAACATGATGCACAAGTAAAAATTGAGTTACAAAATAAACATGTGAAACCAAAGGAAAGTTTGCCTGAAAAGTTAGCTGCAGGAGGTTCAAAAAAAGAAGAAACTGAAGAACCAGTTTTGCTTCATGATGAGTTTGATATAGTTCAACGATCATGCATGAATGGAAGCAGTCTGTCTCTTCTTGGTGCAAACAATAGTGAAAAGACTGAAGTAAAAACTGTAAATGAGGTCTCAAATGCTGAATCATCCGAGTCTGAGCCAGAGCCAGATGACAAGGCTAAAGAATGTGACTCGGATGTGGAAGTTGCGGTTATTGATGACATCGACTTGGAAGATTTAATGCGACAAAAGGTATGTGGTTATTGTTAGTAGCTGTTTCTTATTGTTGTTTGTCAAACAAAACTTTAATTGCATGGTTGCTCAGTGTTTTATGACATTATATTTTTATTTGAAACCATTTGATGCTACACCACTCGTCAGTGCGCCAATTTAACATCATGCTGCACAGTTGTGCGCCAATTTAACTGACGCGGGCGTATCTAGGCCCCACCGTTGGGAAGCCAATTAAACTTGACGCTACGCCACTGTGGAATATAGGGTGGTGTATAGGGTCGTAGTTAATTCCTCCAAGCACAGACTATAATGTGCCTTGAAGGTTGAGGGTATTTCAATAATGTAGTCTTTTGCTGTTTTATTTTGAAGGACGAATATATTCTCTCGAGTTTAAACAAAACAACATACAGAAACACTACCGAGGTGTGGTACTCTATTTTGGCTACTCGTATTAACTGTGGACGACTTCTAGGAGGAGCG
>NQII01000028.1:1191362-1255234 GCA_002778355.1 Clitarchus hookeri | reverse complement strand
GTATGCTTTCAAATAAAACAGATTGTACATAAAAAGTAATTTAAGGTAGTATTACTTCCTTGGTTTCAGTAGGTTTGAGCTTTAGTACAAATGTATCTTATTAACAATTGCATAAGATTATAGTGCAACTTATTGCCTTTAAAAATATTTTCTCAAGTTTTGTTTGTATGCACAGAACTGTTTGTAATCTTTCACTTCAGAGGAGAGTTTTGCCTTTTTTCAAGGTGTATTTTGGTTATTGTTTTTCTTTGACATTTTTTGAAAGGCATTTTAAATGTTTAATACTATGCTGCGACATAATTCCTGCTATGTTCCATTTTATAGATCATAAAAAAATCACACAAATATTGTGATGCTTCTTTAGGTCCATCTGGCACAAGAAGTTCATTAAGCAGATTTTACAGGATGCAAGATAAATGCAAAACTTGTGCAAGATGGCACTCGTACTAAATTTCATGCAAGAACATCTTGTGCAAGGTAGATCTCATATGAAATCAGGAGATAGAGCATGTCCTATGTAAACATAATATAAATGTGAATAATTTTCTTATATTGTGAAAATTTTTTAAAGTTCAACCAATTCATGTTTTAATGTCCTAGTTAGTTATAATGGAAATGTAATTATTTTTATTTCAATGTTAGGACAGCCTTACAAAGTTTTAATGAATTTTGTGTTGATTTAAAGTGTTGTGAAATAATTTTATAAATTTTATTTTGCTTTTAAAAATATAGTTTTGTTTCTCCTTGCTGCTTAATATTTTGCATTAAGCTTTAATTGTACCTGAAGATAAGATCTGTGATCTTTTCCGGGAGGACATATTCCAGCGGGCATTTTGTTTTATGTGAAAACTGTTAACCTTTTTATTTTATTAAAGGTTTATGTCGCACATGAAAAGAAACACAACATGAAAGTAGTGGTTTGTTATTACTCTGAGCAGTCCAAAGCACTCGTAGATAGTGCAGCTTTTAATATGACATAGATTACACTATAGCACAAGAAATTAATATCAACACCGCCCCCTCAACTTGGAATTGCAAAAATTGAGAAAAGGAAAATAAAATGAAAATACATATTTATCACAAAATTCAGATAAGCCTCAATTTGGCCCTAAAGTTTCGTATGTTTCTGAGGCGACAATGGTTTTGTAAAAATGTCTCCGACATTGTAATGAGTTGGGACATAAGAGATTGAAACCATTCTCTTTGATACTGCATCTTTAATAAAATTAGCACGAATGTCTTGTGTGTTTAGACCTCTTTACTGTTTTCAATATTTTTGATAAAACTTATTGCACTTTTGATTGTCAACAAATAAAAGAGAGCTGGGAATTTTGGTGCCTAAATCTGACACCACTATACATTAGTAACCGTGAATGGCATATGCCATTCAAGGTTACTTCACACTTTTCTGAAGTTCTGCTAAAGTTCTACTTCCAGGATATTCCACCTACTCATGTGAACAAAACTTATTCGAGTCTAGAATATTACACCAAGGGGACAGCGCACTGCATTCGTGCGCACTGTGTGAAATCAAATTTTCCATAAGAATTATTTTTTCTAAGAATTACCAACACACTTAATTTCTCTCTGTTTTATTCATACTAATTATAAATGAAATATTATAGTTTATAGATAAAATAGTACTAAAGTCACAATTTAACCAAAAATTAGGTACTTTTATGTCAACACAAGTATCAAACTCTTGTGATACATGACATACATAAGAAACAATCAAACATGTATACATAAGGTAATTTTTCAGATGTCTGATTCAAAAAGCATGGAGAAACCACAAATAGACTATATCCAGTTAAGCCCAAAATCAACATCAGCAATGTTTTCCACAAGAAAAAATCTGATTTGCACTCTGTTGGGGACTGAGCCTCACTCACTGCGATGGTGGTGAGTGGTGGCCAGTGGCCACTACACCATTCTGGCTCCTCACTACTCTCTCTCTCATGTAACTTGGCAAGATTTTGACAGTTCGACAAAAGTAGTGGCAATGTTTACTTTTTGTTTAAGTATCCTTTCGCCATCGACTGGTGCGTCAAGGGGCTGCTGTATATTTTATTAACATGCTGTCAGCTAATCCACTTGCCATTGTACTGTAATGCTAAACAAATTTTAAGGCATTTATTGACTGACTGACATCTGTCTAAAAAATTTGTAGGTTATAAAAGTAAAAATAGAAAACCTTGCAAAAAATTAAATATTAAAATTTTTAAATTTATTACAAACAGCGAATTCAAGTTAACATTTGCGAGACTGTAATTGTAGTTCTTATCACACTTTGAACGTTACAGCTAATATGTTAAGACTGGAAATTAGGGATGGGTCGGTTCGGTTATTCGGTTCCAATTTATTCTGATTCTTGAGGTTTGACTCTGAACCGATTTTATGTTAACAACTACTACTCTTGTTTTTTTTTCTACACAGCAATAAATTTACTGCAAAACTCTGTCCTTACAAAAATAACTACCTCCTGTATAGCGCTCCCTTTCCCCAAAAATAAAGGGAAAAAAATTCTGGGGTGCGCCATACATGAAAAAAAAAATTAAGGAGAGGTAGTCGTAAACTGTCCTCTCCCTTCTCTGTTTTTATCACTCAGCCCGCCCCTGTAAGCAACACTGCTAGCCGATCAATACATTTCTCCACGCCTTCTTTGTTTCCGTGTAAAGCAGAGAATAGCCTAGTCAAGGGAGAAGGGAAGAAGCGATGGTTTTTTTTAGAGGTTTGGCATTCCAACACAGCAAAAAAAAACCGGCAGGTCACTGCATAAAAGAAGCAAAAAGAAAAAGGAAGCAGGCAGGCAAAATAAGCTAAAAGAAAAAGGAAACCCGATGGTAAAAGAAGCAAAAAGAAAAAGGAAGCAGGTCGCCCACTGGAGTTGTTGACATTCTTTTAATGACCATAGGTTAAAATCACGGCTTTTAGCACTGCAAGTTATTTAGTTAAAGTATAAAGTAAAAAAAAAGAATAATTTGTTATGTATTTACCAACCTTAAATAAATTTACAGATACATACAAACATTTAATGAATTTTACCTGCATTGGTTGAATGAAGTTGCAAGCAAAATGCAAGTTTTCAAAATGGAACCGATATATAAATTGTACAATCGGAACCGGAACCAATATTTTTTGTTATTCGACCCATCCCTACTGGAAATAAAAGTTATTTGGGGAACTTGCTTAACAACGCACTTTCATTGGTCAACAAACTCACCAGCGACTTTTGCAAAGCAGTCATTCTGCTATTACTGATACTAAATAGCTCGAGTTGAAAATATGTGGCATGTAAAAAAAAAACTATCCACACGCACTCCACTTTCTTCATTTTATTAATACAGTATAGTAACAACACGAAAACAAGAAAATGAGTTTGCGGGAATAAATTATTATGGCGTGTAATGGACGTAGGCTTAACAATTACGGGCCCAATAGAAATGACTAGTAATCAAAATTGCTGTACACGGAAATACACGTAACTTTAAAAATTATACAGAGCTCATGAAAAACAAAACCATTGGTATCTGTTCGTAAATTTGTTATTTTACACAAGAAAGCTATTGTTTATCTGGCTGGCAGTGTTTCGGGAGCCGGCTACCTGGCTGTGTTGCAGGACATGTTCTGATCCGAGCGTGTTCCTCAACAGGTAGCAGCACGTAGGCCTGCCTCTTGATCACGTATTTTTAAAAGTTCACTTTTCACCTATTACTGGTTTGAAATTATACGAGTTTAAAATATATTTTGTCAAATTAATTAAAAAAATAATTCAACAATACCCTGCGATATTTTTGTATGCTTTTGGAATTAATATCAAGCATGTATGGAAGGCATGAATGGAGAGTGGAGATACAACATAAAAAGAACTCCCAATGTTTGTGTTCCGTGAAAAACTTTGATGCCGGGAATGCATCCTCATATAAAGGATAGGTACTAATGGCATGAACTACAAAATACACAACCTGTAAGACATACCATCTTTAATCACACTGTCTCCTAAACATAACAACCAACATGGCCACCCATGCATAATAACAACAGACTCCCAATATTTAAAAACACGAGTCAAAACATCCCGTCCACCTTGTTAATGTCTATTAACAATCTTAAAAATTTGTACATATTACACTTTCATTCTGATGATGTTAATACACACAATACTGTACTAGAACTCAAGAAACTGCTCCTAAAAACACTTAAAGCAGAGAAACATAGTTCTGCTCAGTTATGTCTCGAATGGCAGTGGTGCCACTTTGGTTACAGGTCGTTTTAGTTCACCAGTGGTGGTTTTTACTACCACTGTCCGAACAAGTCCATTTTCACTAGGAAATGTCTTGGTAATCCAACAGAGTTTCCACTGCTGTGCTGGTAACCTCTCATCTTCTATAATGACCAGTTCACCAATATTTATGTTATACTCCTTGCACCACCACTTGGGTCTGTTCTGCAGTCTTGAGAGATACTCTGCCGACCACTGTTGCCAGAAATGTTGCACCAGTTGCTGTATTAACAGCCATCTGGACAAATGATTGATGTTCCGAGGTGGAGGCTCCCATTCAGGTTCTGCCAAAAGAAAGCCTCTAGGTCCGCTAATTTTACGAGCAATGTTGTTGACAACTTGTACCTTGCCTAACTCTTCCTCATTACTACTCTAGTCTTCCTCTTTCTTTGCTTCAAAGTATATGTTTGTCAACAGTTTGTCAATTTCGGTCACCATCAACTCATTTAGTTTCCTATGCAAGGAAATTGTACCCACATCCCCAAATGTAATTTTTTCGACTGCTTTCTCAGCTCGTGTCACATTAACCTCAAACATCTTTTTTGCCAGAAGGGACTCCACCTTGCCTGCCACTATGTAAACCCACGCTGCCACTGAATCACACAAGATTCATGCTGATTCCACAGACATAATCTGCCCCGAAGGACCGATAAATGTTCCGTGAACAATTTTGATGACGGGAATGCATCCTCGTATAAAGGATAGGCACTAATTGCATGAACTACAAAACACCCAATCTGTAAGACATGCCATCTTTAATCACACTGTCTCGAAAACATAACAACCAACATGTCCTCCCACACATAATAACAACCAACTCCCAATATTTAAAAACATGGGTTCAAACAGTTTGAAGTTGCCTTTCATTTGAATACGGATTGTTTTAATGTGCATTTCATTTTGAACACCTATATGTTACTATTTTAGCATGAAGTTTAGTTTGTACCACCAACAACCACTGTTTTGTGACCATGTAAAATAAAATGTATTAATTAATCTAGGAACTCATTCTTATCCACTTATTTTCTGCCTGTTTGATGTGCATCAGCAATGTAGTCAGAATAGCAAACGTAGTATTAATTTTCGTTCGTTCATGCGTAAACTGATACAGGATTTTATAAATGGCACTTTGTTTGTTTTGTATACATCAAGTGGCCACTCACTGACCGCCAAGATCAAGATCTTGCCAAGTTATATGAGAGAGAGAGAGAGAGAGAGAGAGAGAGTACAAATTAAACTCTCCAAATAAATATCTCATTATAACAGTGTTACAACTCAAAATATGTGGTTTTTCAGCAGTAAGAGTATTGTATTAACAGTATACTGTACTCAAGCTCATTGTCATGCCAATTTAACCTTCAGTATTTATGTTGTAAAACTGTTTAAATGGAGATTTAAATACAGCATATTATAGGGTAAATAATTAAAACAGCAGTTTTTTTTTTCCCTAATTGTAATGCTGTTGTACTTAGTTATTTAACTATTAATTTAATCATTTCTAGTATGATATGATGAAGTTCCAATTGCCACACAATGCAGCAGAAAATCAGAAAGCAAATTCCATGTTTGAGAAAAAACAAATTAACAGCATCATATTTTGCTTTATTTTTTAACCCTTATTAATACGTCCACAGTGTATGTGTTCCTGAATAGCAGTTTAGCAAACAACACAGTTGAGTTGTAAAATCTTCCTAAGTTTGGAAGAAGTTTTCTTCTTCCGGAGTTTTTCTGTGCTATAAATATCTTCGGAAGTAACTAAAGAAGACTTAGCTGGGGAAGTGGATGAATGCCAAAGTAGTAATCACAGAAAAAGCATCAGAATTCTATACAAACATAGTAAGTGTAGTCAGGAGTATTGTCAAAGGTTATGAGAGTTTTGTAGTTGCATGGATATCTTTTGGATAGGGTTCTTTTTTAAAATGTTTGTCAGATTGTGTACAGACCTATTAAAATTAAAACCTAGTTAATAAAACCCTATTTAATTAAACATTCTCAGTAATACAAAGTTGTCTCCTTTTCCCTTGGAGTGAGATAAGGAATTTAATAACTATTTATATGCTTAATAATTTTTAAAAAAATTTGTTTTACAAAGTAATGTCAGGTCCACTGGTAGAAGTCATGCTGGTGATGATAATGTCTCATTTTCCAATATTTTAAATTACAGTGTCACCATTAAAATTTTTTGAGATTTTTTTGTAACTAACACACATCTGTTAATACAAACCTCATTATTTCAAAATGCATTAATTCAGGCCCCTTGAGATTTGTATTAAAAGAGATTTCATTGTATTTATGAAATTTACCAACCATTGTGTATATTAAATTCATGAAAATAAAAGAGTTTCCATACAGTAATGGTTGCTTTTCTTTTATGTAAAATTATTATATATTTTATATTCACAAAAATATTGTTCAATATTTTTGCTGTATAAATAGGGTTACCAGATGTTCTCTTTAACTGAACATGCCCTCTTTTCGAGTACCACATATCTGGTAACCTTAAATATACATTATATAACTTGAGTTGATTACATTATGATAGTGGTTCTGTTCTGGTCATTATTCTTTACATAACTCAGGATTCGTGGTGGTCATATTAAGTTTCACTACCCATTCTGAGAAGTGCCATTTGCCTTTGGCTTTTGAAGTGGCATAAATCCAAAACACTTAGTTTTAAAAAAAGTAACTAACTGGATTACATCATAATGTAAGACTGTAATGTGGCACGCGGCTCGTTATAGCCGGCTTTATAATATTTCAGCCCCATAGTTAGACGCCATATTGTAACGTTCCACGCAGCACATTCGGCCGCCATATTTGTAATGATGAAGTGTCTGTGATGATGGCTGGAAGTTACCACTCGGCTAGCTTAGCTAGAAGCGAATTACCTTTGCTTTAGTTGAATAGTGTGCCAATATAAGTTTTCTTCATACGGGCAAGTAACCTTAAAACAATAACAACAGCTTTATGTGTAACAAATACCTAATCACTGCACAAGTTAATTCATTCTAGCTGTGGTACCAGTCAATTAAATTTGGCTTTGCTGTCTACATTGTATTTTTCTTTTTGTACATTCACAATTCAATTTTCACTCTAATTTACAGTCACTGTTTGTACACTACAAATTTACAAACTCCATGTTTTTGCAGCAATGTTATTGTGTAGTACGTGCCATTCTCTTTATGAAAATCACTGATAACATTTCACTCAGTTTGTTGCTTACGTTGTGTGTTCTCTCATTATAAGTTACTACCTCAGGTGGTGACAACATTCATAAAATATTCACTTGTTTCACCCATATCAATTCCTTTGTAAGTTTTAAGTGAGTACTTGGGCCTTTAGGATGAAAAAATATGACGTACTCTTCTCCCTCCACAGTTTCTTTGCCTATAACAATTCCAATTCATCGGTCACTGTCATAAATTAAACACACATAATCCGTACTCCCTAAGATTATCTCCATCTACTGGAACAAAACCATGATACTGTCTTGTATTGGGAATGGTTTCAACTTCTTGATATCGTGTTTCAAGTAACTTCTCTTCACAAACAATATCTTCTTACGGCACAAAGAAAATAATATTCCAGAAATTTTGCTTGAACTAAATTCGAACATTTCTTGTGGCGATACAATGTGGTTTTCAGTGGTTCTTTGTAAACTAGCCTTTGTCACAAGACGTTTAACTGTACTTCCAGCACCATCACGCAGACTTTTGTCATGTGATGTGGCAAAAAAATGCCATTCAAATGTTGAAGCAGAACTTTATGAAAGATACAGCTACAGTGTTGTGTGTCAAATTCAGCGACTGTTGTGTTTTCCAAAGTGTGAAACACCTTAGTCTTTCTTTGTAATATACAACAAATGAGTGTAATGTGACTTGTGCGTTAACTCAATGAAATGCCTGTACTTCATCTTGCATCACGAAATTATAGCTTTCTGTGAAATCTCCCAAAATTATGCACTCAGCAGAAGTAATAACTTTTTTTTTATTTTAGAAATTCAGATTGACATTTTGCAATAAAGTGATGGGTTTTTAATTTTATCAACTTTTCCCTTAGATCAATCACAAACTCTTCCATATTTTTCACTAAGGTGGCAAGCTCACGGTGGTAAGTTGACAACCATTGTTTGTACTTTATTTCACTCAGTAGCTCATCTGCCTCACAGATGATTGCATCCAGTACAACTGCAGGACATTTATAACATTGTAAAAGCATAAAACTTTCTTTTGAATCATCACAAACAATCATTTTCATTAAATCATCTTTGTATGACATTTTACTCACTGTAGCTGCCAATATTAATTTCAAATTTTGGTGCTGTGGATACACACATACAGAATGTGTGCCACTGGCACCAGTTAGCTGGCAACACTTGGGCCTTAATGAAGCAAACTTTGAAAACCCTATCTTTATACATGAATGATTTTCTTTGAATTTTAAATAAACTTCATTCAAATTAAAGAGTACTAGATATTTTTGTTCTTTTGTCTTCGCTCCATTTGGAGATCAGACTGTTACACAGTCCTTTAAACCAGGTATGATTCTGCTTACATCATCACTCTTGTAAACATCTGTTACAATTTTTATGGTTTCATTACTTAAGGGCTTTCCACTTATTTTGTTATCAACATTTGGTAGCACACCATGTTTTGCTTTTAAATTTCTTGCATTTTTTTACTAAATATTCATTGCACTTAAGCTTTGGTTTTAGAAATGCTCCAGCATTTTGGCACCAAAATTAAAATTTTGTGTTTCTCATAAAATGTGCTAGCATGTGCGAAATCCTCCCTTAACTCTTATATTAACTCAAGGTAACCTAAATTGTTATTTGTAGTAATTTCTTCATGGTTAGTAGCATCATTGGAAAATGAGATACTTTTTTCTGATTTTCTCCTAATTTTACATGATAGGTTATCAATGTTTTGCTCCATTCTTTGTCTTTTTTTACACTGAGGAAATCTTTGTAAACGAATAGGAGATTCATCCAGAGCAGCACATGTGTGGTTAACCGATTCTACAGCAATGCATTCTAGTTCATCAAACTCTAATTTTACGGCTTTATTCAACTTTTGAAAACAGAATGCACATACAGTCTTTCCTGGTATAAGTTTCAGATGTTCATGTTTAGCAGACAGCTGCATGGGACAACTTGTGCCCTGTAGTTATTCATCAAGAGTATCTTTTGTAAAAAACTCAGATTTTAATTTCATCCCTCACATAACTTTTTTGGCTTCGAAATCAGCAAATTTAAATTTTTTCCCAAGTTGGAGACTATTTTTGTAGGAAAAAAGCCTTTAACCCAGATAACTTTGCTGTTGCACACTGTTCTACATGTAGACACTACCACACAAAAGATAGATCTCTAAATGCAACTTTGGTGAAGCAGGGTGGGGTATAAAGTGGGGTAAAACAGTCATCTAAATGCTGAAAGCAGATGGCAGCCATCTTGAAAATACAGAGTGTATTTTATAATATAAATATACAGTGTAATAGTATCTTGTGTAAACATCTGAAACCTGTGCTAGACTAAGGAGGAGTTGGTGAGTCGATGGTAATAGTGGTAGTCCACTCCACACCAAAACTTTAATTCCCTCAAAATAAATTAAATGAATGACATGCAAAATATGACACTGATGAATACATTACATTCGTCGTCGCGAGGAGCCTTGGATGACGTCATTTTGTTCCCTTTTTTCCCCAAAAAACTTCAACATTTCCCTCAAAATTTTCTCCACAAAAATATCTTGCTCACAATCCGGCTGAAATTGCTTATGACCCCACAATATGGATGAGTGACTCCTTTTTGAGCAATTAGGGGTTGAGGGATTAGCCTAACATGGTATGCTAGGCTCTCATCTCTGATTGGCTATGCGAGGCTCTCGAAATGGTCTCCTCTCTGATTGGCTATGTGAGGTTCTCGAAAGGGTCCCCTCACTGACAAGCCAGCATCATCCACCTTGGCTGAAGAATGTTCATTTTCATTGCCCTCATATATGCAACTTGTCACATCATATAAACATAGTAGGCCCTAATTTACAATTCGTTTAAGATATAATCACCAAATTCATAACATATGCATCACCCCCGACAACGACACTTAACACAGGGACATTTATGCCCTATACGTACTTATAAACATAGTTGACCATAATTTCCAAACCATTTCAGATACAAGCGTCAAATTCATAACATAGGCATCATCCCNCTTATAAACATAGTTGACCATAATTTCCAAACCATTTCAGATACAAGCGTCAAATTCATAACATAGGCATCATCCCTGACAATGTAAATTATCACAGAGTCATTTATGCCATTTGCGATTTGCGATTTTATAAACATAGTTGCTCATAATTTCCAACCCGTTTAAGATACAGCTGCCAAATTCGTAACATAGGCATCACAACTGACAAAGAAAATTATCACTGGGTCATTTATGGCCTGTGCGAACTTATAAACATAGTTGGTCGTAATTGCCAACCCGTTTAAAAACAGTCGTCAAATTCGTAACATAGACATCACCCCGTCAACAAAAATTATCACAGAGTCATCTATACCCTATACATACTTATAAGCATAGTTGGCCGTAATTCCAGAACCATTTAAGATACAGTCACCAAATTCGCANCTATACCCTATACATACTTATAAGCATAGTTGGCCGTAATTCCAGAACCATTTAAGATACAGTCACCAAATTCGCAAGATAAACATCGCCCCCATAGTTGCTCATAATTTCGGAGCGGTTTAAGATGCAGTGGCCAAATTCGTAACATAGACATCACTCCAGACATCTCAAAAGGGCATGTGTCTGATTGGCTATGAGAGGCTCTCGAAAGGGTACAGTCACTGACAAGCCATCACCAGCCATCTTGGCTGAAGAATGTTCGTGTTCATTGCCCCCATCATACAACTTCAATGAAGCGAGCGGCTTATCATTAAGGATGCTGCCACACAAAACGATAAAGGTGCCTAACATGGTAAGCAAGGCTCTCGAAAGAGTCTCGTCACTGACGAAGCTAGGCGCCTAACATGTTACGCGAAGCTCCCGTCTTTGCCACACACAGCGATAAAGGGGCCTAACATGTTATGCGAGGCTCTCGAAAGAGTCTCGTCATTGACAAATTTGGCGGCCTATCATAAAGGACGCCGCCGCACACTGCGATGAAGCGAGCGGCCTATCATAAAGGACGCTGCTGCACACTTCGACAAAGCGAGCTGTCTACCGTAAAGGAGACCGCCGCAGACGCTGATAAAGGGACCTAACATGCTATACGAGGCTCTCAAAAGGATCTCGCTCCTGACAGTCCCTGCCAGGATGCTCCGACTGACATTCAAAGCGAGGGGTGTTGTCTCCATGTCTTCCCTGCCCCCGACTGAGTTTTCTCCGTATTCTTTCAATGCAGTTCTACTATCACATAGATATATATATATCTATATATAAAGAACCCCCGACGGAGGTTTTCTCCACATGCTGCTAAATTCTACTACTATCTAATACCTTCCTACTCACCGATTGGCTACGCGAGGCTCTGACTCCCTATCAGTCCCCGAGACAACCCTACTTCACACACACACACACATACATATACCTACCTACACCATAACCAACAAAAGTTTAAAAAATTAAAATTAACTAACAGAAAAAGAAACACTCACCAGCATGATGACAGCAAAGTCTGTGATGATGACAAGTCTACCAGGGCAGGCAACGATGAGGCCAAGACGTGTCATGCAGGTAGTCGTCGACGTGTCTCAGTCAGTCAGTATCGTCAGCATTACCACCATCGGCACCGTTAGCCTCGTCAACGTCATCATAGTTATCATCATCGGCTACATTGTTATTGCGACCAACATCGACGTCGTCGTCGTCATCCACAACAACTGGACACTGATCCACACAACGATAAAGGGGCCTAACATGCTACGCGAGGCTCTCGACAGAGTCTCGTCACTGACGAAGCTGGCGGCATATCATAAACGACGCCTAACATGTTACGCGAGGTTCTCAAAAGCATCTTGTCTCTCCGTCATGCAACTTCGATGAAGTTAGTGACCTATCATAAAGAACACTGCAGCACACATTGATAAAGGGGCCTAACATATTACGCGAAGTTTCATTCGTTGATTGCCTATGCAAGGCTCTCGAAAGACGGCCCGGCCCGCCCCCTACCAGTCCCTGTCACGTCGTCCTCAACTGCAAGGCCCCCCTACTTCACACACACACACACACACACCACTTACCTACACCTTGCATCGTTGCCCTTCACACACATATGTCCGCACACACAAACTATGAATGATGACTGAACCCAGCTAACAATCAAATATAAAGAAAAGCTTTCTCTGCCAGCACCCGGCGGACGAAACACATTATTATTCAGAAACTTTCTCAAACAGCGCCCGACAAACGGGAACGCACTACCGGTCCCCGCATCGGCCATGACTGACGTACAAGTCGCACGAAGACCGAGAAAACTTCTCACGTCTGCGACAAGGAAAATGACTGTGGTGTCAAATATGACCTAAGCGCACTTATAAGCACAGTTGGATGAAATTTCCGAACTGTTTAAGATACAGACATCAAATTCGTAACATAGTCATCACCCCCCACAGTGGAAATTAACGCAGGGTCAAGTATGGCTTAAGAGTACTTATGGTAAAAGCTAGAATACACATCGACTTGAGAAAGAACGATTAATCATAAGGACNATGACTGTGGTGTCAAATATGACCTAAGCGCACTTATAAGCACAGTTGGATGAAATTTCCGAACTGTTTAAGATACTGACATCAAATTCGTAACATAGTCATCACCCCCCACAGTGGAAATTAACGCAGGGTCCAGTATGGCTTAAGAGTACTTATGGTAAAAGCTAGAATACACATCGACTTGAGAAAGAACGATTAATCATAAGGACCAACCTAGAAAATGACTACAATACATCTAGTGTGATACTCATTACGCGACTTGTAAATACAGTTTTTCTTTTCTTGTCACAAAACATTAATTTAAACCATTAGTCGTGCAAGAGGGACATCACTGCTAGATGCTGATGCAAACAGATATAAAAATAACTATAAAACAAATAGTTATATGCATTTAACAACCTATGTGTATTGTAGCTAATTGTGTGTGTAGGGTCTGAATGTACAAATCTTCNTATATTGTAGCTAATTGTGTGTGTAGGGTCTGAATGTACAAATCTTCATATATTGTTGGTAGGATTTAAGCTTTTTTATGCATTCTGTAAACATAAATTCAACATGACGTCTTCCAAAGGTCTGGTTAAGGTCAAGGGCACACGACATCATCCAAGGTCACAGTCATGATTGTAGTTATATNCACTGCTAGATGCTGATGCAAACAGATATAAAAATAACTATAAAACAAATAGTTATATGCATTTAACAACCTATGTGTATTGTAGCTAATTGTGTGTGTAGGGTCTGAATGTACAAATCTTCATATATTGTTAGTAGGATTTAAGCTTTTTTATGCATTCTGTAAACATAAATTCAACATTACGTCTTCCAAAGGTCTGGTTAAGGTCAAGGGCACACGACATCATCCAAGGTCACAGTCATGATTGTAGTTATATATATCTGTGTGTGTGTGGNNNNGGGGGGGGGGGGTTGGTTTTAGTATACACTGGCTGACTCACTTGCTATTCAGACTTCGAAGAGTGAACAGTGGCTATGTAGAACGTGCTGTTCTTCTGCGATGGAAAATAATTGGGAAAGTTATTTGTGTCGCTACTGTAAGAAGACTTTTTCTAACAGTAGCCATGCCCGCCGACACGAGACTGGTTGCCAACAAAATATGAAATGCATTATCTTATCATGTGAAAAGTTTAAATCATATTTTCGAAGACGTGATAGCTTAAAAAGGCATATTGCAACATGCAAAGCTCTCCTTTCTGCACATGTCAATCAGTATTTGCAGAGATTAAAGGAAACTTGATGGGAAGATACCTGCGAAAGAAAAATTTGAACCATCAACATTGTTAAAGACCACATACCCTACTGTGGAAACAATGGCTGGATCAGTCACATCTCCTAGACATCCATGTCACTACTGTAACATGACATTTTCATATGCCTACAATGTGAAGAGACATATAAAGCATAAATGTAAGCTGAATCCGTGTCGCACAAGCTATCGAAGTAATGTGTGTCAAGGTGTGTTCACTCGTACAGACAGTTTAAACATGCATATGAAAAAGTGTAAAGACCTTTTTCCTCTACATACTAAGCAACAAAGTATAATGACAGCGTTACAAACTTGTGACGATCAGGTTTCTGATGTACGAAGTATTGGTACACCTACATCACCAACTTCTGACCTTCATGTGGACAATGAACACAATCCTTCACCAATGTGGAGGAAACAATGCTGCTATTGTGGTAAGATCTTGAGTGAAAGTAGCAACGCACGTCGACGTGAGAGATGTAAAACTCTGTGTGGCGGTGGAGAGAAGTCGGGTTTATTGTTAAAGTGTTTGCCACGATTTGAAGCTATAGTATAAACCTTTCAAGGAACTATGGGGGAAAAACTTGTAGCTAACTAGATACGCTAGCTAGCTGAATTGACGTTTATAGAAAAAAAGCTTAAATCCCACTGACGAAATAAGAAGATTTGTACACACACACACACACACAGAGATATATATATATATATAGCATGTGAAATTGATGGAATCGTTTTAGTTGTCATTCGAATTTTGAAGAGTACATCGTCTTGAGCGAAGATGGAAAATACGTCAGAAAGTCATTTGTGCTGTTTCTGCAAGAAGCCATTTACTAAGAGCTGTCATGNTGAGCGAAGATGGAAAATACGTCAGAAAGTCATTTGTGCTGTTTCTGCAAGAAGCCATTTACTAAGAGCTGTCATGCCCATCAACATGAAACTACTTGTTCTATGAACATGAAGCAATCTACTGTAACATGTGAACAATGCAAGTCTCAATTTGGACGACGTGATAACTTAAAAAGACATCTTGCAACGTGTGATGGGCTCTCTCCTGTGCCGGCTAAGCGATGTAGTGTATTGCCTACATCCAAAAAAAACATGTGAAGGTCAGGCACCTGCTGCGTTGGATACTGGTGCGCTGTCACCATCGACAACATCCGACCTGGACATGAACAGTTCTCCACAGGCATCAAGATATTCATGTTACTACTGCGGCAAGATCTTTAGTAAAAGTTGCAGTGCTCGTCAACATGAAAAATCTGCTAGACATGCAATGGACTACTGGATGCCCAATGTTGCATTTTACTGTGGTCAGGAGATTGCACACAGGTGATTTGTTTGCTCGGCAACCATTACGGTGCGTTTATTGATGCCTACCCATTGGAAATGACATTTGCTGTGATGCTGGGAATACAAGAACTGGGGAGCTCAGCAGTGGGGTTGAATGATCTGTATGCATAAATCCCTATTTGGTCTTGTTAGCGATTCTGGCCTTCTGTACATCTGGAGAGAGTTGGGAATATGTAGTTACCTCTGCAACATCGCCAAAAGGCACCAGTTTGCAGGTGGGGGAGTTCTCGTTTGAGGAGGCATAATTCTTGATGGCCATATGGTGCTCCACACCTTTCAAGGAGGTTCTGTCACTGTGACCGCTATTGTACTGAGGTTCTCCTTCCTCACAATTGCAGTAGCTATCACAGAGTTGTTCGAGAGTGAATATTTTTGCTTTATGGATTAGCTTGCACAGTCCCCACATGCACAGCTTGCACAGTCAAACACATGTGGGGCATTGTCTGGAGATGCCTGGCAGGATGCCACCAGCGACAGCTCTGCAGCAGCATATCCTGCATCACAGTTAGGGGTGATTATCCCCTAGCCAGGACTGCATTTCTCTTGCCTGCAGCATGTCCCACTGACATTTCTCTCTTCTGTACTGCTGTGTCTAGAACCCACTAGCACTTTTGAATAAAAGTCCTTTTGCATCCTTTGGATTCATTTCTTGGTCATTGTAGTTAACCTATCCCATATTACTTTTCAACAATGTAATGGTATGATTTGTACCTTTGTACCAATGTGTGAAAACCTGTTCTGTGCTTAATTTTTGCACATAAGTGTATTTTTTAGTCATACTACTGTAGATCACAGTGCTGTTCGAACCTGGTGTAAAATTATAACATTATGTTTTAAGTTATCCTTAAAAATAGTATATTTTTAACTTATTTTTACATAGTGTAGGAATACAAATTTGTGTTTTTATTCGTTGCATTGTTAGTTTTGTTTGTAATTTTTATCTAATATGTATCTGGCAGAAAATGTTGTCACAAAGCAATACATTTCCCGAAATGCAAATTCAAGCAAACAGTTTCATTGTTCAGCATAAAAAACTTTTTCTGTTTTAACTTGTTCCGCTGATGTTGGTAATTTCTTTAAGGCCTTGCTGCAAGCGCGTCTAGGAGCCTACATGTCAGAGGATGACGACGATGATGACAGCAGTGGGCACAGAGACAGCGGTACTATTGCCCCGAAACCTCCTCAGCTAGAAGTCATCAACTTGGTGGATGATGACTCGGAGCAGGGTGCGAAAGATGAGATGAAAAAGAAGCATGAACGCAAGAAACGCCACCATAGTCGGTAAAGGCAATGTGCAGCTTTTGTTAACTGCTTCTAATTTGTTTATGTCAACTGTGATGTTTTGTAAGCTGGAATAATGTTTATTAGACTTAGACATAATGGAAATTTTTAGGAAAAATCCACTCCCATTCAGTATATGTTTTTCTGGAATTTTATAACATTTTATAAGTTTTTCTTTTGAAGGTGAAAGCAAGTAAAATTGATATTTCCGGTGCATGATACAGCGCACTTAAAATTTATAAATCATGTGCAGGTATATTTGTCATAAATCAGGCAGTTTCAATAGAGATATCAACTTTTATAGATATTGTGAGTCACTCATAAAAAATATTTTAGTGTATTTTACTAACACACTAAAAATGTTTTAAGTTGTGTAGGTAAGGAAAAAAAATTGTCTCTATGCACAGGTATAGTGGTTTATTAAGATTATAGTATGTGGGAAATAATGCACATGTCATAATGCATATCAAACCAACCAAAATTTTATGATTCTACATTTTAGAAATGCCTCATTAGGCTCCTGCTATACTCTGTTTCATTTACGAAAGCCATTTTTTGACAGTTCTAAGAAAGTAGCACCAGTGTTGTTTTGCTAATGTATCCCTCCACCTCCACCTCAGCTGTTAAGACACATGGAAGCCATGCTGTTTATTATGTCAGCTGTTGACATTACAAGAGACAGTTCAGTACTCTGTGCCAGTATTGGCAGATTTTAACTTGAGGGTGAAATTTTGAAATAATTACTGCAAAACAGTAAACAAAAGAATGTCCTTTGAGGCCTACTCTAAGTACGTTTATTTTCGGCACACTTTTAACTAGTGATGCTCCTCATAAAGGGAAGTATGTGCACAGCAAACAAAAAAATTATTTAAAAACAATATTACACTCACAACAAAACCCAACATAAATATTTGAATTGCAAAATGTCACTGAGGTGACTGCTTGCCATGTTTACTTGGCATCTGCGCTGTCTGAATCGGATTCGTCATCTGTATTCTTTACTTCGCTTGGTTCATCGCCACTTGCCACAGAACGTCTTCCTCACTGCTGTCGAGTTCTGAATAGATTCCAGTCTTCTTAAAGCTCTTTACGATGATGATATTACTTATCAGAGCCCACCTCTGTTTCACCCATTCGCAGATCATTGGGAGCGACAGCTGTTTTACTTTGCTGCCTGGAGTCAGTTCTTGGGTGCCACTTGCCATCTACTCTGAATAAAGCTGACAGAGATGGTCCTTAAAGGACTTGTTTATGGAGATGTCAAGGAACTGCAGGGCTGATGTAAGGCCACCTGGGATGACTACTACGTCGTCGTCAGTCTTCCCCTCTAACACAAAGAATATGTCACCCAAGGGCAATGGAATTCCTCGCTGTCAATAACAGCCACTTGTTTACCGCTACCTACAGAGATGTTCAAAATCATCTTTCGACCACCAGGCGCTTCCCAAATGAGATGCAAAGAATATGCTGGGAAATTTAAACACCAAATTCTACCTCTCAAAACATGGGTATGAGCATTACGCTATGTGAAAATCACAGGAGTAAATAATGTATTTTGTTAAATTTTAATTGTACAATTTAATTCCTATATGAATCACTATTAAAATGTGTTTGTATCTTTATAGAAGCAAATATTTGGTAGCTTACCTGTGTTATTCTCTGCGACACATAAAAACAAGTTAAAGGTTGACTGTTGCTACAACACGCTTAAAAGGGCTGCAATGCTTAAAGTTCAGCTTCCAGTAGCCATAGTGCCAAAACTCCATAGCTAGTTTATTTTATATTTTTCATAATCATCACAAATGCATACACTTGTCCTAAATGAAAAAATGACTTGAGACCAACTTCTGAATGCACCTTGCATTTTTAAAAAATAGTTTTGTACATGGGAAAGTACAACATAAAACTACTAGTACAAAGCGATCATAGATAACTGTTCTTATTTAAGCTACAAGTCCAAGAATTGACAATTCACATGAATTTGACAAACTATAATTTAATGACATTAAAATTGATATGTGGGTGTATTTTCATGCACTTCAGTTAACATATTTAAACTAAAGGTTCTCCTGAAAGTTGCAAATCTCACATACCCTAACACAAACACACTGATATACGTTTATGTTAAAAAATACTTTGTAATTGTGTTAAAAATAATAAAATAAAATAAAAATACTGAAAAGAAGTGTGTACATAAGTAAATATCATAAATAACATATATAAATGTCTATGTTAGGCATAGAAGTGGCTAAGCATACAGAGTAACTTTGTCCTTGTGTAATTACACGTAAGTAATATAATTAAATATGAAGTTAGCACATCTTACCTGAGACAGCTGAAACTTAAATTCCAACAATTCACTGTATTTAAAATGTGATAACTGGCACTTCAGTAACAGGAAAATTGGTTTGTGTGTAAATACANAGTTTCCAACAATTCACTGTATTTAAAATGTGATAACTGGCACTTCAGTAACAGGAAAATTGGTTTGTGTGTAAATACATGTGTGTGTTCATTCTGTAGGCAATTCATTCAGGAAACTTTAATCACATTACAAAACATCACTGCACATGAGGGAAAGAAACATGCCTTGCAGTCATGAGGAAATAATAAAAATTATTTAAGTAACACACAGAAAACAGCACTGCATGGGAAATTGTATAATAATTGGTTTCACTAACACTTTTATAAACAACGTCTAACGAACCATCTGATCACAGGCATTGCAAATGCTGTTATTTGTTTGGACACAGTTACAAAGTTGGTGGTTTTGTCTGTCAAAAAAACAGCCTTCGTAAATGAAAAATAGCATAAGAGTACCCAACAGTACAGGGAAAAATATAATCATTGATTGTTGTGAAAACTTAAAAAAAAGTGAGTTCCTCATCCAGGGGAACACGGAAGGACCATGTAAATATGTTTAGTAAATGGCTTACATGAATGCTTGCTTTACATTTTTCCTACAGCCATTGGTACAGTCATTGGTTGTAACTATTGGTTAGAGAACTTCCCTCTGAAGTTTATTGGAACATTTCGAGATTGTTATTGTTTTAGGTTTCTTCTGTATCAGTTTGAGCATCTCCAGTGGCAGGAATAATAATTTTTGCATATGTTCACTTGACCTTTTCATGTTATAAAATGTCTTGTTTCTAAAATTTCAAATAATAGTCCTCTTTATTTTATTTATTTATTTATTTATTTTCAGTCAGTTTGTGAAGTTAAGCGTGACTGGCCTAAGTTCCATTATGAGAAACTTTGTTGCAATATGTAGTTTTTTTAAAATAATTTAACTATATTTTGTTTGATTAACAATTATAAATAAAGTTAGTTTTTAAAAAAATCAAATTAGGTACTACTACCAGGTCTGGAGAAATTAATAAAAATTGTTTTATTTTATGTGTTTTTTTTTTTTTTAATTTTAAATTAGATAATGTTAAAACATTTGTAGCCCTGCTTTTATGTACAAAATTGTTGGTTTCAGTTTCAGGCTATATTAAAAAAGATAGTTAATTCAGAAAACCTAAAAAGCTATTTATCTGAAACCTGTTTAGTTGCTAATCCTGCGACAATTTTTTAAAACTTGAATGTGAAGTTTTGCTGATAACTAAAAGCAGTGTGTATAGTTATGGCTTAAACAAACATATTTTCTTATGTCTGAATACATGCATGTAGAATTTTAGGTATGCGATGATTTGTTGCATGTGATTTTTCTCCCAGAAGTGCCAGCAAAGAGAACCACCACAAAGACAGAAGTAGTTCAAGGTTGCAACACATCTCTGAAAGTGTCCACAAACGGCTGTACCATGAGGATTCCAGAGACCAAGAGAGGAGACGAGTGGTAATAGACTTGTCTCGGGAACCTAAACGGCCTCGGGAAGGGGAGTCTGACCACAGGTTATCTCACAGCCGGAGGTCTAAAGAAGTTCGCAAGGAAGAAAGGATCAGTAGGAGTCACATGGACAGTAAAGATGTGTCACTTCGCAGAAGAACAAGAAGTCGAACCCCCGTTGGTTTGTATCTAGTATGCATTTGTGCTAGATAGAGCCAGTAATTATTTATTTTAGGGTCTAGTGTGATGAACTGTAATTTTGTTTGTTGTGTATGATTTTGTGTTAAACGTGCACTGGACAACAGGTACAGTCTAACTTTTTGAAAGTAAATTGTCTAGAACTTATAAAGCGCTTTCTTTCACTTTATACATTTTTACTTTCTGGACCTATTTTACGAATGCCTATCACAATTGAATTGCATTTGTTTGCTGTTCATTTATTATTTTCTCTTAAAGCTAAAAATGCTGAATAATATTATTTTATACCTTTTTTTATGATTTTTTTACAAAATTTGCTTATAACATTAATGCGCAAAGAAAAAAAAGAACAAATTAAGTAATATTTATAGGGTATGCTTGGTTTGCATGGATCGAACCAGCAGTGAAGGGGATGGAGCGAGTAATTTCATTTAAGTAATTGTGTAAGGATAGTGGAAACTGTTGGTGAAAACATTTGGTTTCATGAATTGGATAAGTGTGTATAGGCTGTTCATGGTAAAGTGTGCACTTTTGAGGCCCTAGTTACTTTTTTTGTCAGTCATATTTTATTATTTACCACTTTTTTAAATAAGTATTACCACGTTAGTAATAAACATAGTGTGTATATTACACCGCACTATGAATTTAACCTCTAAGGCTACATAAATTATATATTTATTGACTATTATTCCAAACGAGAGGGCTTTCAAAAGTGCTCACTTTACCATGAATAGCCATTAGTAAAATTCCTCCCTTTAGGAATTCTTATGTTCTTCAAGGCTTGATTACAAAATAATTGACAGCTTAATCACTAGTAGTCAAATGATGACTGTATGTAATATCTGATAAATGGGAGTGAGCAAACTGTCCAAAAAATTGGGATGAAATAGTGATTCAAAGATTTATAGCATTTATTATCTATGCTGAAAATTTGACAGGGCCACAGAAAATGTGTGTCTATACTGTAAATTTGGCAGTTCCACAGAAAAATATGATGGATAGGGAAAAACAATCTATGCAAGAATGGCTGATAAATATTCCATTGCAATTCGTTTGCAGACAAAGGCAGTAAACACTTGTTCCTCATTGTCTGTTGAAGAAGACATAACACAAGCAACATAGATTCTAATAATTATGAATTTTCCATTTTTTAGCCTATTTTCCGAAGGAAAGAAAGGCTAATGAAATAGCTTTCCTGTGTCTGTGCGTGTGTCCCTTTCATTTTTTGAACGCTTCAACCTAATTTCACCAAACTTGGTACACATTAATTCTTAGTAAGGACACCTGACTTGTAGTTTTCTACCACGCTGGACACTTACTTTCAAAATGGCATTTTAAAATTTTGGGCCATATGTCATATTTTGGGAACCATTCAACCAATTTCAAACCAATTTTGTATGCTGGCAAACCATTGTGTGAGCATTCAATTTTGATATTGATATTGTTGTTGGATCCGGCATTTTGTAAGATAGCACCACTTTAAAAAAATTAATATTTTACATTATATCTCAAACTATTCAACCAATTCTTACGCAATTTGTTATGTAAGTAATACAATGGTAGGCCATGTAAACATAAGTTTTAAACTTGATTAGTTACTCATTTTCAAAATAGCAGCTATACAAATGTTTCAAGTTTATTAAGTATATCTGCCATATCATTTAACCAAATTCGACCAAATTTTGTATACTGAAAGTATCTATTACAAACATCATATATACCAACAAACAACCACTTTTGTTGGCCATTTTGGAAGATAACACATTACAAATAAATAAAGTTATGTCATAACTCTGTAAATAATTAACCATTTTCTGCCAAATTTGGTAAACAAGTAGTACTGATAAAGATGATTTTAAGTGATATGTTTTAAGCATGTCAGATATTTATTTTCAAAACGGCAGCCATATAGCCATTTTAGCTTAGAATGCTATATTGTCGAAACTATGTAATCAATTCCAATATAACCTTGTATGCTAGTAGATATTAGAAGTATCAACTATATCTACATGGAGCGAGTATCTTTTGTCTGCCTTTTTTTAAGATAGCACCATGCGAGTAAATAAAGTTTTTCTGTCACATCTCGGGAACCAATTTTCAGATTCCTTATGTTTGTGACAAACAAATAGTACTGCAGCAGATGGTGTATACTGGTTTGTTTTATGTAGGTCAGGCACTTATTTTAAGAATGGTGGCTATAAAATCATTTTAGTTTTGTGGGCAATATCTATGAAACTACAGCCCCGATTATCCATGGAATTGGGTGGCAAGGGCACCGCGGATAGCAAAAATTGCGGATAACTCGAAAAAAGACTGAAAATGAGGTGCAAACACGAAAAAAATATTTCAACATAAAAACTGTTTTATTGTACAAAAAACATAATAAAACTTTTAAAATACATACATGTGTACAGTACAGCAGAAACCTTTTCTCTACATCTAAATCACTAAAATAAAGAACAGTAAACAAAAATCAATGCCATACATAGTAGCACACTACAAAAAGTGTTGAGTTACACCTTTTTAAAAAAATCAACTCGTTTTTGCTTTTTGCTTCGGAAACGCCTTTTCTTTATTCTAAATTGTACTTTCCTTAACATGAGTTTTTCTGCCTGATGTGCATCGTCGTCTTGTTCCTCTAAATATTGAAGCAATCCGTCTACGTGCTGCAAAGCAGTTTCGTGTGTCATCCGCGCAGGCGCCTCGTCATCTTCACTTTCATTTTGTTCTTCGTTCTTGTTCACTCCCATTGCTTTGTTTGTTATCTCTATGTCAATCGTTCAAACCCCGACTCACTTGCGTCGCATTCCAGCCACTCTTCGATGTTCTCTTCGTCGACATTCTCACCTTTCGAAACGGATGTCACTAGGTCAACAAGTGTAGCGGTCGGCATGACTTCATTCTCGTCTTTACAAATGTTTTGGTTGGCATTTGTTTCGATACTCGGAAAGACTTTTCTCCATGATTTAACAAGGGTCGAGGGTTTGTTGTAATCCTATGCTGACGCAATATCATAAATGCTATCCAAAATTGTATAATTCTGCCAAAATTCTTTGAGATCACAGCCTGCCTCGATGTTTGACAGTAACAACTTTGTCCTGTATGTTCTCTTCATTGTTGCAATGACTCCCTGGTCCATAGGTTGTATGAGCGCAGTAACATTTGGGGGCAAAAACTTTGCGAAAATTTGCCCGTCAGAAGATTTAAGCACACTTGTAGCTGGGTGTGAAGGCATATTGTCAATTAACAAAACCGCCTTATTTGGCAAATTTGTTGAGTCAAGATGTTTACGTACTTGAGGCACAAAAATCTCTTCAAACCATTCTTGAAAAATCTGCTGGTTCATCCAACCTTGGCTGAAATAATCAACTGGTAAGTTTTCTGCTCTTGTCTCCTTAAAATACCTCGGTTTCTTAGATTTACCGATTACAAGAAGCCTAAGTTTGTGACTACCCGCAGTGTTGCTGCATGGCAAGATTGCAATTCTTTCCTTGCTACTTTTGTGACCTGCCGCGTGATGTTAACTTTCAAATGCTAAAGTACATGTGGGAAAACACTTACAAAAAAGCCTTGATTCATCAGCGTTATAAATTTGTTCATATGACAGATCCTCAGACAACACAAACTCTTCAAAATCACGTTGAAAATCATTAGCAGCTTGTTGATCACCACTCAGCTTCTCTCCGTGTAGACCAATCTCTCTAATTCCATGAAGTTTCTTAAAACGATGTAACCAACCGGACGACGCATCAAAATTTCCTTCCAGGCCTAACAAATCAAAAAAGATTTTTGCTTTAGCTGCAATGGTAGGACCAGACACGGGGGTGCCCTCACTTTGCACCTGAGTTAACCACTCCGCTAATGCCGAGTCAAGTTTATTATAGGTGGATTTCTTCATTGTTTTTTGTTTTTTCATCCCAGAAGCACTTTCCAACACTGATGCAAAGGCCAAAAGTTTGTCTTTTTGCTTTAAAACGTCTTGCACGGTTGTTTCCCCGATCCCGTAATCCAAACACATCTGCTTCCTTGAAGCGCCATTTTCTATTTTAGAAATCATTTCAAGTTTTTGTGCAGTCGTTAACACAACCTTCTTTCGTTTTTCAGCCATTATGTATTACGTAATTTCAGGAACTAACGAAACACTTAACTTGAGCACTGACAAAGAAACATAAAACACGTCTGATCACCAAGCACGCTTACTGACAACTGAGGCCACTGGCAGGCCGATAGAAAACGTAGAGGGTGACCTCTATACGTGAACTTTACAGAGTGGACTCGCCCTCTCGGGTCGTCAAGGTCAGTGATCAGAGAATGTGCGCACATACTACATAATTTTCGACCTTCGCACTGTAAGGCTTATTGTATTTTCCTTGCTGTTGGCTTGGATTACAAACTAAAATTAAAAAAAAATAATAATTCGCACCACGGATCATCTGCTTGCGGATAATCGGGGCTTTACTGTATGTAATTTATTTTAACTTAATTTTGTATATTGAAGTTTACAATCATCAAAATTGCTACAACATTAATTTTTTGTCCTTCATTTATGAAGATCACCACATGAAAATTATGCATGTTTTATGCCATGTCTCGAGGACCAATCAACTGATTCCCAACAAACGTTTCACTGGAACATTTCAAATAAATTTGAACCGAATTGTGCACAGCATGAATGCTACAGAAGGCCATGTAAACTCATTATTTAAATAGGTCAGACAACGATGTTCAAAATGGCAGCATCATAAATCATTTTTGTAAGTTTGACGTATATATTAAACAATTTAACCACATTCAAACAAAATTTGTATGTAACAGTATACATTAGAAGCATCATATATAGAGCCTCTTTTTCTGGTAATTTTGTATGAGTGCATCAAATAAGAAAATAAAGTTTTTTTATGGCATATCTCGGGCACCAAATAACCAATTTCCATCAAATTCTTCACACAAGTACCGCTATGGTAGGTCATGTAGACTTACATGTTATATGTGACTCAGTCACTTATTTTCAAAATAAAATCTCTGTAAATATTTTAGGTTATTAAACCCTATCATTCGAAACATTAGACTGATTAAATCTGAAGTTGATGCTGCGAATCAGACCTCCATAATGCAGTGGATTGCACGCTAGCCTAATTTTAAGAGTTTTTCTAGCTTCAAGTCCCGGATAAGTCATGTGTGTATTTGTAATTGTCTCACTATTGTTGCATAAGTGTCTGGTTTCATTTCAAAAGTTGTTGTTTACAAAGAGAATTCAAGTCCTTCTTACTAATTCAGCTTTTAAGATATTATTTAAAAATAAATTGCTCCCATGTTATATCAGTTATGTCAGTAACTTCTTGTTTTCTTATAATAAACACTATCATCACTTGTTGATTTAATAAAATCCAGTGTTTCATATGTTGTCTTAATTCATTTATGCCATGGTCTTCAACCTTGTTTCAACCCATTTATTGCTTTTTTTTAATTTACACACAATATTTTCTTTTCAGGTGAAATATTCTGGTTCTCTCGTGAAAATATCTTCAGCATATCTATTTAAAATTGCAGTTTTGATGTCAATGATGTATTTTCAGTCCTTTTTATGTTGCTGAGGCAAATAAAATTCTCTGGGTTTAATGTCTTAGAATAGGTGCAAATATATTGTTATAATCTATTTTATACATTTGCATATAGTCTTTAAGCAATGCCGTGTACTAACTTTTCTCACTATCTCCAGTTGTCTTAGTAAATAACCATTTAAATTCAATCAACTCCTTATTTGCAGGTGGTCCAACTAAACTACATATTTTGTTTTCCATTAGTGATTCATATTCACTTTTCATAGCATCACTCCCATTTGTCTTTGTCAGGTGTCTGCATAAGATCAGCAACTGTCTTTGGATACTTTTTGTTAATTAAAAATGTGCTATATTCAGAGTTCACAAATCTGTTAGGTGGTCTTTCTCTTGTTTGGATACGTCCCTTCTATTTGTGTCTGAATCTGCAATTTTCCAGTTTCAAAACTTCAGATCCTCCAAATTCTTTGCCTTGACTATCTTTCACTTCTTCGTCTGAATTTTCATGAATTTAAACTAGCTTGCCTTCTCTTGATATAACAGGGACCTTTTTACTATTTCTTAGTTCTTTTTCTACATTAATAACTGTATAATTCTTTTCATAAAAAAATATGACATCTCAAGTAATAGTTACATCTGTTGGATTCTTTGGATCAATTAATCTGTAAGCTTTCCATTCTGAATATTCAGTAAAAATATCTTCTTTTCTCTTGTTTCCAGCTCTCTTCTATCTTGATCTGGTATCGTCACAAATGTTCTATGCTCAAACACCTTAAGATAGGCTAAATTATGCTTCTTCGAGTTCAATCTTCTTCAGGTGTCATTCGAGTAATAGCTTTAGTAGGTATTCTATTTTTAAGTAGTTTGCAGGGCTCAATGCTTCACCCCAATATCTTTGCTTCTTTAAGCAAATATCTGGTTTTCTCTATTTGAGTCCAATCCAGAGTTCTGCAATACCATTTGGTTCAGCGGTGTAAATTATAGTTTTCTGGTGAATTGTGCCACACTGAGATAATAAATCTGAAAGTTGAGAAGTTACATATATTCTCCACCACTATCTGTTCTGAGTTTTTAAATTTTTTGTTCTGTGTGGTTTTGTGTCATAACCTTCAATTCTTTGAATTTTCTTGTTATTCAGTGAATAGATAAAGATTTTTCTTGTAAAGTTATCCACAAATATTAATGAATATCTTGCTCCACCCCACACCCCAACTTTATTCAGACATGGGTTCACATAAATCACTATGTACAACTTTAGCTCTGGTACCTTGTGTTTTGGAAGATTTACAACTCTGTTTTCCCATTACGCAAGCAAAACAGCTATCATTATCTTTAGCACCAGTAATCATAATACAACCTGCCATAATGATGTGCATCTCCTAACCTGTTGTGTCTGATTCTAGCTGGAGTTTCAGATTTAAGGGAAGCAACAATACTTACTTTCTTTTTTATTGGAGCTTAATTTAAATAGCCCATTTTTATTGATTCTAGAAACAGTGGTATCACTTTTATCTATTTTTTTACACCTTCCTTTATTAAAAATAACTGTTAAACCTTATTCAGTACATACTGATAGAAAGTTATGGATGATATTACAAACGTATAAAGCATTTTTTATTTTTACATCCTCATTTAGTTGAACATCTCCATTTTAGCATTCTTGGCAACAGTTATATCCAATTTACTAGGTTTTAAATTATCAATCCATTCCTTTTATCATCATGCGAGATGAAAGTCTACTGTTGTTGGTTTGCTACATCAGTAGATAAGACTGCAAATACTGTAATACTTAGGACTTATCATTATTCTTGTAATTAAATTTACTGTTACTGTTTGGTTTATAGTTAGAAGTTTTCTTGTCACGTTATTTTAATCATTCGAAAGATTAATGTCCAATTTTATTACGTGAATAATATTTGTAACTATTTTTCTTGATTTTAGAATGTGTGTGTGTTCTCTTATGCACACACATACACACGCACATACATACACACATATACATATGCATATATGCACATGCATGGCGTGTGCACACAATGTGTGTGAATGTGTGTGTTTGGAAACTAACCCAAAATATTTTGGGAGGTGTTTCCTTGTGGAAAATGGGGAGACTTTTGGATTGTGAATTATAGCCTAGTCCAACTTCTAAGGGAGATATCCGCCCATGAAAATCGCGTTTACAATTTGTATTTTTGCAACATATATTGAAAACTGTGGAATTAAACCACAATTTTCTGAACAATATTTAATGTTATCGAGATCTTCAACATATGAGAAGAAAAAAGTGTTAAGACTGTCAGCCTACCTACAAATAATAGGGGTTGCCTACATCTAATTGCATAGAATTGTTTTGCCTTCGTGTGATATGGCATTTTGATGCGGACACCCTAACGCCCTACTTAACAAAAAAAAGCCCTCTTGTTGCAAGTGCCCAGGACCCACAGTTTCCTTTTAAAATGCACGAAAAAATTTTAGCGGGGGGATGTTACAATGCCTGGTATGTAGGCAATACCTGTACAACTGTTATGACATCACACATGCTTTACGCCAAAAACAAAAAATGTTAGAGGCAAACTAAATAGCTTTGTTACTGCAGGTGTATGGTTTCTACAGCAGCTGTTCAAAATGTTCACCAGCATTTTGTGTGCAAATGGTAAGGCATCGTATCATAGGCTGGCGTGCAGCGACCAACATACAGGGACTGTCCTTCACATCACCAATGGCTGTCAAAATACACCCAATGAGGTCCTCCGTAGTGGTTACGGGTGTCTGGTAAACCTGTGCCTTTACATGGCCCTATAAAAAATGTCCGTGGGGTTCAAGTCGGGCGATCTTGGCGGCCATGGTACAGGACCTGTGCATTCAATCCACCCCTCCATGGATGCATGGCATCAAGGTACTGTCGCACATTTTGTCCGAAGTTAGGCAGGGCGCCATCTTGCTAAAACCTCTTCTAGTATGTGAAATTAAATTTTCTGAAAATGTTCACAGTGTTTATTTTAATATTTACACATTTTGTTCTTGCAGGAAGTTTTGAAATGTATGCAGCCTAAAGTAACACCTTTTTTAGCATAGTTCATCATATAAAAAAAGTTTAGTTTGCATTTCTTGCATTTGTACAAACAGCCGCACATTATTTATTGTGTTTTGTTTTTTTTCGGTGAAGATACCTTTCCAAGTTATAGAAATCCCTTACTAAATTACTTAGTTGTAATATAAATAAAACAGTTTGGATTGGAAACCAGCTATAGTATCCTATTTTAAGTACTGGACTGAAGTTGTTATATTAGTGTGCCTGCCATTGGACTCGTATACCTGTAGTATGTTTCCAAACCTGGTTTTCTTCACTGACAAAATAGCTGTGGTGGAGGGATACATTGTGGCCGCAGTACTTTGCTACAACTGTTAGAATTTACTGAAGTTATATGAAATGGAGTACACACTCCCCTTGTCACCAAAATAAAATTTAAAGAATGAGTGCAGCCTAACTTTTAGCAACAGTGAAGTCCATTTTCAAATGCTGCTTGTGCCAACCAGAGATTTTTATTTAAAGTTTATTAATTTATTTTAATATTCAGACCTTAAAAAAACTTAAGTTTATGAAGAACCACTTGTGGAGACCAAAAATAAAGTTTAAACAGAGCACTATATAACTTTCAGCGACCATGAGTTCATTTTCAATTGCTTCTCAAAGGAAGATCAGAGGTTTTATTAAAAATGTGTGGATTCATTTTAATATCTAGGCATTTTTAGAATGAAATAATACTCCAGAAAGTTACATAGAACCACTTGTTCATACAAAAAATTAATTTTAAATAGAGTGCTGCATAATTTTTAGCAATTGCTAAATCCATGTTCAATTGCTGCTTGTAAGAAAATTTGAGAGTTTGTTAAAAATATGTAAATTTATTTCAATATTCAGATGCGAAAAAAAGTAGTTGTTTTAAACAGAGGGCCACATAACTTTGGCAAATGCAGAGTCAATTTTCAATAACTTTTTTTTTTGTTTAAAAAATTAAAGGATTTATTAATTAAATATTACCTAATTCCATTAGTCAGATGTCTTTCCTAAACAGAGGTACCTCAGAAGGCTATGCACGACTTCCCATTGTCACAGCGGTGATCATACACTGCATATATTTTTACCGCTATGAAGAACACCTTTAGATTAAGTTGAAACGGAAATCACAATTGTTGCATTTTGATATTTTAGCAGTGCCGAAAACGGAAAACGTTACCTTTATTATTATTATTATTATTATTATTGGCTCATTATAAACTCTGCATTAAATACAGACATTCACACGCTGACATATTTCAGGGAGAGAGAGGGAAATTATGACACACAGCAGTGGAACCACAAACATATCATACAGGCAGTAATTTTCATAACATAATGCAGTACTAAAATGGCATACACTTGTGTAAAGCTGCAAGGGAATGGGAACACTTGTAAATAAACATGCATTAGTGGTCTTAATTTTTTAAACTACATTACCGTGACATAGTTAGCAGCTGTGTTATAATGTACAAATAGTGAATGAACCAAAATCAGAAAACTTAAACAAAATTGTAAGCCAAATGAGCATGTTACAGTCAGTAGACGAAGGGTGCTATTGGGAGTTAATGGCATGATGTGTAACTTGCACTATTATTGGCTCTTTCTGTTCCTATGCACGTAGGATTGGAGTATAGGAAAGATGTCACGATTTAGTGGAGGAGAGAGGTGTGGGTAGATAAAAAGCATCCCTGTGTGATTTCATATTTTGCGTGAAGCCTACCTACAAAGGGCAAACAGCAATGCAGCACCCTACTTCGTGCTGGCTGTAATTATCACCAGAGTTCAGCAAATTTGTATATATGTGTGTGTGTTATGCACGCACACGAAAGTAGAGGTGAGCAGATATGGTTTTTGAGACTTTTCCGATATTACCGATACAAACTTACCGATATTGCCGATACCAATACCGATACTACCTTGACAAGGAAAAATAACATTATTGCATGTCTCAAAAAATTAAAAACCTTATTTTTAAAACATTTAGCCAAATCAAATTCTAATTGTCTTCGTTTTTACTGTTTTAGTGATAGGCCTAATTATTACGATAAATAGAAATCTAGAAACCACATATTAAGCCTAAGCATATTTGTAAGACAAAAAAAATCTCCAAAAGCATGTCATAACGCAATGAAACTCTTAAAAAAAACATAACACTTCAAATGGTGCGTACATTCAAGGTTCCGTTTTAAATTTGTGGTGCTATATGACCTCAATGATGTACCTACCGCCTCTCGAAACCAAACATTAGCAAATATTGTAAACAGCTTTGCATTCTTGTGTGTTGCTTACGGTAAACAAATTCCACAAGTCACTTTTTCTTCCAGCCATATTATTTGTTTATTGCTGGCACACGTAAATAATTTCACCACGTTCGTACTCTAACCTAACACAGTCATATTACTACAGCAACAGCAAACAAACCAACAAAACAAACAAACAAAAAGACAAACTGTCAGAATGGTGCCGCTAGGTGGCAGTAATGTGCAGCATGTAACCAACATTACAAGATTACATAATTTTTTTTAATGCGTCGCTGTGTTCACGGTTTGTCGTGAAACTCTATTAAGACAAAATATTTTTGGAAGTAATCGTAAATATTAATTATTGTTAATATTTTATATGTGTTCAACTGATTAAATGTTAATTTTTATTCATTCTGCAAGCTTGCCTACACAGATAAAATTCAGTAAATGCAAATGGTGGTTACTATTGTTTTGTTGTATACAGGTCTTGTAAACAATCATGCAAAACGTGCCTAATTTTGCTTTGGAAATAAACAGAGCCAGTTGGGTACTTTAGTAAATATCAATTTAAAAATATTGATTATTTTAATAAAACCAAATAGTGAGCTAAGCCACTCCAATTATGGCAAGTTAAAAACAGCATCATCTTAGATTTTTAGGGCTAAATATTGGTTATAATATCGGCTATTTAAACATGAATTGCGCACAATTCCGATAATTACGATATCTGCCGGTTTCAATATATCGGTACCGGTATCGGCTCAGCCCTACACGAAAGCATATTTACTATATTTAGGCATACCAATTAAGAGCAGCGACATTACAACCCCTATATTTTATCGCTGTGGACCAGCGAATGTATTTTAAAACAATTTTCCTTGTGATGTCTTAATTGTTTTGGAATTTTTCTAATCTTTCGTATATTTTTGATTTTATTTGACTGTTTCCACAAATCATTTTGTAAAATTGCTGTATTCATAAAGTTTGAGTGTGCAAAATTGGGATTCTGAGTGGAAACATGAAGTTCTTGTACATACTTACGTCTTTAAAATCTTATTGCTTCAAATTAAGTGTTTATTTTTCCTTCTCATTAATGATGTATGTAGATATATATTATTGCAGATATCAACTATTGTATTATCATCCATCTTCCCTTAAAATGTTGCATCCAACTTTTATTCATCAATTCTATGACTATACATTTTCCCTTGTGGTTGAATCTTATTCATTTAAAACTTGGTTTTCCATGTTAATAATACTTACTTGTTTTGTTAACATATAAATTACATTTTATTTTAATTGCAAGGTTTAAATATATAGAACGTGTGTTAATTTGTTTAGGCTATTGTTTCCTACAATTTATGCAAAAAAAACCATGCTGTTTTATTAGTTAAAATTTTTTGTATTGATTTTGCATGTTATGTGTTTCAGGTCATATATCTCATTTCAGCAGGGACAGACCGAGCAGGAGTCACGAGGGCCCCAGCAGTAGAAGTAGAGAGGTGCTTAGGGTTAGAAGTAGAGAAAGGCTTAGAGAAAAAGAGAGAGAACGGGAAAGGGAACGAGAAAGAGAGAGAGAAAGAGAACGAGAGAGAGAGCGAGAACGAGATAGAGCACGGTTAGAGAGACCGAGGGACAGAGACAGGGACAAGCAAAGAAGACACTCTTCTCGGTCCAGAAGTAGAGAACGTAGACATTTGAGATCCAGAGGACATGGAAGCAGGTAATTAATTTTCATTCTTACCTAACTGCTTATGAAACAGAAATTGCCATTTACTTTGTTTGTTGCATCATTATTTCATTAATTCCTGCGTTATTCATATAGTCATCCATTTGTCCCATTCATTCATATATAATACTCGCTGTATATCCGTCCATCCATCCCTCTATCTGATGCTTTTTTTGTAAGACAAGGTGTTCCAATTCAATGCAATTCCTGTTTATTGTTTTAAGCATTTATAAACATAAATTAATCCCAGAATTCACAAGTTATGGATTTGAGCACAGAAAATTTATAAGTACCTTCTCAGAAACCATAAAAAAATTTTTGACTAAAACGTAAGATATAGCAACAAAAATCTGTTAAAAAGTGTTTATTATTCTGTAGCAATAAAATATAGCCGGTGTAATGCTTTTACTATTAATTGGCAAACCCTAATGGAGTTGTGGGAAGGGGGACATCTGCAAAAATTTGTTAAAAAATATTAGCCAAGTTGGTGATCTAGTCCGGGCAGAGTGACATTCTGCAAGTGAGTTGCGCAAGTCAGTCTCGAACTGAGGACTGCAAGTTCTATTTATACACGGTACACAGGGCCAGCGCAGAGGGTGCCGAGGTAGCACTAGAGAAAAATCGCAGAGAGAGAAGGCAGAGATGGCCGGAGGGGTGAGAGAGTGTCTGCGTGGTGCAAAGCGGGTTGCGGTGCAGCAGGAGGCATCAGCTGGCTCGAGCCAACCCTGGATTTCAAGGCATGCTGTGGCGTGTGCAGCATAACGCCTCCTCTTAAAAGGGGGCCACCCTTGCGGCGAGGCTAGATCGAGTGAATGAAGACGCTTGTGGCGTGTCAATTTATTGTAATAGGTGGACATCTTCAGAAAAAAGCCATGTTGGACCGCCCCTTGTTGGCAGAAAAAAAAACCCAAACACAGCACAACATGTATCTTTAGCAAGTGTGAAGTCCATTTTCCTTGATTTAATGCGGGATAGTTGAAGGCATTATTATTTAAATATATGCCTTGCACGTGGATGTGCTGTGACATACTCTAGTCAGAGGGGAGGGTGGCTAGCTTTCCATCCCCCTCTGACAGCTAGTTTGTGCGCACGATCAATACCACTTCCCAAGCGCTTTCCATATTACATTCATCCACTGTTTGCATTTATTGACTGGCAGGTGACATTACATTATACTCCGTACCATATATGAAGGCCACATTCTTGACAGTTGACAATCGCCGCGCCAATGTTTACTTGTAGGGTCGTTCCTAAAAACTGTACACAAAATTTATGTTACTTTAAAAACTCGTGAAAAATAAAACTATTGGTATCTGTTCGTAAGTATATTATATAAAGCAAACAAACGCTNATTATGGAGAACTCGTGAAAAATAAAACTATTGGTATCTGTTCGTAAGTATATTATATAAAGCAAACAAACGCTTTTCTCTTCTGGCTTGTGGTGCTTCTAAAAGAACCCCACAAATGGCACGCACAACATTTCAGCGCGTGCTCTGAGCCGCATTTTTTTCTCAAGAGGTAGTGTCTTTGTAAAGTTTACTGTTGTTCTATTGCTCGCTCGGAACGAAAGAAATTTTAAATATTTTTCGTCAGATTATTAGAAAAAATAATTCAACAATATTATGCAATATTTCTGTATACTTTTGGAATTAATATCAAACACGTAAGGAAAGCCGGTTTGGAGAAGGGGGAATAAGACGTGAAAAAAGTTTTTGAAATTGTGTTTCATTTGAATNGGGGGAATAAGACATGAAAAAAGTTTTTGAAATTGTGTTTCATTTGAATATGGATCGTTTTAATGTGACTTTAATTTTAACACCTATACATTTCTACTTTAGCACGAAGTTTAGTTTTTAACACTAAAAACCACTGTTTTATGACCACGTAAAATGAAATGTATTAATTAACCTTGGAACTTGTTCTTATCACGTATTTTCAGCTGGTCTAATGTGTGTGGGCAGTGCACTCAGAATAGCCAACGTAATATTAACTTTTGTTTGTTCGTGCATCAGCTGATACAGGATTTTGTAAATGGCACGTTGTTTGTTTTGAATACGTCAAGTGCCACTCACTGACTGCCAGAATGTGGCCTTCTTATATGAAATGAACTATAGCCACAGGACATACACACTGAATTGTAAAAACTGTAGAAACTGTATATATGGATGGATTTTGCAACATCTGCATCAAAGTAATTATTTACCTTGAAGTATGCTGATCGAGGCAAATCATATTAACTTCATAGTCTGCCCACATTATCCGCAGACTTTGCATCGGTGGTTTCAAACACTGCAGTCCAATTACTTGCAATTTTTATTTTTATTTTTATTCCTGAGTACTTTTAAATTCTTGCATGCCACTTGCTTACCACACAGGGTTCTGCCTGCAGCTATTTATCGTGTTCAAGACCTCCAAACATTTGAACTCTAAGGTCGACGTGCTCACTCACCACTAGCCCGCATTGTAGGTCTTGTGCTATGCACCAATCCTGCCCCTCCTTCAACAGCTGGCTCACCAACCAGACTTATCCTATCCAGGATAGCTACAACTGTGCAAACAGAAACTCTCATCTACCAGGGTGATCAGGGCGGTGACCTGGCATGCGCCATCAGGGAAACTGTGCAGCAGCTACTTGAAGACATCAATCTTATCAAACAGATCGCCAAGAAGGTTACCAAAGTAGTAGCAGAGAAGGTGGCATCATCTTTGGAAGCTTCCTTGGCATTCAATGCAAATTTGTGAAGACATGAAGTCAGAAATAAAAATATTAGAAACACAGGTAAAGGCTTGCGAAAATAATGTGCCAAACCAAACAACGAACTTTAACAGTGCCAAAGGCGAGCAGATTTAAGAATATTCAGCATTGAGGAGAAACGCAGCAAAAATACGGAACATCTCGTACTGCGTGTGGCAAAACAGGTCTGTGTTGATTTGAACCCACGAGATATTGACAGGTGCCACCGAGTCGATAACAGGAAAGATGGCGCCACGAGGCCAATCATCGTTAAGTCTGTCAGCTACAAAAAGCAAAGTGAAATGTTTTACAACAAAAAACACTTGAAGGGTTCTGGGGTCACGATAATGGAAGACTTAATTGCAGCGAGAATGGCCCTTTTTCAAGATGCCATCAAGAACCATGATGTTCGGAACGTGTGGACCACCGACGGCGTGATTCAAGTTCGACAAGGCTCTTCGATAAAGAGGCTCAACAAGCAGAGAAGATGAAAACGGATTGCGTACTATGGTATAAGGAGCGCAAATATCGAAGTCTTGTCATTGGTATGTCGAAGTATCAACCTTATACGATAAACTGGCACTTGTGTTAGGAGCTCACCAATTGTCTTTCTCATATTTTGTCTTTTACTGTAGGACATTACATCTGTATTATTAGTACAAGGTAGTCATAGTTAATAAATTAACCAAATAATTGTAATTTTTTTTTCCGTATTTTTTTTTTTTTCCTCATAGTCCCTTATCTTAAATCTGTTGTTTTGCCCTCAATTGTTATTAATTTAATTCACTTTCCTAATTTACTTAAACCTCTAGCTGTTAGCCTTTCAGAAAACGAGTGCACAGTGGTCACCCCTATATGCAATACGCGATGAGGACAACATAATGGAAGCGAAGGTTCCCCTCGTTCCAGGAATGGCTGCCAGACACCCCTCCTTCACACAAAAAAGATGTCATTGTCCTTCCTCTGCCCAGGCCATCTCCAGTCTCATTTCCAACAGCAGGGTTACCAACCAAGACAATGTGCACACAAAACCAAAAACCAAACAGTCTGCTTAAAAGTAGATCATCTGAATGTCAGGTCACTCATGCGGTGCACCGAAAATGTTTGTGAAACTGTTTTCATAACAAATACAACGCATTCGCAGTTACAGAAAACTGGCTACGCCCAGAAATTTTTAGCCACCTCGTAAATGTAACAGGCTACACGTTAGTAAGACAGTACAGAATGACTGGGCAGTTAGGAGGAGGTGTTTGCTTATATGTAAGGAACAACTTTCGTTGTAGAAAAATAGAGCTGGGCAATACTTTGGATACATCGGTCAAACAGTATTGGGTCGTGCTGTGCGATAAGAGAGACACAGTCGCTTCCGAAGTTTTGTACAAACCACCTAACGTATCTTACAAAGAATTTGTCCACTTAGAGCTCACAATTAAACATTTATTACAAAAATACGACATTATTATTCTGGGTGATTTCAATGGTAATATGCTTAAACCAAACAGTGCCAATACAAAATTCTTAAACAACGTAATAGAAACATATGGGTTTAGTCCAATAATGTCACAGACTGGAATATCGCTAACCACACAAATGTTAATAGACTTAATAATTGTTTAAGAAAAAAGGAAAGTAGTTGCTTCTGGAGAAAACGACCTGTTTGGTTTAACCGATCATAATTTAACATATTTAACTTACGAATTCCTGGATAATGCTACTGTTCAGAAGTACAAATTAATTCGCTGCTACAATAATTTTGATGTGTACTCCTTCACTCAAGATCTCAGCCAAATAACTTGGAGCATGTTTTCAAATTTGAAACTCTTTTTGACAAACATGCGCTATTAGTGCGTGTCAAAAGGAAAACACAAAATACACTCTTATTAACACCTGAGCTAAGAGAGAAAATGAAAGAAAGTGACAGGTCTAAGAAATTCTACCTGAAAACCAATACGGAAGAGCATTTACATGAATATAAAACATTGAGAAACATTGTGAAATATTTCATTTGAAAGTGTAAACTTTTTTTTCTCATAAACTCTACTGAAAAAAACCCAAAGACCCTGTGGAGGGACCTAAAATCATTTAATGTGATAGTGCCTCATAACTCCGCAGTCCCAGTCGAGATGCAAAACCCAGACAAAATTACCTAAAGTTGATGTCTGTTAGAGATTCCGAAATCTACAAAATAACCAACAACATTAAATCCAATGCGGTAGGACACATGGTATAAATATCCACATGACCAAACTATTGTGCATCTTATTGCACACCAGTGTTGTGAAATATAAATTTTTCACTGGAAAACTCTATCTATCCTTCACAATTGAAATTTGCCAAAGTACTTCCGCTACCAAAAGTTGCAGAACCTCATGATTACAAAGATCTGCACCCTATTTGTATTTTGCCCGTCCTCTCCAAAATCATTGGAAAACTTTTGCCAATCAGTCAAGTGAAGCTCTTGACAAACAAAATGTTTTGTACTCCAAACAATCAGAATTTCGTAAAGGCAAAAGCACCTACATGATTTTATGTGACGTAACTGACAATGCATTTAAAGCAATTGACAGATCAAAAGTAATGTTAGTAATTTTTTTAGAATATTCTAAAGCGTTTAATACCCTAGATCATGAAATTCTGCTATCACGACTTTCTGAAGTTAGCGTCTCACAGAGAACTCACAAATGTTTCCTTGCTTACCTGAGTAATCGCAAACAGCAGGTTGAGTTAGAAATAGCGACAGGCACGTCAAGATCAAAGGAGAGGCTTGTACAGACGGGCGTACTACAGAGAAGGATTCTGGCCCAAATTCTATTCTCAGTTTATGTTGTTGAATTATCTAAGTGTTTTTAGTACGTTTCATGTGGTTATACATTGAAACTGATCCAACTGAATTCAAAAGGACAATAGTAAAAAATAAAGTAATTTGCAATTACACAATTGGTGTATTAAAAATAAACTTAAACTTAATGCAAGCAAATTTAAATATATATGAACATCAGTACAAACAACATGTTTAAAAAAAGTTAATAACCGCCAAATTAAAATCAATGGATGTGCAATCCCAAAATGTGAAAAATACCAAAGTCTTGGAGTTATCAATTCAAATCTCTCCTGGAACACACACATCTCGTCTCTCCTTCAAACTGGCTACTACAATCTCAAACACCTCTATAAATTCAAATGTATTCTACGGCCTCACCTAAAAGTAAAGCTTTGTGATAGCCTTGTTTTATCCACTTTCAACTACTGCTTGGGGCTGTTCTGCAATTTAGATAACTTGTTGCAATACAGGATACAAAAACCATAAAACACCTGTATAAGATGCATTTATAATCTAAAAATAAGGAACCACGTTGCAGTGTCATAAGCAAAAACTGGTTGACTGAACATGTAAAACAGGAGACTATAACTTTGTCACACAACGTAAATCAGTAATTCTGAACAATACTCCTCAATTCTTATCATCTAAACTAATTCAGCTAAATTCTCTTCATAACTATAATACTAGACACAAAACCAATTCCCAAATACCACATCACACCAGCGCAACATTTAAGCGATCATTCAGCTACATAGCCAGTCGTGTCTGGAACGACCTGCCTACAAACCTTAAATTAACTAAATTTATTGCAGTTTTCAAAAGAAAATATAATGAAAATTTGCTGACAGGCCAAAAAAAAAAATTAGACAAAAAAAACCAAATGTGACTTTATTAAAATAAAAATTATAAAAAAGAAAGAAAAGAGAATACTTGTCAGTATTTTAAACAGTGACCTAGCTTTTATTATTTCCTTTTAATTGTACTTGCTTTTATAGTATTACATAGTGTCTCGTGCTTTAATTTGCAACAAGTCATTTTTTTTAAATCATCTTTCAGGAACTAGCTAAGTTTTTATGTTTAATATTATACTTATCATGTAGTCATTAATGTATAACGTTTTTATTTTTCTTTTTGTGGTATTGTTTATATGTAGAATTAATGTATCATAATACAGCTTGCAAACATCAAATACCCTTCCTNTATAACGTTTTTATTTTTCTTTTTGTGGTATTGTTTATATGTAGAATTAATGTATCATAATACAGCTTGCAAACATCAAATACCCTTCCTTTTTTTTTTAAACTGTCTTTACGAACTGGCCTAATTTTTAATGTATAGTTTTTATTAAGCATGTAGTCATTTATGTTTTAAGTATGTAGTTTGCTTAATTTTTTTCATTTATGTTTAAGTATGTAGTTTGCTTAATTTTTTTCATTTATGTTTAAGTATGTAGTTTGCTTAATTTTTTTCATTTATGTTTAAGTATGTAGTTTGCTTAATTTTTTTCATTTATGTTTAAGTATGTAGTTTGCTTAATTTTTTTCATTTATGTTTAAGTATGTAGTTTGCTTAATTTTTTTCATTTATGTTTAAGTATGTAGTTTGCTTAATTTTTTTCATTTATGTTTAAGTATGTAGTTTGCTTAATTTTTTTCATTTATGTTTAAGTATGTAGTTTGCTTAATTTTTTTCATTTATGTTTAAGTATGTAGTTTGCTTAATTTTTTTTAGGTCATATTTCTACACTGACATGTTTATAGTGAAGATGTCTGTAATCATTTGTACACGTCAAATTGTAAACCGACCGAAGTGCCGAATTTTGTGTGCGTGTATAAATATGTAAATAAATATATGAGTTTGTCATGGTGCTAACGACCCAGATTGCAGCCTTCCATGAGTTTGAAAATCATGTGTAGTGTTCTAGCTAACCTTAAATCACTTAAATTTAATTTATTCCATTGTGACCCTGTAAGTAAGCATTCTTTTTTGTGACCTTTAGCACTGGTCTCAAACTATCAATCCCTTAAGAACCACAACTTGCTTGTGGACCAAGTTTTGCAGGACTAGTTTAAGCAGCTGTGTCCAGTTCTTGGACCAATTCCTCCGTGCTGTGAGCAACTCTTATTTGCAGTAACATGGTTCTCATTTTCTCCATCATAAAAAACAATGTTTTGCTTATTGGGAATTTCGTCTTTAAACATGTGAGTAGTATGATTTAGCATGTTTTTGGACAAGGGCGTGGAATGTTGGCAGATTGGTGTGTGGAGTGATGCGGATTGGTGTGTGCATTGGTGCGGATTGCTGATTGTGGTGCTGATTGATGAAAAGATTGCGAGATTGAACAAAATATTAATGATAAAACAAGTATTTAATTAATTTTTTCAAATATTTTTTGGGATATGTTTGGATTTTATAAAATTTTTGTGAGTTTTTTTTTTTTGGTGCAAGGTTACATATGTGATGTCATGGTGAAGGTCATCCAGATCTGACGTATTGGTCAGAGTCATCAGTGCCACTTAGGTGTTGAAAATGTAAAAAAATTACATAAAAAAAACCAATTTAACAGGTGGAGTTCATTCAACAGAATGAGCAAAGGTGAGCGGGTTGGGGAGGGGAATGTTAATACAATGTGATTGATTGGAGGGGGTCAGTCGTCTGCTGGATGTGGTGCTGTGGGGAACATCCGAAAATGCAAATTTTTAAAAATCATTTTTTAAAAAATTATTTCTAATAATTGTTATTAATTTTTTTATAATTTCTTAGGGAATTTTTAGTATTTTTGACAAATTTTTGGGTTAGAGGTAAAATGTTACCAGGGTCAATATCAAGGTAACCTGTATCCAATATGGCTATAGTGGTCAGTAATGTAATATGCTCGCTGACTTTTATGAATTTATTCAATTTTTACTATTTTTTCTCAAGTTTTTGTTTTCAAAGTCATTCAAGGTCATGGTTATAGGGTCAAGGTCTATGTCATCTGGTTCTAACATGGTGGTTGGCTGACGTCATAACAAGTTGACTGGTCGGTTCCAGTCCCTCTTCCGCTCCAAGTCCCAACATTAAAAATTTTTATTTTATAATTTTTAATAATTAATTTATATATATATATATAAATATTTGTGTTTAGATTTTTTTGGTATTTTGGGAATTTTTGTGTTTGAGGTCAAATGTTTCTGGAGTCAAGGTCATCGTCATGGTCATAGTCAAGGTCACTGACATCCAACATGGTGGTTAAAATGGCTGAAAGTACCAATATGACCTCTGGCTCCGATCCCGGATCCCGTGTATCGATTTGGCATACCATATGCCTATGAAACCAGTACGGCCACCACTGTTCTGCCCTCAAGAAACGAGTCTCCCAAATCCTCCTAATGGATGAAAAAAATGCCTTTCTGCGGCTCGTTTTTGCAACTGGGGCAATCTGTACTTTTTTTTAACTGAAAAAGGGGAAATTTTGAGGGAAAATAGTTGAGTTTGAAAGGAAAATGGCCACCGGAATGACAGAGCCTGAACAGCTCCGATGCTCCGCGCCCACACGCCCTTGTCCCCAAACATACTAAATCATACTACTCATGTGCATTGTTTGAATTTGTACCAGTTGCAAGTATCGTAGGTTTGATTAGATGGTAGATGGTATGGAGTGTGTATTAGACCTTCAGACACAAAACATCTTAACCATCAGCAAATTATGCAAAAGTTCTTTTCTTTCAAGTAATGTACTTTTTTTTATATTTAATTTTACCAGAATATTAAAAAATTGTACTTGTCCGCTTTATTCTTCACAATTGTAACAATATGTCTACAAGAATGAAAATGACCATTATTTTTTAATAGAAGTATACACTGCTTCTGTTAAAAATAATCTTACAAGTTAGTACTAAAGCAAGAAAACTTTTAATATAGAAACTGATACAAAAAATTGTTAAACTGTCATTGTATTGGGCAGACATTAGGTCTAAAACTAAGGAGCAAAAACTTCTTCTTTTTATCATAAAGACCAATACTTATGTTATGGATACCACTGATTTCTGCCTATGGAAAAGAAAGAGACCTGTATTTGAGCATGCTACGATAGCAGTATATAATGAAACCCTCTCCTACTTTCCCCTATCTGGCCTTTGCCTTCGATATTGGGAAATACTCTAGGTGGAATTACCAAAAAAAAATGTAAATTCTTTCAATTGTCATGGCTGTGACAATTGGTCAAGGTCAAGCTTCATGATGTGAATAGTTAAACTTCTGTGGCGCAAGCACCAGCCATCAGTGTACGACCACGTTGGAAAGGTGGGGTGCCATCAAGGCTAGATTAGTGAATGAGTTGGCTGCATATAATAAATTTTGTGCTTGTGTACATTGAACTGCTGCTCTGTCAGACTGGACCATTATTTTTGTTTGACTCAAAATTGCCACAAAACCAGCAAAAGATAAGGAGCTTCAGTTTTTTTACCCTTCATGTGTATAGGTGCATGAGCCAAGTTGTAGGTGAGCGATACTTTGTTATGCTTAACAACTGAAGAATTCAGGCTGTCGTAGTTTTTGCAACTGCCCACTATACTCTAATAAACATAGGTCTGGTATGTACAACAAAGTGGTTGGCATTGCAGTTGTTAATGATGAGGAACTCAGTTATCATAAAACTCTTTGGTTGTACCAAATTGATCCCTAATTTTTACAGCATACTTTCACAGTAATATACAACCCTCAGTACAAATTTCCCTACAAATCAGTTCAGACATATAGTTTCTACAGGTACTGGCACCACTTCAATTATAACATAATGCTGTTCTTACAAGGAAGTAACTTTTCATGTGTAAAATTTGAATGTCTGAATAGATAATCAAATTTCACAGCTAACAATACAAAACAAAGGAGATAACACTACGCTTAGTGACATTTTTTTGTAAAATTTTAATCGGAATTTGATTTAAAAGTTTGTCATTAGGACTGTCAAACATATTAAAAACACATTTGATCATATCAGCTTGTAGCAAATGATTCAGCAAAACCAGTGTCACTTAAATATATGCATGGAAACTCGCAGACTTGCAGTGTGATATCGCCTCTGTATTTAAATATGCCCGACTTTTTTTCTTCTTATTTCCATTATTACTGTACCTTTAATAGATTTCAGTTGTATGTAGGCACACACACACTAGTTTTGCATTTTATGTTTAAAAGTGATTTTTCTAGGATCAAAAACAATGTGTAAATAAAAACCCATTGTAATCTACCCTCTTGTGATAGGCCTAGCCCATGTGTAAATATAGATGTATTACAAAGGTGTATGATTAGATGTTCTCCATCTACAATGTTGTGTTCCTCCTTAATAAAACTGTTGTGACTGGCAGCTGGTGTAGCTATCTGCCAAGTTGGCCATGAGGTCACCAGGCAAGAAAAGGAACAAGGTCTTGGTTGTTGGCTGAACTGTGTTTTTCCCATTGACCTGGTCTCCATCTATCTTCACTTTTGTACTGCTCTGCTGGGATACTTATGTACAAGCATGACTCATGGCTTCATCTGCTATTCTGCAGTGGTTTTTGTATGCATACTTTTTTTGGAAGCATGCAAAGTAAACCAGGTCCCCTGGTTAGGCTTGCCTTGGGTTTGAAGGCTTGAATATATTTTTTTTTTCCTAAATGATTGGGCAATAAGGGCGAAAAAAAAAATTTGTGCTATATAAATTTCCCCATCACATATAGTAGAAAGTTAATGTACTCCTCAGGTAACTTACTGGTTGTGCACAGAGATTTGCATAGTGATGGACTAGTGTCATTGGTGACTGTTGTCAGTGGATTTGTGACTTTATGCTGCACCATAACAGGTGCCAGCCCACGAAAATGCATACCAGCCAATATGTACCCCTGGTGGCATATGATATAAGTGGTTGGCATACGTGGAGTGTGCATAAGGGTGGATTGTGGAAGCATCCTTCTGGCGATCAGAAGCGTAGATCATTTTTTGGGGATTGTGGTGTGTCTCATAATTACAGAGGGTGAAAAATCGTAAAAATGATATTGCAGTGAATAAATGCTAGAAGTTATTTACCTGCGATTAAATACGAAAATCCCCATTTTATAGTGAATTGGCACGAAAAATGCCCCAAATTTAATTTAATTTACCACGTAAAAACAACAGACAGTGCCATATTGCAGTAACTTATTATGTCGTCCATACAACCAAAACTGCTTTTGCCAGTGCCAACGTCTAAAACAATACGAAACAAGGAGTATATGGCCGCTGTATATTTTTTCAGTGGACTAATCGAAGTAGAATGTGCGTTACTATGGTTCAATATATATTGATCGTCTACCATTCGTAGTGCCATCTTCTACACATACAGTGTGTATACTTGGTTATCTTCATTGTCTTTGCTTTGTTTTCACGCTGTGTTTATCAACATGCGCTGATTTTAGACAAAGTGGTTGTATTTAAACGGCTACAGTAACTGTTTCCATTGTGTTTATGTGAAAATGGGACGAACCAAGTCAGTTTTGCTATGGTACATTCGCGGGCAATGTAGTATAAGTCCCGTTATTTTTATGTAAATGATATGAATATTTTGATGTGCAACCTTCACATTAACTAGGGAAAAAAAATGATACATCTGAAAAACATGTAAAAACATCACGTCACATTGACAAAATGAAGTAATTTATTGGGCAGAATGACAACAAATGACAGGCAACGTTACCAACCACTCTGAAGAATCCAAAAGAATCTAAAATCGAGGAAAATGAATTTATTGAAGAGACTGTGAAAATGTTTCTCAATGCCAACATCCTCCAGAAAAATTGATGATCCAGCAGTAAAGGGCATACATAAGCAAGTACATTCCTGGTTCTGGATACATACCCCAAACATCTACACTAAGAAAAAACTACGTACAGGGGATGGACAAAATAATATGAACACCTGACATATACACAATATTTATTTATTAATAAGGTGTTGGGCCACCATTTGCTTTTAGAACAGCTGCAATTATGTGCAGAATAGATTCGTAGAGTGTCTGAATAGTTTCCAACGGAATGTTGTCCCATTCTTGTACCAAAACATCCACCAATTGCTTCAATGATGTTGGAGATGGAAATCTGCTCCTCACTCTCTGCTCTAAAACTCCCCATAACGGTTCAATTATGATGAGGTCTGGCCAGGGAAGATGTTTGATGATATTCTGTTGCTCCTCAAACCAAGACTGAACCTTTTTGGCTGTGTGTATGGGCGCATTATCATCGTGGAATATGGCAGTGTTTGGCAGCAATATGCTAGTCATAGTAAGAACTTCATCATTGAGGATGTCAAGATATTCATTTGCAGTAATCCGGCCAGTGATGTGAATGAGAGGACCAGCTGAATACCACGATAAAGCCGCCCAAATCATAACTGAACCTCTCCCATGCTTGGCTGTAGGAAGCAGGCAGTCCGGATCGTAGGCTTCTTTTGGGGTTCTCCATACATAAACCCGGCCGTTTGTAGGAAACATGATTCATTGGACCATACCATATTCTTCCAATCATCAAGTGTCCAGGTTTTATGATCGTGGCACCACTTTGTCGCAGCTTAGCGTTGGCTTCCGTTATAAAGGATTTCGCAATTGCAGCTCTTCCATGAATGCTAGCTTTGTGGAGCTCCCGCCGTACTGTTTTTATTGAAGCAGTAGTACTCAAGTGAGTGTTGAGTTCTGCTGTCACTTTTGCCGTGGTAGTTTTATGTTGTCTGGCCACAATTATTTTTAATGTTCGTCAGTATCTGTCAGTTAATTTTGGGTTTCGCCCACTATTCCTCTTCGCCGATGATGTTTTACCATGCTTTGTGTATGCTGTCATTACCGTGGATACTGTCGCTCGTGAAACGTTAAACAATTCAGCTGTTTTCGTCACAGACGCTCCCGCTAACCGAGCACCAACGATTTTCCCTCTTTCGAACTCTGAGAGATCACACATTTCAACGATTGCTTGTTTTAACAGTCACAGAACAAAGCGTATAATACACTGAAATATAACCTACAAGACTTGGCACGTAAACTGTGCAATACATACGCGNAGATCACACATTTCAACGATTGCTTGTTTTAACAGTCACAGAACAAACCGTATAATACACTGAAATATAACCTACAAGACTTGGCACGTAAACTGTGCAATACATACGCGTCACATTATTTACACGGAAGCAGTGTTGCCAACATGCAACAAAATGTACTATATTGAATGGTGTTCATTTTATTTTGTCCATCCCCTGTATGTTCCTTTGGTTGGTGAAGCAATGCAGGAACTAATCAAACAAGTGGTGCAAAACAAGCAAATTGCTATTGTGGTTGATGAAACCATGTGTTTTTGCTGTACTTTTCCGTACATCTGCAACAGCAACATAAGAATTTTATTTGGCCAGCTGCTCATTTTTAAGTAAAGCAAATGGCACAACTTGCAGTCAAGCAATCTGTGAGACTCTAACTAAGTACAGTGTATCTTATGACAATGTAGTGGGTCTCATTTCCGATTCAACTCTGTATATGGGAACTGGCTTTGTGCTGCTTTGAAGACTATTCTAGGTGAAAAAATTATTCACTTTCAGTCTCATTGGTGACTGTTACCTCAAGGAATCTGAAGAACATAATACACGAGTTTCAAAAATGAAAATGACATTTCTTCATTCGAGGTAAATTAAAAATGCATATATTGCATACTTGAAAGATCATTATCCGGAGTTACATGCAGTCCTGTTTCTAACACCTGTACTAACAAGTTGGAATTCATGGTTTACTTCTGTACAATACTTGGCTCAGTACATGCAGGAAGCTTCTTTTCAGAGTGTGAGTTTAGCAACAGTAGCAGTGTGTACATCAACATGTTCAAGAATCTACACTTGGGTCAGAAGCTCAAAGTACTAATAAAATTTGTGAGTGAAACATGTGCAACAATGAAAACCCTTATTACTGACTTGGAAGGTTCAGCATACCTTTACACCCACAAGTTGTGGGATGAGATGGCAACGTTGCAAAGCAGTCTGCAATGATATGCTGATGGTGCTTTCCACACAAGGTACTCGTTAAGCTTTTGAATGAATATTCAAGTCTATCTCGGAAAGAAACAGTCAAGGGACAGATTATATAATGCATGCAAAGATGCCTACAGACATTGGCAAACCACTTTGGTGGTACAGAAGTCAACTTGTTTTACCTGGGTGTAGATGCCCTTTTCAATCCTGCTACAGGTGGGCAAAATCTGCAAGTCAACATGCAAAAAGCTGAACAAAACAGATCTACACTCTTGTTTGTGTCAGGCATGAACCCAGACACTTTTGCTGAGGGCTATAGCTACTTTNTGAACAAAACAGATCTACACTCTTGTTTGTGTCAGGCATGAACCCAGACACTTTTGCTGAGGGCTATAGCTACTTTAACAAATAGCTGTCTTATAATCAGAGAGGGAAGCGAAGTCGTCGTAGTTCAGTTATTACTTGCTGTGAAGATCAAGTATCCTGAATTTGCAGAAGCAGCACTTCGCAGCATGTGGGTCCCAGTAAGCAGTTTCAAAGCTGATAGATTTTTCAGCAAATATAACTTNTGAACAAAACAGATCTACACTCTTGTTTGTGTCAGGCATGAACCCAGACACTTTTGCTGAGGGCTATAGCTACTTTCACAAATAGCTGTCTTATAATCAGAGAGGGAAGCGAAGTCGTCGTAGTTCAGTTATTACTTGCTGTGAAGATCANAAATAGCTGTCTTATAATCAGAGAGGGAAGCGAAGTCGTCGTAGTTCAGTTATTACTTGCTGTGAAGATCAAGTATCCTGAATTTGCAGAAGCAGCACTTCGCAGCATGTGGGTCCCAGTAAGCAGTTTCAAAGCTGATAGATTTTTCAGCAAATATAACTTTGTTGTGGCAGACAGGAGGAACAGGATGAGTGAGCAAACTGTAGAGACATGTTCAATGCTGTTTTTCAATTCTATTGATGGCTTTTAATTCTGTGTGAAGGAAAAAAACTTTAGGAGTTGTGTTGCTGTCTCCCAGTAATGTTCCTTTTCATAACTAACTGATGAAAAATCTTCAGCAGTTTTGTTGCTATGTCAATAATGTATGTTTTTATAACTAACTAATGAATATTTTAGTTGTTAAGTTCAATTTTTTTCCATATCATAATTAGCGCATATAAAAATGTATAAAATTGGTAATAAATGNATTTTAGTTGTTAAGTTCAATTTTTTTCCATATCATAATTAGCGCATATAAAAATGTATAAAATTGGTAATAAATGCAATATAAATGCTAGAAGTAAAAAATTTAAAAGCTATAAATGTCATGCATAAATGCTATTTCTCACCCTCTCTACTCATGATGTTATGCTCAGAGACAGAATCTGAAATGACCAGACTCGTACACAGGTCTGTATTATCCCACTTTCTTCGGAGGCTCTGGGGAGGAGTCCTTGGTAAGGGGTATGTGTTTGGCACCGTTCTGGAGTCAACTCCTCCATTTGGAATAAGCTGCTAGTGGTGGTGAACAGATTGGTGAATATGCATGTCCTGTAGTGTAACCACTGCAGTGGTGTAGTAGTCGAGAGTACCCACTTCCCACCAAGGCAGAAAACTGGTTTGATTCCTATTAGGGCTCATGTGGAATTTCACATGTAGGAAACGTGGTGGACATTGCTGTTGGCTAGTGGTTTTTCTCGGGGTTCTCCTGTTTCCGTTGCTCTTGCATTCTACTGCTCTCCATCTTCACCTCATTTCACCCTCACTGTTGCTAAAGACCTCACAATTAAGTGCCTGAGGAGAGAAGCAGATGAATCGTGCTGTTGTAGCACATCCCACACCATGATTTTGGGTTTGCCCCACTAGGTAGAATGTGATGTGACTAGTTTTACTTAGCGGTTCTGTGTCCTGTGACTTGGCATGACCTTTGAGATAGCAGAGAGTAGGGTTGGGAGGGAATTGACTTGCACCTCAGTAATCAATCCAGCAACCTTAGATATTTTCAAATAGCTAAAGCTCACATGCTTGGTTGTTGAAGACTTTGGTAGAACAACCGCCCTGTTGCAGTGATGTGTTTAATACAGTCACTGTGGTTATGATGCAGTATCACTACAGTAACTGCACACAACCAGCGATGCCTTTAGAGGAGCCACCCGGGCCTATCACAACTTAAGTAAGCTTTCTGTAGTCTACGCTACATGTTGTCGTGATACGCTGCTTGCCTCACTATAAGCTCCCAAGGATATCCCTCACTATCATCAGGAGTTGAGCTGTTACACTTAGCACTTGTGATGCCAAGTTCTCTGGATAAGAAGCCAGGTTTCCTCCAGGGGAATAGTGGAAACTACATTTCACCTGACTATCCCAGTGCTGAGGATGATAAGGAGCTGGTGGAAATATTGTACTGTCCTGCTTGACATGTATTGTGACAAAAGCACCTCCTACTTAATATCAATTTTGGCAGCCAAGGAAAATTTTGAAAAATTACCCCCTACCTCTTCTTTAAAGTTAAAATTGGTTAAAACTGCCAGTATTATGACAACGTAATTTCAGAGATACTGCATTTTGAAATGTGACATTCCTGCAAAATCTTGAAAGTTAAGATGAAAGGTGAGGTCATTCATAACCTACCTGACAATGGGAACCAATGGGCGTAAAGAGCATGCATATTTGGAAGACTGTATGTAAAGTATTCCCTTTTCCCTTAAAAATTAATTTTTCAAAATTAGTATTGCGGGNATGCATATTTGGAAGACTGTATGTAAAGTATTCCCTTTTCCCTTAAAAATTAATTTTTCAAAATTAGTATTGCGGGGTAAAGAACTCTATATTTCTATATTCTACACTTCCCTTCCCCTTTCTCCTCTTCACTAAATTTTCAAGTATTTGTCTCAAATAACATGAAAATGGTACACTTTCAAAAATCAAGATCATCAGTCTCTCTCCTCCGAGGGTTTTGGGATGGTGTAAGGAGGGGAGGTATCAAAAGATGGATGGGAGGTGAGATGGAAACTTGGTCGTATCTGAGCTTCTTAAGGGGTTGGTACTGCACAACCGATGTAGGCTATTTGCTGTAAAGTGGGCAGTTTTGAAAACCCTTTCATTCTGAATAGTAGTCAATAAATATATTTAATTTTAGCCTTAGAAGTTAACTTTTGAGTGCGGTGGAATATACTCACTGTGTTTATTACTTACATGGCAATATTTATTTTAAAAGGTGGTTAAAGGATAAAAGATGGCTGAAAGTAGAAAGTAACTAGGGCTTCAAAAGTACTCAATTTACCGTGAACACCTTACACCAGCATCTTTGTGGATGAAACTTTTGTCCTTGATTGATATGATGACTAATGACGAGTTTTCACAAAGTTTTCAAGAATAATTTCATGAAAGACACCGATTNAGAGTTTTCAAGAATAATTTCATGAAAGACACCGATTGGTATCCAATCAAATACAGTACACTTTCAATTATCCATGTTAATTAATGGAATCTGATGCACGGAAAAATGTAAAAAAAAGAATAATCCACGAATGGACCAACAGCCCAGCTGTCAATGAGTCATTGACCTTTAAGTGGACTGGCTGCTCTGGACATTGTAAAGAAGGGCGCGGAAGAAGGGGGAAGAAAGGACAAGAGGAATGGCGCTCCGCACGTGTGTGTTTGCGCACCTAGAGGAGGGATTGCGTGCGTCTGTGTGCTGAGAGGGGAGAAAAGTGTATTCGAAAGAGACGCTGGTGGCATGGCTGTTGCCGTATCAGTGGCCACACAAGGTTGCCAATTCTGTACGCCAGCTACTGGATCTGCCCGCCGCTGTTGACTGGCTAACATTATTACACAATGTTCTATTATTATAGCAAGTGAAAACCCAAAGCCACGTGTTTTATATGAGAACATTTACCTTTTATTTCACAGCAACATATTGTGGTGCTAAAAGAAATGTTTTTCCAGCTTTATCGCACACGGTAGGTCTCGTGCGAGTACAATAAGAAGCTTTCAGAGCTGTCAAATTNATGCATATTTGGAAGACTGTATGTAAAGTATTCCCTTTTCCCTTAAAAATTAATTTTTCAAAATTAGTATTGCGGGATAAAGAACTCTATATTTCTATATTCTACACTTCCCTTCCCCTTTCCTCTCTTCTTCACTAAATTTTCAAGTATTTGTCTCAAATAACATGAAAATGGTACACTTTCAAAAATCAAGATCATCAGTCTNTCTTCACTAAATTTTCAAGTATTTGTCTCAAATAACATGAAAATGGTACACTTTCAAAAATCAAGATCATCAGTCTCTCTCCTCCGAGGGTTTTGGGATGGTGTAAGGAGGGGAGGTATCAAAAGATGGATGGGAGGTGAGATGGAAACTTGGTCGTATCTGAGCTTCTTAAGGGGTTGGTACTGCACAACCGATGTAGGCTATTTGCTGTAAAGTGGGCAGTTTTGAAAACCCTTTCATTCTGAATAGTAGTCAATAAATATATTTAATTTTAGCCTTAGAAGTTAACTTTTGAGTGCGGTGGAATATACTCACTGTGTTTATTACTTACATGGCAATATTTATTTTAAAAGGTGGTTAAAGGATAAAAGATGGCTGAAAGTAGAAAGTAACTAGGGCTTCAAAAGTACTCAATTTACAGTGAACACCTTACACCAGCATCTTTGTGGATGAAACTTTTGTCCTTGATTGATATGATGACTAATGACGAGTTTTCACANAACACCTTACACCAGCATCTTTGTGGATGAAACTTTTGTCCTTGATTGATATGATGACTAATGACGAGTTTTCACAAAGTTTTCAAGAATAATTTCATGAAAGACACCGATTGGTATCCAACCAAATACAGTACACTTTCAATTATCCATGTTAATTAATGGAATCTGATGCACGGAAAAATGTAAAAAAAAGGATAATCCACGAATGGACCAACAGCCCAGCTGTCAATGAGTCATTGACCTTTAAATGGACTGGCTGCTCTGGACATTGTAAAGAAGGGGGAAGAAAGGACAAGAGGGATGGCGCTCCGCACGTGTGTGTTTGCGCACCTAGAGGGGGGATTGCGTGCGTCTGTGTGCTGAGAGGGGAGAAAAGTGTATTCGAAAGAGACGCTGGTGGCATGGCTGTTGCCGTATCAGTGGCCACACAAGGTTGCCAATTCTGTACGCCAGCTACTGGATCTGCCCGCCGCTGTTGACTGGCTAAAATTTTTACGCAATGTTCTATTATTATAGCAAGTGAAAACCCAAAGCCACTTGTTTTAAATGAGAACATTTACCTTTTATTTCACAGCAACATATTGTGGTGCTAAAATAAATGTTTTTCCAGCTTTATCGCACACGGTAGGTCTCGTGCGAGTACAATAAGAAGCTTTCAGAGCTGTCAAATTNTAAATGTTTTTCCAGCTTTATCGCACACGGTAGGTCTCGTGCGAGTACAATAAGAAGCTTTCAGAGCTGTCAAATTAATACAGTACACTTTAAAGTTTGTTTACACATAAGCTTTTAAAATCTTGTCCTTTGGTCATATACACAAAAAAATGTTCCATAATTACCGTAACCACTTCATTGATAGTCTCTAATTTTTTATTGCTTTTGTGACATGTTGCAATTTTTCCTAATCTTGTTACGAATATTTCTGGCAGCTGCAATGTCATTGTATTCAAATTTATATTCTTCCCTGTAATCAAGTAATGTGTCAACACATTGTAGTCCCGTGCTATGACTTACACGTTCACTGGTGTCTTCGTTACCAGAATCCGATGACTCACTTTCGCCGTCATCTTGCTTTGTTGTGGCAAGTACAATTTCTTCGTCCGTCATTCGTTTCAAGCCAGGTTCACACACATCTGTTTGGAGCCACTCATTTATGTTTTCCTCGTCTACATTTTCAAATCCACTTAGACTTGAAACTGAAGTAAGCATTTCAATCTTAATTTGGTCATCACATGCGAAACCATGGAAATCCTGTTCTTCTACATCTGGAAGAATTTTTCACCACGGACGATTAAGTGTCTCTTGTTTTACAGATGACCATGCTTTTCAAACTCCTTAAAATGCATTCAGTATCGTAAGTTTCTTCCAAAATGCAGCCAGGTCGTCGTTTTCATTTGTAAGAGCTTTCAGAAGACCAGATCGGTAACAACGTTTTATTGACTTAATTACACCTTGATCCATAGGCTGTATTAAAGAAGTGATGTTAGGTGGCAAAAATTGTACTGTTATGAAACCATTGTCTGATGTAAGAACAGTCTCATTAGGATGTGTTGGGGTATTATCTAACAGTAAAACAGCTTTGCTTTCTGTGGTAGTCCTTTTTCTTTAAAGAAAGACATAACACTGCAAACAAATTTATCTTTAAACCAGTTTGAAAAGATATCTCGGGTCACACACGCTCCTTTTTTATTGTAATAATTTACGGGAAGGTTCGCAATATCCACGCCCTTAAAGGATCTGGGCATTTTTGCTTTATCAATCATAGAAGTTTAGGTTTGTGGATACCAGATGCATTACCACAGCACATCACAGTGAGCTGTTCTTTAGATGATGTGCATCCAGGAGCATGCTTCTCTTTTTCAAACGCTAGGGTATTTGACGGTAAACACTTCCAATATAATCCNATGATGTGCATCCAGGAGCATGCTTCTCTTTTTCAAACGCTAGGGTATTTGACGGTAAACACTTCCAATATAATCCAGTCTCATCTGCGTTATAAATTTTATCCGTTGTTAAACTGTCTTCCTTAACAAATTTTTGAAATTTGACACGGAATGTATCGGCCGCAGCTGCATCAGCGCTAAACTGTTCTTCCTGTATAGTAATCTCACAAATGCTGTATCGTTGTTTGCATTTCGTTAGCCACCCCTAGAGTTTCGTGGAAGAACTTGGCTTTCTCAGCACGTGTGGGTCCCGACTCCCAACACAGAAATTCCTTTCGCCCATTTTTGGTTAAACCAACGTACCATTGCAACAGCTGATTCTTCATAATACGGGGTGGGGTGTCCACCCACAGGGAATTTCATGCAACAGGGAAATTCAAGGAATTTTCACCCGGGTCAGGCAAAATGTAAACAATTGTTACTCTGCAGAAGTTGTTAGTTGTGTGAATACAGGATAATGTAATTGTAAGCATAAGAGTTTTAAAATTTCAATTTTTAAGTTTGTGAACTGGCAATAAAACATCTTTGCCACGTGACATAGGGTCTATACGTACAAAATAAAATATGTCAGTGTTTGTAATGGGCACTCGTGTTAAGTCAATAGTGTGTATCTCGAGAAATATATATAAAGGTTAAATATAATGTTGTCTTGCTTGCATGATCTGTTCCAGTGTTATTTAATTTAACTTCACTGATAGCATTTTTTTTTTGTCAGCAGTGAAAAAATATGGTATTGGAAGGTTTCTGTCCTGAAAATAGGCAAGGAAAAATGGTAAGATTCTGCCTGGAAAACAGAGAAAAGTCAGGGAAATACGAAATGGAGTTTCAGTAAACATCCTGTAAGAAAATTTTTTTAAGCCCGTGCACTTAGAGGGTCCGGCACCACCATCACAGATTTTGGTAAATTCCATTAACTTTTATTTGCTTTTTCTAATGTCTCCGACAGTCTGTACACCAATGCCGTACTCCATGCTACCTTACTCACTAATTCACCTTTATCTAGCTTTTAAATTAATTCTAACTTTTGTTTCACTCTCAAAACACTCTTTTACGCTTTAAAGACATTTTCTGTGCTTTTTCCTAACACGTCTATACAACAGATTCGCAGGTGTCAAGTTCAAGCAATACGGCATGTGAATGCTGCGTGGACTGCGCGCATGCATATTGATTAGCCGGGCTACTGTTGTCGAACAATGCATCCAGCATGGTGCTTATCAAAGTTACGTTACCGTAGTTCNCTACTGTTGTCGAACAATGCATCCAGCATGGTGCTTATCAAAGTTACGTTACCGTAGTTCCAACAAACTCTAGGTGGGGGCGTTGTGCAACTGGTTACAAATGTGAAGTAGAGTGACATTTGCAGTTTAATGTACTGGTGAACGTGGTATGTATAGCGCACTACCGAACTTTACCGCCAAAATAACCACAAAAACATCAAATTGCCTCAATAAATAAAATTATTCCAATATATTTTTTTACACAAAGAATGATACACGGATAATCTGCAAACTGAATAATCCGCATACAGATAATCGGGAGTTTACTGTATTTACTTTATCTGGGCATTGTTGATTTGAATAACTCTCTTGGTGATATTCTAGCAGAATTGGTGGAAATGGTAAAAGAATTAAAACCGTTCTGAATCGCAGATCACTGCAAACATTTTGATTAACCTTCCTCTATCTTCATGAGATTTTAGTTGGAATTCTCAGTCGTCGTAGCATTGTAGCTTCTCCACTTTCCTAGCTCAAACTCTTCAGATTTCATTCATCAGTTGCAAATTGTTTGGAGGGCCATTATGAAAAGAGATGCAAGTTTTACATATCATAAGTAACTACAGTAAAGCTTCACTATAACAAACTCCAAGGGACCCAAATTACCACTTGTTTGTTATAATAAAGTTCTTTATACTGAAATCAAAGATTTTAGGCATCACAATTTGTTTCATCAATAAACCACTAGGAATTGTAGAAGTGTACAATTTTAAATATGCCAGTAATTGTAGTGTGTATGACATTTTATATGTACATAATCATACGTAAGTAGGTATGTACTACATAGAAACAATACCATAAAGAGAGCAAACAGTACGTATATGAATTAAGAATACAGTACTACATAAAATGTAGGCCTACCTTAAAAACATTTCGACTCACTGCAGCAAAACACCACCCAAGAACATTCTGCTGATATAAACTAAATTGTTTTAAGCACATTCAGTTAACAATAAAAGTTACATACATGAAACCATTTGAAAACAATACTGAAAAAAATTAAATGTTTTAAGAACAAATCATGACACTTCAATTGATTTCAACTTTAGAAAAGAACTCTTTGATGTATGTCTGCTTCTTCATGTCTCTAAGTTCTTTAGTTTCATCTCTTTCTATTTTTTGTAGTGATGACATGTGATAAATTTACAGATGTCAGGAAAAGCCTTTCTAATACATCCAATGCATTACAGATTTCTTCCCGTTGAGGACGTTTGATCTCGGTCTCCTCTTCTGAGTCATTGTCATCGCTGCTAGCCTGAATGTTCTCTGCAGGTATCTCGTCCGTGACAGGACAGCAAGTGGATACCTGATTATCCACTGACACAAAATCACTGAATGAAGTTTCATTAATGTCAAATTTTTTCTTCATTTCTACCCAGGCAGCTTCACACTCCTCTTCTTCTTTGGTGCAGTCAACTTCCTGTGTATTTGCTGGAAACCCTGCCTTGGCAAAACAATTTGCAACTGTGGCAGGTGTGATTCTGTTCCATGCTAACACGAGCCTGTGCATGGCCTGAAGAATGTTCCACTTCAAGGAACTTCTAGCATCTTTACCAGATTCCATTTGGCGCAGAAGGAATTGCACCAGTTGCTTTTTGTAGTCTTTTTTGACCTGTGCTATAATCCCTTGATCTAGTGGCTGCAGGGTACTGGTGCAGTTTGGAGGGAAAAAAATCACTTTGATGTTCTTCAGTGCTGATATGTTAGCATTATGAGCAGGACAGTGATCTATAAACAGCAGAATTTTGCTATTTTGCACCCCCATCCTACAATCAAAACTCTGGAGCCATTCTTGAAATAATGTTGATGTCATCCATGAACGAGTTGGCTTTGTATTTGCAGGNATGATGTGCATCCAGGAGCATGCTTCTCTTTTTCAAACGCTAGGGTATTTGACGGTAAACACTTCCAATATAATCCTGTCTCATCTGCATTATAAATTTTATCCGTCCTTAACTGTCTTCCTTAACAAATTTTTGAAATTCCACATGGAATGTATAGGCCGCAGCTGCATCAGCGCTAAACTGTTCTTCCTGTATAGTAATCTCACAAATGCCGTATCGTTGTTTGAGTCTCGTTAGCCACCCAGATGACACCTTCCAATCCTAGAGTTTCGTGGAAGAACTTGGCTTTCTCAGCACGCGTGGGTCCCGACTCCCGACACAGAAATTCCTTTGGCCCATTTTTGGTTAAACCAACGTACCATTGCAACAACTGATTCTTCATAAGACGGGGTGGGGTGTCCACCCACAGGGAATTTCATGTGACAGGGAAATTCAAGGAATTTTCACCCGGGTCAGGCAAAATGTAAACAATTGTTACTCTGCAGAAGTTGTTAGTTGTGTGAATACAGGATTAATTGTAAGCATATGAGTTTTAAAATTTCATTTTTTAAGTTTGTGAACTGGCAATAAAGCATCTTTGCCGGGTGACATTAGGGTCTATACGTACAAAATAAAATATGTTGGTGTTTGTAATGGGCACTCGTGTGAAGTCAATAGTGTGTATCGCGAGAAATATAGATAGGTTGAATATAATGTTGGCTTGCTTGCATGGTCTGCTCCAGTGTTATTTAATTTAACTTCACTGATAGCATTTTTTTTTTGTCAGCAGTGAAAAAATATGATATTGGAAGGTTTCTGTCCTGAAAATAGGCAAGGTAAAATGGTAAGATTCTGCCTGGAAAACAGAGAAAAGTCAGGGAAATACGAAATGGAGTTTCAGTAAACATCCTGTAAGAAAATTTTTTTAAGCTCGTGCATTTAGAGGGTCCGGCACCACGATCACAGATTTTGGTAAATTCCATTAACTCTTATTTGCTTTTTCTAATGTCTCCGATAGTCTGTACACCAATGCTGTACTCCACTGCTACCTTACTCACTAATTCACCTTTATCTAACTTTTGTTTCACTATCAAAACACTCTTTTACACTTTAAAGACATTTTCTGTGCTTTGCATAACACGTCTATACAACAGATTCGCAGGTGTCAAGTTCAAACAATACGGCATGTGAATGCTGCGTGGACTGCGCGCATGCATATTGATTAGCCGGGCTACTGTTGTCGAACAACGCATCTAGCATGGCGCTTATCAAAGTTCCAACATACTCTAGGTGGGGGCGTTGTGCAACTGGTTACAAATGTGAAGTAGAGTGACATTTGCAGTTTAATGTACAGGTGAACGTGGTATGTATAGCGCACTACCGAACTTTACCGCCAAAATAACCACAAAACATCAAATTGCCTCAATAAATAAAATTATTCCAATATATTTTTTTACACAAAGAATGATACACGGATAATCTGCAAACTGGATAATCTGCATACAGATAATCAGGAGTTTACTGTATATACTTTATCTGGGCAGTGTTGGTGTGAATAACTCTCTTGGTGATATTCTAGCAGAATTGGTGGAAATGGTAAAAGAATTAAAACCGTTCTGAATCGCAGATCACTGCAAACATTTTGATTAACCTTCCTCTATCTTCATGAGATTTTAGTTGGAATTCTCAGTCGTCGTAGCATTGTAGCTTCTCCACTTTCCTAGCTCAAACTCTTCAGATTTCATTCATCAGTTGCAAATTGTTTGGAGGGCCATTATGAAAAGAGATGCAAGTTTTACATATCATAAGTAACTACAGTAAAGCTTCACTATTACAAACTCCAAGGGACCCAAATTACCACTTGTTTGTTATAATAAAGTTCTTTATACTGAAATCAAAGATTTTAGGCATCACATTTAAATATGCCAGTAATTGTAGTGTGCATGACATTTTATATGTACATAATCATACGTAAGTAGGTATGTACTACATAGAAACAATACCATAAAGAGAGCAAACAGTACGTATATGAATTAAGAATACAGTACTACATAAAATGTAGGCCTACCTTTAAAACATTTCGACTCACTGCAGCAAAACACCACCCAAGAACATTCTGCTGATATAAACTAAATTGTTTTAAGCACATTCAGTTAACAATAAAAGTTACATACATGAAACCATTTGAAAACAATACTGAAAAAAATTAAATGTTTTAAGAACAAATCATGACACTTCAATTGATTTCAACTTTAGAAAAGAACTCTTTGATGTATGTCTGCTTCTTCATGTCTCTAAGTTCTTTAGTTTCATCTCTTTCTATTTTTTGTAGTGATGACATGTGATAAATTTACAGATGTCAGGAAAAGCCTTTCTAATACATCCAATGCATTACAGATTTCTTCCCGTTGAGGACGTTTGATCTCGGTCTCCTCTTCTGAGTCATTGTCATCGCTGCTAGCCTGAATGTTCTCTGCAGGTATCTCGTCCGTGACAGGACAGCAAGTGGATACCTGATTATCCACTGACACAAAATCACTGAATGAAGTTTCATTAATGTCAAATTTTTTCTTCGCTTCTACCCAGGCAGCTTCACACTCCTCTTCTTCTTTGGTGCATTCAACTTCCTGTGTATTTGCTGGAAACCGTGCCTTGGCAAAACAATTTGCAACTGTGGCAGGTGTGATTCTGTTCCGTGCTAATACGAGCGTGTGCATGGCCTGAAGAATGTTCCACTTCAAGGAACTTTTAACATCTTTACCAGATTCCATTTGGCCCAGAAGGAATTGCACCAGTTTTTTTTTGTAGTCCTTTTTGACCTGTGCTATAATCCCTTGATCTAGTGGCTTCAGGGTACTGGTGGAGTTTGGAGGGGAAAAAATCACTTTGATGTTCTTCAGTGCTGATATGTTAGCATTATGAGCAGGACAGTGATCTATAAACAGCAGAATTTTGCTATTTTGCACCCCCATCCTACAATCAAAACTCTGGAGCCATTCTTGAAATAATGATGATGTCATCCATGAACTTGAGTTGGCTTTGTATTTGCAGGGAAGGTGTTTCACATTTTTGAAACATCTGGGTTTTGAAAACTTCCCAATCACTAGTGGTTCCATTTTCTCAGACCCATCACTATTAACACAAAACAGAACAGTAAACCGTTCCTTACTTTTCTTTCCTCCATGACAGGTTCGACCTTTTACCTCCAAAGTTCTGTCTGGGAGAAGATTGTAAAAAACTCCGGCTTCATCACAATTAAAAATGTTTTTTTTTTTCATATCCCGAGATAAGTGTGTCAAGATTTTCCTGCCATTTTTCCTGAACCTCAGGATTAACAGCAGCAGCTTCTCCAGATACTTTCAAAGTGGTTAAATTATGCCTTACTTTGAACCTATGCAGCCAACCACCAGAAGCCTGAAAGTTTTCAATGCCCAATTTAAGGGCTTCTTCTCGTGCCTTTTCCTGAAAAATATTTCTGCCAACTGGTATATTTGATTTCCTGGAATACATTGCCCAGTCAAATAATTTCTTCTCCAGTTCTTCATAAGGTGAATGGCGCACACGTTTACGTTCGGGTGACAAAAAATTATTCTTCTCAATTACGATGCGTTGAGTTAATATCGTCGAAAGCGTGGATTTCTCTATTCCAAATTCGTTAGCAATATAATTTTTTTTTCTTCCATTGTCTATTGCTTTTAATATCGCCAATTTAGTTTTTAGGTCAATTGCCTTTCGTTTTCTTGTCAGCAGTTTTAATGAAGCGTGATCAAAAATTATCGTACAATTCACCAACGAAAACTAAATGTAATAACTATTACAGCAAACACAAAATTAAACAAACACAATGTTTACATACTTTACTTAAGTAACTCATAGAACGCACTAACACTATAGGTTGACGTAAAACTTTTGTTAAGTCACGGGCATAGATTTCATATGCAGTGTCACAATCCTGCACTAGGCAATAAGCTGCAAGCGTTTTCTTTGCCGCACCATGCTGTACTGTAGTATCAGCTGCTGCCTAACGTAGTTCTCCACTGAACCGCCGGCAAGCGCTAGTTCCATCAGCCAACACAAAAGCTTGTGACCAAACTACACCACCAAAGAACTGCAACATCTATGAGAATACCAGTGAAATTGTTTATGTTTTCGTATTGTTAAGTGTCCACAGCGTTTGTGGATGCGAAAAGTTAATTTCATTTCCGTTAAAAAAAATTACTACCAAAAATTTTGGATTCATGAAGCGCAAAAGGTGTTCGTTAAAGTGAATGTTTTATAAATCGACCGTAAATTTTAAGCAAAAAATTTGTACTACTGAAAATTATTTACATGTGAAAGTATAGCATTTTGGCAGGACCAAATGGTTTGTTCGTACTAATGAAATGTTCGTTGTAATGAATTTTGTTGTACTGGTGCTGTACTGTATTCAGCTTATATTTATTAGGTGTTCAGTCGAGCCTTGTCATAAAATCACTTGGTAAAGTTAGGATGGAGGAATTCTGTCTACATTTTATAAATTTGTCTCTTGTTAACACAAATAGATGAATAATGACATTTACATAATATCTCTGTGGAGTTTGAACCTTTTCAGTATTGACTTCTTCAATTATTGGTTTTTCAAAGTTACTGCTGAAGTTCCAGACATATTTCAAGTTTGTGGTAGAGTGGTTGACTGCACAATGATGGGTTACTTGCAGTGTGTTTGTCCGATCTAGTGTAACACTTCAAGAACCTTTATTTTAGTTCTAGTTGACATGCAAGACAATGCAATCTGTTCAGAAGTTGAGTTCAAGACACGTGAAGATGTGGTTGAGTATTCTCGAAAGTAAGCCATAATTCAAACTGCTGTTATGAAATCATGATAATTTTTCTGATGAAATGAGTTTGACAGTTTTTACCTTCAGTTGTGTTCCACTCTGTCGTCGCACCAGTTGTGTCATTAGTATCCGTCCCATTGGAGTCTAGTAACCAGCTGGGACTTGATGACACTAACCATTGTAGGAAAACATTGAAACAAACATCAGCACATTGCAGGAGGTGAATAGGACTTGGAATATGAAAACCCATAGTAGCTGACTCCATACCTCAGTATTGCTGTTGCATTTTATAGGCAGTGGAAATGTTAACAAACCAGAATTACTGAAAGCTATGGTGTTTCACCCAGATGTGTCTGCAACATACATGCGGTAACTTCCTTGTAGGTTTCAACTTTCTTGCCTGCCATCCCCAACTGTTTTATTAATGATCAAGTACACATACATTTGCCAAAAGTGGCTACAAGAATTGTGAATGTCACTAACAGTAGCGTCCAGCACCATTTTGTTCCTGTTAGTTAGTGATGTAATGATTTTGGGTTTTTGTAAATTCCNTCACTAACAGTAGCGTCCAGCACCATTTTGTTCCTGTTAGTTAGTGATGTAATGATTTTGGGTTTTTGTAAATTCCAGTAGGGTTACTTTTTCAATTCCCATTTCAAATATGTGTAGATTCTCCAGTATGTAGTCATATCCTAAATATTGTTTTAGTCTGTTCATGGTTGAGTACTTTTTAAAGCCCTGCATAATATCTACTTTTCTTCTTGTTTTTATCCATCCACCTTATGGAAAATTATTGCAGTAGGCCTGATCACTTAATTAATTTGTCATCCAAGGAAAAGTGTGGCATTGTTACGAATGTAAATGTGTTGCTAATATGCAAATTTATGTGAAATTGGGATACCTGCCCAATGCTGTGGTTTATAAGTAGGTATTGAATCTGCTCTCGGCGTGAGGCGCTAGCGATTGATGCTGGCCCTCCGTGTTAGGGCGTAGGAATATGTCGACATATTGTCCCTAGTGCTAATTTACCAAATCAATACACTTCCTTTGCGAGTTCACATAATCGAGTTTTATTGTTGCTTAACAGGTTAACTGGTACATGAACTCGCGAGACAACTCTCCCCTCCCCTCTTCCTATGTGGGCTACGTATGGCTTGATGCGACGATTTTGCGTCGTGGGGGGCAAGATTCTTCACACTTGGTGTAGAACTCTACTTATCTGACTTGCGGCGCTGGTCTTCTCTCAGCCGGCGATCTCGGGAC
>NQII01000028.1:1180206-1190937 GCA_002778355.1 Clitarchus hookeri | reverse complement strand
GTAAACACATGTTCGGCCCTCGACTCTGGTATGGAAGTTTATTGTTCCGTTCTGCACGTGCGGGAACTCTTGGGTGGCCTCTTTGGTTCGGCGGACGTGTTGTTCTTATGCCTCCGGATATTGTGTCGTTATTATCCCAGCACGCCCGCCAAAAGCTCTCAATGTTTATGGCGGTAGCTAGCCTGGGACAGGCGCCGCCGCTGGTGTGGGCTCCGCGTCCCCGGCAGCTGCGAGATGCGGCTGCATCCGCCTTCCTCCGCACATGGTCGTTCCGCCGGGTCGTCCTGGCGCCATCCTCCCATCACGTCCGCCAAACCCTTAATCCTTATTGTTGTCGTCCGCCTGCGAGCTTCGCCAGAGCGTGTGTTCTGACGAATAAAATATAGGGACGCAGAATGCGTCAATTGTATAAAATTGTGTTGTTTAAAATTGGAAACACCAACTTCAGTGGCCATGAATTTAAATATTTCACTCAAAATACAACATTTAAGTCTTGGAGAATTATTTTCATTAATTCACTGGCAAGTTAACTGGAAGCCTGCATGCCAGTACATACTGTACTGTAGTGTGTGTGTGTAGTTATGGAAGGTGATTTTTTTTCAAAGGTTAGTTTCGAAAGTGCTCACTTTACTGTGCCCAGCCTTTAGGTAGTTATGGGCACTGCCTACCAAATTAAATTTTGCTTTCTTTACCGCCAAACAATTAACTGATTCTCACAAAATTCCGTATTTGTCTGCTTTTTGATAAGTGAAATAATTCACGATAAAAAAATTGTTATTTTTAGAATCAGTTAAAAAGATAGATGTTAATTAATGGCTGGCAGCTGCAAAATTTAAATCGGAAATCCCATGTGAAGGAAATTTCGCCTCAGTGTGTTAATTTTAAAGATAGGCATTTTAAACAAAATGTATTCTTCACTAATTTTTCAGAAGAAGATCCCTACGAGCATATATTTTCAATATAGATAGGCAATATGTGCTTTTTTGTAAAACATAAATTTTAAAAATTCTTTGCAAATAGGTTATTCATGTAATGGAAATATCTCTGCTGTAGAGAACTTTTTCTAAAAAATTCATGAATACATTTTGTTTGATACGCTTGTCTTTAAAATTAGTGCATTGAGGCGAAATTTTCTTAACATGATATTTCCTATTTAAATTTCGCAACTGCCAGCAAGTGGGCCATGCCCTTAATAATGCATGTCAGTAAAAGAGTTTGAAATAATTTAGAAAATTTAAAGTTATAGATTATCCTTAAATTTACCTAAATACCAGCTAAGAAATTACTAAAATTTTATGTCTTAATCATAAAACCTTGAGTAATACGAGGTTAATTGGGGATTGAATTGATAATGAAATGAGTGTTAGAATTAGTTATCAAAATCAGGGAGTCACATTTGCACACATTTAATAAGTGTCACATGACTGTAAAATTGCATTAACGCTTAGAAGTTCATAGTTTATTCGCCACTACTTTTGCTGTTGACAGACTCAGGATGAAACTGAGAAATTGTACTATTTTGTTTCTTTCAGNTGTTTATTCGCCACTACTTTTGCTGTTGACAGACTCAGGATGAAACTGAGAAATTGTACTATTTTGTTTCTTTCAGATCACATAAACCAAGAGAGAAAGGTGACATGTTCAAAGACAGTTTATCAGAAGGTTTGAAGCATGAGAAACAGTCATCTTCGGACGAGGAGTAAGTTATTATTTTAATTTACTAGTATTTCTGATATTAATAAAATTAATTAAATATATCTAGCAAATACGGAAACAAACCATATCCTTTGTGTGTGTTCAAATGTAGAGTCAAAGATAAAGTTTTCAACGTAATGTGCGGCATTTATACCAGTTAGGTTTTGTAATATGGGTATAGAAATATTTGAATTACATTAAAACTGCTGCATGATTTGCTATTCTTCATATTTCTTACAGCTGTAATTTATTTTGCATGGTCTTGAGAGATTTGTTGTTGTGACAACATTAAAACATCCCACTTGTTTAATGTTAGAGGATTAATTACCAATATTTTCAATTAGAGTCTAATTTATAAGGTTACAGAACTGCAATCTGATAACATGAACTAATTTGTTGATTGTGAAGTACATCTGTTTCGTACATCTGTAGTGCTGTATAATCTATGAAGTCTGCACTCGCAGCAGTTTGCAACCGTTGGCGGTAAGTGCCGGTGAAAAAAAAATTTATTATGAAATCTTGCTATATAGCAGTGAGGTTGTTGCCACCAGAGATGCAAGTGTTTAAGAAAGTAAGTAAAGTTCTTAGGGTTATTTTATGGTATGGCTATGGTGACTGAAATATCTACACATTACTGAACACACTGAATATAAGTTATGTGTGGGAGGGGGGGGGGCGTAATTACGATGTGTAAAAGAAATTCTTAGTTTGTGGATATGGAGAGATTTGGGCGGCAATATCAAAGTCTTGAGAGCCAGTGAGGGTGAAATGAGGTGAGTATGGAGCAGCACCGGAATGCAAGGGCAGGGGAAACTGTAGATCCCAGAGAAAACCTGCTGACCAGCGGTTTTGTCTGGCACACTTTCCTCGTGCAAAAATTCGGGAGTAATCCTGACAGGAAACGAACCCGGTTCATCTATGTGGTAGGTGAGTAGTCTGACCACTGCACCACCACAGCCCTACTCAGCTTGTACAGAGATTGGGTGCAATAAGGACACCCATATATGTATGTAATAGCATTATACCATGTAGAAACCTAAAATAGTCGGGGAAGTGCATCATCAGATATGTCCACATAAATTTACCTTTGTTACAGAGAAATGACGTATTCACCATGTACTGTAGTGATCATTCAGTTACATATGCCTTGTTTGTGTTAATATTAGGCACAGGTAGGAGACAAATAAAAGCATTCTGACATTCTAAAAACTGTGATTAGCTGTTGAAGGACATGCCAACATGCTGAAGGCCTTTGAAAATATTATTTCCTGAANACATTCTAAAAACTGTGATTAGCTGTTGAAGGACATGCCAACATGCTGAAGGCCTTTGAAAATATTATTTCCTGAAGGAATAATGTCTTATTTTCTAGCAAACCATACACAAACTGTCTCTCAGTGTGCCGCATGTGCTGATTCGTGGCTTGATCTATATTTTTATTTTTATTGTAATCTGTGTTTATATCTGCAGTTCTGATTAATTATTTTAACTGGAACTTGCCTATCTTTTATAGTTTTAAAATTTGGTTTATTAATAAATTTCTTATTTTTCCAAAAAACTGTAAACAAATGGTTGTGTTGGGCGCCACATCTTAGGCTGATTTGTGGCCTGATTCTTTTGCTAATTTTGATGGCAATCTTTGTTCATATCTGCATTTCTGAAATTTAAACCATAAAATGTGTACCATTTAAAATATTGTTTTGTGACTGAAAAATGTGTTATTTTCTAGGAAACTAAACAAATTCTCTTGTGAGGCACTACATCTTTGGCTAATTCATGGCCCAGTTTTTTTGCTTATTTTTAGCAGTTATCTATGTTAATATTTCACATTCTAAGGAATAATTTTAACAAGAACGTGCCTATCTTTTAAAATTCTCAAATATTAAATAAAACATTTCTTATTTTCTAGCAGGGGCCACGGTGGCCTAGCAGTTGGCTTGCTCGCCTTCCACCAAGGCGATCTGGGTTTAATCCTTGGCCGAGTCACTCTGGATTTCGGCATGTGGGAATTGTACTTGACAATGCTGTTGGTCGGTGGGTTTTCTCGAGGATCTCCCGTTTCCCCTGCTCTTTCATTCTGGCACTACTCCACTCTCACCTCGCTTCACCCTCATCGACTCTCAAGACCTCAATGTTATGAGCCGCCCAAAACTCTTCACTTCACTTATTTTATAGCAAACTGTAAACAAGCAGTTTCTTTGGGTGCAGCATCTTAATCGGATATGTGGCTAGGTTTTATGCTAATTTTGCTGTTAATCACCAGTAATCAAAACTAAAAGATGTCCAAAAACTGTACATAAATCCAGGTTGTAGCAAGCAGAGGCAGAATTAGAGATGTGCAAGTACTTGAAAATCAAGCTGAATACCTTATTGAAGCTGAAGCTTGGCTAAAACTTTTCAGGCTCAAAAAATGTGAGCTTGTTTATCAACATCAGGTCATTCAGCTGGCGAATGATGACTGTTTTATTGTTTATGAAAAAAAACATGGTAAAGGATCACCCAGAAATGGAGATGCGAGTGCTGATTAACAGCAAAATTAACTTAAAACTGGGCTGCAAATCTGCCTAAGATGCGGTCCCCGATGAGACAGTTTACCAAATGTTTGCTAGAAATTATATTTTTAAAGGTAGGTGAGTTTGATATGCCTGAGCTAGGTACAAATTGCAGCAAGTCGAGCACAATTCAAGTTATTAATTTTCAAGTCCAGTTTGATAACAATCAATCTGAGGAAAAAGTCGAAAATTGAAAATTACGGTTTCAGTATTCTCTTATGAAATTGTTTACACTTTTACAGTACCAAATGAGTTAAATATATAACCATTTGAAAGATTTGTTAAGCTTATAGGAGTCAAAACATTTGTAAAATTAAAATATGAAGAGTAAAATAATAAAAATGAGCGTGTTAGGTTTTTAAACAACATTAAACTTTTGTATTTTGGTATTAAACAACAGCAGCAGCAGCCGCCTCAGTGTGATAATTCAGCTACAGGAATAGTGGCTAACAATACCATTACTGTCGCTTTCAGCAATCAGCAATTGATACATATGCCATTGCCATTACTAATAGCAAGGCATGAGCCAAAGTTGCTGTATTCCCTGACCGTTTCATGGCTATGGGTGTGGCCTAGAAATTTTTGCAAAACACTGAGAAACTATGTTAATTTGCAAAATTCTGTAATAATTCCCATATTCGCGAAACTTCTATGAAATTACTGGTTTAAGTGTGTCTAAAACCACGGTGCGAACTTTGTTTTTACTGTGAAAATTCCTATAAACATTAAGCTTTACAGTTTTCCGTGTGTTATACAGCATTNGGGAAAATTCCTACAGTTTTCCGTGTTTTATACAGCATTATCTCTCATTTACTTCACATACGTGCGGATAACAAAACTATTTCCGTGGTATTAACGTTGTTGACTATAAAACCGTAAACAAAATATTACGTCACGAGAATTATTCATTAATCAATTGGTAGCAAGGATGAAAGATTATCGTTGCATGTACAATTCTATACATATTCAGCCAAATTGCAATGGAGCTCGTTCAACGGCAGAATCACGCCTACATGTATTTGATTTATAAACGAACATCTCTAACCAAAAATGTTGGTAATATGACGAAAGTAAGTAGTACGTATATATATATAACACAGATGAATATATTTTTTTTGTGGAATGTAATAATTATGACTAAACATTCGTGCTGTATTTGCAATCACTGCCGACTTTGCTCATCTGTGCTTTGTGTTGAGGTTCTTGACAACTAGCAAATACAGCATTTGGAACTATTGAGTGTGGGTGGTGATTGTAGTCAGCTGCTTCATTGCAAAAGTGGTTAAGAATGCCAAAAAAAAAGTTACTGTTTTAGATCGTGCTCGGGAGTTTGAAAGTGGAGGGGAAGTGCGTGTGTGCAGTTTTTTTTTTTTTTTCTGTTTATTTTATTGGTGGGACAGGGAACTCTAGTTTATCATCTTTCATAAGGCGAGATTGTTTTATGGCTCTTCTGGGGGTAGCAATTTGATGCAGTGGATAATTTTCCTTGCGGACATAACATTCAAGTTACTCTGTATAACTCAGAAAGTTGTAACTTCTTGGAAAGAACAAAACACAATAAATGTGTCGCTGTTGGTATCCATGTGAGAAATACACACTGTACACATTTTCAGTGATGTTAACTTTGCACATAAAAATCATTGGTTTTTGTTACATAATGAACTAAACAGAAAAAGGAATTTATTTAGTCCATGTACATTTAAAAATCACTCTCAAAAACAAAATGTGATAAATATAATGCTATTCATACCAATGTGAGAAATTCACAATGTAAACTTTTTGAGTAAATAATTTTTTTTTAAAGACCACGTGCGTTCATTAAAAATATTACAACAGTTTCAAAATACTATATTTTCAAAACACATGGACTTACTGTTCACTTCTTAAATCTTAAACAGGTGGCAACAAGCATTAAACAATGACTTCACTTATTCCAATTAACAAAACACTTGAGCTGTTTTTTGAAATAAACAAATTTAAACTTCAGAACACAAATACATTTTCATTTTCGCTTCATGATGATTAAGGAAAATGGTGGATCAAAGCACACAAGCAACCCTTTCATGAAGAGGCAGACACGTATTTCAGTGAAGAGACTTTTCTAGCACCTATGACAAACTAAATTTAATGAAACATGCAAATACAAATTAATTAATTGCAGATATAATTTTTCAATACCACTAGCAAAGGAATTCCTCCATATAGATAAATCATGACGAGAAAGTGCTCAGTGGCATTCACCGGGTGGAGACATTTCACACCACCATAATGTACGCATGCTCTATCGTAATTTTTAAAAATGTTTTTGAACCCCTGACTTAACAGCTCAAAAAATTGTATATTATTAAAAAAGCATAGTTTAAGCCATAAATGTTGTAATTATCATGAAAGTTATAAATTATAATTTTTAATGCAGAGTGCTACCCAGTCGAATCACACTATTATAACCATCTGTTAGAATTGCCATCTGCAGTGCGTAAGCCATGACGTATGGCCCGTGACGTGGGCTGGTGAAGCGGGTATATAATGTGACAGATAGGCTTGCAGTACACATTGCACTTCCTGCTGTCATTGGTAAGGGAAGCAAGAAGGGATGATCATCGGCTTTTGGGCCAAGAGGGGCAACATTTCGGAAACTGCAACGTTTGTGAACTGTTAACGTGCCTCTGTGGTAAAGGTGTATCGTGAGTGGACAAATGACACCATTGGGAATAACCGTCATGGAAATTGCAGAGCTCCACGCGCCATTGATGTCCGAGGTGAATGTAGACTACAACGGTGCATGAAGACCAATGGACATGCTACAGTGGAACTGAGGGTGACTGCACCCTTGCTAACACAGATACATTGACTAAAATGACTTAATTTGCTCGACAGTATGGTGACTGGACCGCTGCTGATTGGCAAAGGGTAGCCTTCTCCGATGAGTTACATTTTTAGCTGCATAGAACGGATGGACATCAGCGTTTCCAATGAGAAACGTCGGAGAACCGACACCCTGCATCCATTGCTGGACGAACACAAGGCGATGGGGGCAGTGTTATGGTCTCGGGAATGTTCGCGTGGTAATCTTTAGGTCCCATCATCTATGTGGAAGGCACTCGTAATCAATTTGGTTATGAATCTATCCTTGGTGATCACGTCCACCTGTACATGATAATTGTCTTTCCTCGAGAGGATGGGATCTTCCAGCACGATAATACGCCTTGCCACACGGCTAGAAGTGTCTGCACGTGGCTGGAAGAGAACGATCAAGACTTCATAGTTCTTCCCTGGCCCCCAAACAGCACCGATCTCAATCTAATTTAACAACTGTGTGATCACCTCGATCGTCGTGTTCGCCGTCTGTCTCCTCTGCCATGCACCATTCAACAGTTGCGGGACGCACTACATACAACATGGCTCCAGATACCCGTGGAGACATATCAGCACCTCACTGAGTCACTGCCAGCTCGTCTAGCTGCTGTCCGTGCTGTAAAGGGCGGTTACTCTGGATACTAGCAGGTGGTCATAATAATGTTATTTAATTGTGTATTTTCTTATATCGCCAATATAATAACACACATCTAGCAACAACCATCAGCTGGCACTATATTTTGTTAATGGAGGCATTTACTGTTAACATTCTGTGTAAGTTGGTCACAATGTCTGTCAAAATTTACTGACGTTATATGAAACTGAAAATATCTGCTGTGTAGTGTACTTGGATTCCATATACGAGCTGCGATCCATAAATCCAAGATCAATGCATGGAATGCCACCTATGGTTTACAGTGGTACAAAACAAGTCATCAGTGGACTTCAAAACAGTGGAAGAGCATTCTGTAGTGAGGAATCATGCTATAGTCTGTTTCATATATATATATCTATCTATCTATATCTATCTCTCTCTCTCTCTCTCCCTCCCTNTAATTTTTCTTGCGGACATAACATTCAAGTTACTCTGTATAACTCAGAAAGTTGTAACTTCTTGGAAAGAACAAAAACACAATAAATGTGTCGCTGTTCGTATCCATGTGAGAAATACACACTGTACACATTTTCAGTGATGTTAACTTTGCACATAAAAATCATTGGTTTTTGTTACATAATGAACTAAACAGAAAAAGGCATTTATTTAGGCCATGCACATTTAAAAATCAGTCTCAAAAACAAAATGTGATAAATATAATGCTGTTCATACTAATGTGAGAAATTTACAATGTTAACTTTCTCAGTTATTTTTTTTTTTTTTTTTTTTTTTTTTTTCAAAGTTCACGTTCACGTGCATTAANTTCAAAACACATGGACTTACTGTTTACTTCTTAAATCTTAAACAGGTGGCAACAAGCATTAAACAATTACTTCACTAAAATCGCTTTTGTCAACCACTAATACAAAATAATTTATTTGTTCACTTATTCCAATTGACAAAACACTTGAGCTGTTTTTTGAAATAAACAAATTTAAACTTCAGAACACAAATACATTTTCATTTTTGCTTCATGATGATTAAGGAAAATGGTGGATCGAACCACACAAGCAACCCTTTCATGAAGAGGCAGACACGTATTTCAGTGAGGAGACTTTTCTGGCACCTATGACAAACTAAATTTAATGAAATATGCAAATACAAATTAATTAATTGCAGATATAATTTTCCAATACCACTAGAAAGGAATTCCTGCATATAGATAAATCATGACGAGAGAGAGCTCAGTGGCATTCACCGGGTGGAGACGTTTCACACAACCATAATGTACGCATGCTCTATCGTAATTTTTAAAAATGTTTTTGAACCCCTGACTTAACAGCTTAAAAAATTGTATATTATTCAAAGAGCATAGTTTAAGCCATAAATGTTGTAATTATCATGAAAGTTATAAATTATAATTTTTAATGCAGAGTACTACCCAGTTGAATCACACTATTATAACCATCTGTTAGAATTGCCATCTGCAGTGCGTAAGCCATGACGTATGGCCCGTGACGTGGGCTGGTGAAGCGGGTATATAATGTGACCGATAGGCTTGCTGTACACATTGCACTTCCTGCTGTCATTGGTAAAGGAAGCGTTTAACCGAGTTGCAAGAAGGGATGATCATCGGCTTTTGGGCCAAGAGGGGCAACATTTCGGAAACTGCAACGTTTGTGAACTGTTAACGTGCCTCTGTGGTAAAGGTGTATCGTGAGTGGACAAATGACACCATTGGGAATAACCGTCGTGGAAATTGCAGAGCTCCACGCGCCATTGATGTCCGAGGTGAATGTAGACTACGACGGTGCATGAAGACCAATCTACAGGCTACAGTGGAACAGCTCACCGTCCAAATGAACCAAGGAGTATCCAGACACACGTCTACCGCAACAATTCAGCGAACCCTTCTGCGGATGGGGCTCCGGAGTAGACTGAGAGTGACTGCACCCTTGCTAACACAGATACATTGACAAAAATGACTTAATTTGCTTTATAGTATGGTGACTGGACTGCTGCTGATTGGTGACGGGTAGCCTTCTCCGATGAGTCACATTTTTAGCTGCATAGAACGGATGGACATCAGCATTTCCAATGAGAAACGTCGGAGAACTGACACCCTGCATCCATTGCTGGACGAACACAAGGCAATGGGGGCAGTGTTATGGTCTCGGGAATGTTTGCGTGGTAATCTTTAGGTCCCATCATCCGTGTGGAAGGCACTCATGATCAATTTGGTTATGGATCTATCCTTGGCGATCACGTCCACCTGTACATGATAATTGTCTTTCCTCGAGAGGATGGGATCTTCCAGCACGATAATACGCCTTGCCACACGGCTAGAAGTGTCTGCACATGGCTGGAAGAGCACGATCAAGACTTCATAGTTCTTCCCTGGCCCCCAAACAGCACCAATCTCAATCTAATTTAATATCTGTGTGATCACCTTGATCGTCGTGTTCGCCGTCTGTCTCCTCTGCCATGCACCATTCAACAGTTGCGGGACGCACTACACACAACATGGCTCCAGATACCTGTGGAGACATATCAGCACCTGACTGAGTCACTGCCAGCTCGTCTAGCTGCTGTCCGTGCTGTAAAGGGCGGTTACTCTGGATACTAGCAGATGGTCATAATAATGTTATTTAATTGTGTATTTTCTTATATCGCCAATATAACAACACACATCCAGCAACAACCATCAGCTGGCACTATATTTTGTTAATGGAGGCATTTACTGTTAACATGCTGTGTAAGTTGGTCACAATGTCTGTCAAAATTTACTGACGTTATATGAAACTGAAAATATCTGCTGTGTAGTGTACTTGGATTCCATATACGAGCTGCGATCCATAAATCCAAGATCAATGCATAGAATGCCACCTTTGGTTTACAGTGGTACAAAACAAGTCATCAGTGGACTTCAAAACAGTGGAAGAGCATTTTGTAGTGAGGAATCATGCTATAGTCTGTTTCTCATATATATATATATATAAAATCTCTCTCTCTCTCTCTCTCTGTGCGTGCTTT
>NQII01000028.1:1106117-1180172 GCA_002778355.1 Clitarchus hookeri | reverse complement strand
GTAGAAGTAGTAGCCAGTAAACAAATAGGCTGTGTGTCCTTCTGCCGCCTCGTTTCCACTGACAGTCAAAACCTGTTTTGTCTGTAATGTTGGACATTGATGAGACATTAAGCCTACCTACGTACCGTACCTACTTACCTACATTAAAACATGTTGCCAAGCTGCTCAGACATAGATTTTAAAAAAAAAAATTGGTTTTGCTGTAGAATTTCCTATTGCTGCAATGGACATAAGTTGATTAAAATCCATAGTTCATTCACTAGAAAATGTTTGAAAATTGTAGCTTTCTTGCCTAGTAAACATATAATACATCATAATAGCTCATGGAAAATGTGCTATGTTATAGTCTGTTTGATTTACGAGGGTAACATGTTAATCAAATTACAATTTTTCTTTCAAATCCATTCATATGGTCACAATCTATTTTAAACATTATCAGTATTGAAATTCAATATTACAAACTCTTGAAATTTTATTCTAATCAAAAGACTAAACTTGCGTTTGCAACTCTCACATTCGTTTCTCTGCTGCATCTACAAATAGAGTCGTGTGGCTAGGTGTGTACTTAAAAGCACGACATATGCTGTGGAGTATTGTTTGTTATAGACTGTGAATTTGGTTTAATGTTTTTAATAAGATGTTAATTGTGGTTCTTATGAAGTAGCAGTTTGGACGTTACAGTGAAACTTCTAAGTATAAGAATTTGGGCAAATTGTCAGACAGCACATTTTCATTCATAATAATAAAGTATTTCACAATTAAAAGTGGCATCTGCTTCTAAAAAAGGTGAGATCAGGTAGTTTACAGTTCGTAAATGCAACGAAGCCATATATAAATTTACCGCGTTACTGAACGCGCTTGGATGACAATATATTGCATAACATAAATATTATTTGCTGCAAAAATTATTCCATCGTAAATTGCTGCATGGTTTCAATAAATAAGTAACATTATTTTTGCTTTGTTGCTGAATTGGGAAGGGACACAAAACACAAAATGGCGAGCCTTCTCAGAAAGGCTCTGTTAGTACAGACAGAATCAAAATTACTAGCAAGCAGAAATGCTGCACATGGAAATATGTTACTTTAAAAAATATATAGAGTTCACGGAAAATATAAATGTCCGGGAATTTGTTTTTATTTTGTATTTTACACATGAAACACAATTTGTTTCTTGAGGGCGTGGTTTCCGAAGCGAGACGTGTGCGCTGGCCAACAGAAGGCAGCACAGTCGCCTACTCCGAAGCTGTATCGCAAAAGTTATCTATCATTTCTTATAAAAGTACATTTTTCCTCTCGTACGTGCTCAAGATGTCTCGGGTTTGATATATATTGCCTCAAATTGACGTAGAAATGTTTGAAAAATACTTTGCGACAGATCTGTGGCCTCTTGAATTAATAAGAAGCATGCACGTGGCAACATCAGTACTAGTTACAAATGAAACTAAACTATCACATGTGGTGTAAGTTCCATTTCGTTTGAAACACCTACACATTATTGTAAAACAAAGTTTAGTTTGTTTCATTAATACAGCTGTTTTCTAACGACATAAAATAAAATACATATACATTTTGTCTAAGAACTCTTTCCTGCCTGCGTATTTCTCCAGTGTCTGTTGTGCGAAGGCACAGCTGTCAGAATAGCCAACGTATAATTCTCTTTTCAATCGTTCATGCGTAAGCTGATACAGAATTTTGTATATGGGATGTTGTCGATTTGATTTATGACATGTTATCACACACTGTCTGTCAAAAATTTTTATTCTTATGTGAAATAGACAGTATGTGTTGTGATCCAGTAAACATATAGGGCCATGGAAAAAAATGTTTACTGAGTATAACTTTGAGAACTGTTGTTCAGCCTCTGTATGTTGCCAGTACATAAATGCCAAAGCTTATGAAACATTTTTAGACAATTCAGCTTTATTTACACTTTGTCAACAGTTTTTTTAATGGCCAGTTTCATTTTAAATTTGAACATGCACCTCTCTTATCATAAAGACTAGGACGGGGTGTTTGCGGACGTGGGAGTTGGTGGACTCGAATAGCCGCCCAAAATTCTGATGGCAGTCCAATTGAGCACTTTTGGGATGAGTTGGAGCATGTGTTAGAAGCTAGACCAAACTGTCCACAAAACATCACAAAGCTTTTCATGATGCTGAAGAAGGAATGTGACTGGTTTGTTCTGGTTTTTTGAGTGAGCACATTCACCCTGTGAAGCCTAGCTCTCATGAAGGTAATGAAGGTTTGCAGTAAAAAGTACTGTTACCTTCTGCACACACATGCAGTTAATGTATACAACTCCTGCCAGGGTTTGAGAAAGAATGAGTTGTGCTGCAGTGATAATACCATCACATTGAACATTTTGGTGTCACCGAACAACCTGTCAGCTGTATTTGTTAATATATGTGCAGTCAGACATCAGTGGCAAAAGAGAGCTGTAGGGATCTTGTCCTGCACAGGGCAAATGCAAGGAGCATGGTATGCAAAGTGATTGACGTGGCCTATGTTGTACTATCATCAGTATTCGTATATTATTTATTACCTAATTAGAATAATAATAATTAGTAAAGTGGAACTAGTAAACCTTCAGTAAAGACCTTAACAAAAATATTGGTTTTTTTTTTCATTGGTGTAATGTTTCAAAATGAATGATATAAATAAATTTACATTTAATTACTGGAGTTTTGTATTTCTTGTTTCAACATTTTGCACTGTGTACAGGATACTTTTCACATTGATGGTTGTAGTTTGAGCACATTTTCCTGTGATGTTTGTGATAAGGCATGTTTCTTTTTTTTAAATGTTTTGAANCCTTTTTTTAAATATTTTGAAATTTTCCTCTGTAGGGTGGTTGATATCAACATAGAAGAAGATGAAGATGAAGAGCAGATAATCCAGAAAAGAAGGCAGCAAAGAGAAGAACTGCTCAAGGTAATTGTTTCATATATTATGAAATACTGAAAGTAAAAATGATTGATAGTTTTGAATTGTTGCTTTGAAATGTTAACAGTTGATCGTTATTCATTTAAACAATTTTAGGTAGTGAATATCATTACAAATTAAAATCTCATTACAAATTAATTCATTTTAAAGTACATTTTTCAAATCCCAGCCAGATGTTCAGTATAAAGTACGTGTCAGTATAAAGTAAAAAATTGGAAGTTCCTTTATGTACTTTGTGTTGTGATTTTACAGTACTTGGAAAATGTTGTACCACTACATGTTTTATTGTCGATGTTGCATAAAACCAAAGAGAGTAATTGTGTGCTTTTAGTTTTGTGAAATAAATTTGTTGCAAATGTAAGGGAATGTTCTCTTTTAAATACTGCAATTTATTAGCTTTGGATATTCTTTGGTAAAAATTGAAGAATAATTTCTCAGTGTTTCCTGTAATTTTCCCTTTGTTCTGTTTGTTTTAATTAGTCTGTGTATTGTTCACGAATGACGGAATTGTGCTGTATGGGAAACTTGATAGTGCTGCTTTTTTTTTTTTTTTTGAGACAGTTGTTTCCTGCTAGCGAGTAAAATCAAGCAGCCTAATTTTTTTCAGACATTATTGATTTTTCTCCACCGAGTTAACTGTTTCTAATTCATTTATGATTTTTTTTTAATTTGTGAAAGTTTACCATTTAAGAGCTTTATGTGATTTTTATTTAATGAATTTTGAGTGGCAAACCTTTGTTTTATTTTAAATATGTACATGCTGTGAAGTTTTTTAAGCAATTTTCATGCGGCATTTTCTGTTGTAACTGTTGTAATATTTCCTGTCAAATGTTACTCTGCACTTTAACCATCATAAATGTCTTCCAGTTCCTCTCTCACATGTAGTTCCAAGTTTATTTGTTAAGGGCTCCACCTAGCTGAGGTGCTTAGCAGAGGTTTGGTAGAAAACATTTAATTCGAAAACGGTTCGATATTTTCCAGTGATGTCTAAACATGAAAAATATTTAAGAAACATTTCATTCCCAAAGACAAGTCTCAAAATTCCCTTTTAAACGTCTAGGTTAATTTTTTTGTGTGTGAGAATGGTTAAAACAAGCATTTTCAAAATAAATTTTTTATACAGAGACTTCATAGTTTTTAGACACACACATCATTCTTTCATCTTTGTTAGCATGCCATAAAAATATAAAGTCGCAGATTATAGTCACATTCAGGTGAGTAGCCAACTGAAAGAATGCACACCAGTTGAGTGCCTTGTGCGTAGAGCAATGCAGAATATCATTTACGTTTCAGTTTTATAGCATTTATGTTACGTTCTGTAGGATTTATTAGCATCTATGAATTTTGCAGACCCAAGACATTAAACCTATTCTTTCCTCATGCGAAAATCACTTTTTCTTATTAAATTGAGCACCTGCACACTAGAAGAAACTGTACTAGAAAATTAACAAAACAAAACCTAGCTGATGATGAGATTTGATTAATTACCGGTAGGACTGTTGTATTTAATTCAGAGAACCCAAAACTATGGTAAGTTTTTAATAACAGTGATGTCTCACGAACAGTATCAAAACATATGTAGTTATTGTATTAGCATATGAGTGATGTATGCATACATTAGCTCATGGACCACAAGCCAACAAAATAATAAAGTGTGCACATAGAACCTTTCAAGATTGCAGCATGATACTGCTAGCATTTTAAAATGAGACATTGTTTGGATATGTTTATCAGAAGTACCTATCCAGCGACACTTTTGCATGAATTGCAACAGTATGTGATGCACATTGAATTTCAGTACCTTGAAACATTAACCTCCATACACTGATAACCTGAAATATACGTAACACAACAAATTGGTCTATATGTACCGTAGATAATATGTCGCTAGCTTGATACGCATGCTAACTTTGCATATTTACTTAATTTTTTCTTTTTTTCGTAGTTATAAAATGCATTCATTAAGAAACACACTTAAGAAAGTGAAGTGTTTATTGCTCATTTTGTTACCTAATAAAACAAGGTGTCTGATGTCTAGATGTATGGAAATTAACCAAAATAAATTATTAAATAATTATAAAATTACATTTTTATATAAATCCACAGTTTGTGTAGACTATCCACAGTTTGTATACTCTGTACCATGTAAGTTGGCCAGATTCTGACAGGTCTGCGAAAGTACCGCCACTGCTTACATCTGACTACGTATCCTTTCGCCATCAGCTGATTGGCTACATGGCAACTATGTTGTTTATTTTCATGCTGTCATTATCAGCCGATGCCCTTGTCAATATACTGTTCGTGGGATGTTTTAGGCAAACTTGCTACTCAGAAATACGTAGCTGCGATTGTAGTAATAGTAATGTGTACATAAATCATGAATCAGTAAATTGTTATATTAAAGGGCAAAAATATATATATAATTAATTTAAAATTTAGTAACTACAAAAAAATGTAATGCTAAACAAATTTTAAGATATTTTAGACTGACATCTGTCTAAAAAATATTAGTAGGTTATAAAAGTAAAAATGTAACCTTGCAAAAAATTTATGTTTGCTAACNTATTAGTAGGTTATAGAAGTAAAAATATAACCTTGCAAAAAATTTAATATTTGCTAACTCTTTTTTAATTTGTCCTAGACAGTGAATTTGGGAAAAAATTTGCGAAACGGTAGTTGTAGCTATTATCACACGTTGGACATTATAGCTAATACATTTGAGTTGGAATTATGTGACGTAGAATAATGTTAGAATTGCTTAACAACTATTCACGCATGTCCAACTTTCTTCGGAAACAAGGAAATGGATTTTCGGNGGGATGTTTTAGGCAAACTTGCTACTCAGAAATACGTAGCTGCGATTGTAGTAATAGTAATGTGTACATAAATCATAAATCAGTAAATTGTTATATGTCAAAGGCCAAAAATATAAATAATTAAAAATTTTAAATCATTGATGTTTTTTTACATTACGATTTGTTTTTTTAAGATATTTTAGACTGACATCCATCTAAAAAATATTAGTAGGTTATAAAAGTAAAAATATAACCTTGCAAAAAATTTATATTTGCTAACTCTTTTTTATTGGTCCGAGACAGTGAATTTAGGATAACATTTGCGAAANACCTTGCAAAAAATTTATGTTTGCTAACTCTTTTTTATTGGTCCGAGACAGTGAATTTAGGATAACATTTGCGAAACGGTAGTTGTAGCTATTATCACACGTTGGACATTATAGCTAATACATTTGAGTTGGAATTATGTGACGTAGAATAATGTTAGAATTGCTTAACAATTATTCACGCATGTCCAACTTTCTTCGGAAACAAGGAAATGGATTTTCGGAGAACAATATGATGTATAATTTACGTNCTATTCACGCATGTCCAACTTTCTTCGGAAACAAGGAAATGGATTTTCGGAGAACAATATGATGTATAATTTACGTAGACGAACGATTACTTGCCGAATAGAAATTACTAGTACTGAAAATCACTGTACACGAAATATATGTTACTTAATAAATCATGCAGAGCTCGCGAAAAATAAAACTATTGGTATCTGTTTGGATATTTATTATATATACTGTTCTTCTATTACTTGCTCGGAACGACACAAATTTGATATGTATTTCGTCAAGTTATTAGGAAAAATTATTCAACAATATTATGCAACATTTCTGTATGCTTTTGGAATTAATATCAAGCACGTAAGTAAAACGGGGTGGAGAGGTGCGATTAAGACGTGAAAAAAGGTTTTGAAATTGCGTTTCATTTGGATATGGATCGTTTTAATGTGCCTTTCATTTTAAATACCTATACATTTCTACTTTAGCGCGAAGTTTAATTTCTAACACTAAAAACCGCTGTTTTATGACCATGTAAAATAAAATGTATTAATTAATCTAGGAATTTTTTCTTATCACGTATTTTTGACTGGTCTAATGTGTGTCGGCAGTGCACTCAGAATAGCCAACGTAATATTAACTTTTGTTAGTTTGTGCATCAGCTGATACAGGATTTTATAAATGGCACGTTGTTTGTTTCATATACATCAAGTTGCCACTCACTGACTGTCAGAATCTGGCCAACTTATATGAAATGAAGAGCAAGAAAACATGTTTCTAGCATTTTATAGTTTCTGTATTGTTAACTCAATTTTATGTCTCAGATGCCTGAATTAGCTGCAGGCAGGCAGTAAATACTCTTAAGCCAAAAATTTTGAATTTTAATTGCAATGGTATTTCCATAGTGCATCCCCATTTCATTCAACTTTGTTTTGGCACACCTGTTGTTTGCTACATGTGCCTTTAAAAAAAAAATTTTTTAACCTCTTTTTTGCTTCCAACTCGTGACCTTGAAATTTTTTGGTCTTCCTCAACCCACCTGTTGTTACCAACTTACAAACTTCTATGTAACGTAATTTGGAATTTCTGGTAGTATCTAAGATTTTGTGAAAAAGCTTTATGTTACTCTGTCTGGCTCCACGAGTTGAAATTCCACTTGAATAATTTTTTTGAATTCGATTTTTATTCCAGAGGCTAGGAGCATTGAGTGAAGATTCAAACGTATCAAATACTGTTACATCTGGACCTGGGACTCCTCTTGAACNGCTAGGAGCATTGAGTGAAGATTCAAACGTATCAAATACTGTTACATCTGGACCTGGGACTCCTCTTGAACAACCAACAGTTAACAGTAAAAGTGAATCACCCCAGAAAGATGTTCAAGAACTTGAGCCTGCTGCTAGAAAAGAGAAAAGAAAATCCAGGTTTAGTTCAGTGGAGCCTACGGAGGAGGCAAAGCCAGATAAAAAAGAGAGGAAGGATGGGAAGAAGGAGTGGGACATGTTTGCAGAAGCTGACGCGTTACAGGAATACAATGTATGTAATAACATTTCTAATTTATGAGTGGCCTTTGTTACTCATTTTTTTACTGAGGTATTTTAGATACAGGTATCTTGCTTATCCAAATATCCATGTTTTAAGTTTTCTATCCAAAGGTTTTGGCTGATCTTAGTTTCACCACCTAAATACTTATTATAAATATTTATCTTTTTAGTTACAAATGATTGAAATTTTATTTTGGATTCGTTGAATTGTATTTTTACAAAATATGAGATAAAGGTAAGAAATTGTACTTGTAGATCAGTATAGTGGGACCATCTTAAAAAGTTTCCCATTAAAAAGATTCCTATTTAAGAAGTTTCCTTAGTAAATTAATTAATTTTATGCCTTGTCTATATATACATGTATAATTAAACCCTTTTAATATGTTTTTCTGGTTAATATCACAATTTTTTCAGTCCCTAAAAAAATGTTTATAAGTGAAGTTTTGCTGTAAGAAGTTGGAGGTTCTGTAAAAGTGCAAAAATCTTGTTTTCTTTACAAACACTTTTTATATCAGAATCGCTTAAAAAAATTATTCCCTGGATGGAAAAGATGAAGACTAAGAGTTGCTAGATTAGAATGAGGTCTGCAAGTGTTAAATTTATTGTCGCTTCGTGTACGTAATTTGTAAGTTAGAGTATAAGAACTTCAAAATAGATTCCTCTAAATAACTTGATTGTTATTCACGTTTTCAAATATAAAAGCAAGTTTTGTTGAAATAACCTATTCAGTATGATGCGTGACGCTTATTCTGACTATAATAAGCATGACTTTACCTCATCTGGATGTGCCTTCACGTCACCCCAGGCAGGGTTTGAACCCTGAAGCAACTTTCTACGAGTGCCGACAAGTATGCCCTGTGTTGCGGGGGCACCCACGGACACGTCAGCCAAGATTGTTTGCCTGATGTCAAGACATCACACCACCCTCCCCGACGTGTGAAGGAAGCCGGCCCAGCGGCCGAGACCACATTACAGAGCGACCTACTCCAGCCACAAGCCAAGGGATGGCACTAAAGAGCACAGCTCCGCCCAGAGACGGAGCTCATTATCGCCCGCACCCCAGATGAGCCCGCAGGCAGGTAGAATATAAGGTCTTGTACTGCCGAGGAACGTCAGTTGTTCTCCAGCTCCAGCAGATCGCTCTACCACCTCGTGTGCTGGGGCTCTCTGCTGACACCAACGTCTTCGTGACCTTCCAGAAGCTCTACTGGATCTTCACCAGCTACCCCCGAAGAAGTCTTCGAACCCCTTTAGCTGTCAAACACCCTTCTGGTAATGGCATCCACACTGCCCTTGCGTTAGTGTTTAACACCCCCACTACCTTTCAGGGGAGGGGGGAGAGGTGGCTTCGCTCCGTCGAAAAAAAAACACCATATCACTAGGGTCTACACACCGTATTTTGCGCTGATGTTTTTAACTGTAATAATAAAATATAATTACATCAGGGCTACCTAAAAATTTAAATATTTCAATAGGCAACATTTAATTTACAAATTGCATACAAATAACTTGGTTAAAACAATATTTTAACCGTGAACTATTTATTTCTAGCCATTGCCAAAGCATCGCTGCTCTCAATGTTTTTAATTCATATTGAATACGAAATAAATATTACAAGTTATAGAGGGCACTAAGTTAATGTTTCATTTATTCAAAAATATAATACTTTTAAAGTTAGTCAGTGTTACATACTTTAAATAAAGAGGTTAACATATTACTCCTAGGGTGATTTTCCAAATGTTTGTTTCAAAACATCCTAAGAAACCGTGAATGGACTATACATTTTGGTTTGTTAGAAAATATCTCAAAGGTCTTTGCAATACAAATAAATGCTTTATCGGGAAAGGCATGAATTTCCCTGTTGGTGATGGGATGNGGGGGGGGGGAGTGTGTTGGAAGGAGAGAGGAAAGTAGGGGTGGTGATGAGGGGGGGATAGCCGCTGACTTGGGGTTGCGCTCACCCCCCTAACTGCCACGTATTCCAAAACTTAGGTAAGATACCAGTTTTGGCAATTTAGGACTAACTCTTCATGCCTCAGTCAGGGTACAGGCTGGCTTATGTGTGTTTGATTGAGCAATTAATAAAACAGGCATACATCTGACTTGGTCGAGTTGTCTCTTCCAGCACTCTTGGAATTCCTACACTTTGTCCCATCTCTTTGCAGTTCGCCACCTGTCCTAATAAGACACTTCTAGGGTTAACCACGAGCCAGAATCTCGCTCCTTTTCTCTCCTATGATAACTGTTTTGAAGTGCTGCTTAGGAAGTTTGCCTTCCTAGGTCTCACTAGAGCAGTTGTCTCTTGGACTATCAACCTTCCAGTAATTGCCTGGGTCAGACTGCGATGTCCCGCGCGCCAGGTTACCTGCTTGGAAACGATAGGCCAACCTCCATCAGGAGCACCACTCTTTGTGACAGCTGTGTCAGACCATGACGTACCGCGCTCCAGGGAGCCATGGGAGTGAATGCCCTTAGCCTCCTACTGTAACCTCCAGCTTGGTACTTGAGTAAGACCGCGATGTCCCGCGCACCAAGACTCTGGGCTGGAGACCAGTAGAACAGGCCTCCAACCTCACCTGGCCTCTGCATCCTTCACTCCATCAGGCTGTCTACCCCTTACTGGCCGCCCACTATCAACCTAACTGGTTACCCCCCACCACCTCATAGAGAGGGCGGGGCAAAGCTGCTAAGCAGGGGCTAGATCAGGCTGGGGTATTGAGGGAAAACGGCCCAGTTGGCAACCAGGTATACTTCTGGAAGAAAGAGGAAGCTGCATGTCAGAAAGGGTCTTCCACCAGCTCAGCAAGCTCCACCTCGAACCTTCTCTGGCACGTATCTCGTGCAGTATCTCCGCTGCCGGCTACACCACCAAAGAAGACGCCAACTTTCGTCCAGCCAGCCAGTGTTACAAGGGTAATCAGGCCCCTTAACGTCGCACCAGTTTATATCCCCACCAAGGTACCCACTCGCCCATTGCTCACAAGCGCTCCTCCCAAGGCTCAATGCACGATCATAGAAGTGGCCTAAGCCAGCAATCCAGGCACCAGGAAAAACCCCATTCAAGTGGCGACCACGGCTTCACCGTCGTCCATGGGGGCAGTACTTTGTCCTCGCCCTCTAACTACCACTCTCAGGGGTGAGCGACCAGGCCACAATATATAACAGGAAAAAATATAAGTTCACTGATCACACAACAAACTTTTCCTCGCAAATAATACTTGCATCTTCAAGTGCAGTATATCTCATGTTTACAAGATTATATTCTGCTTAAAAGTAAGCTGCAAAATGTAACCATTAATAAATAATGCTTTATATAAAAATACATTATATATATATATATATATATATAACTATTATTGTGTGAAGTATGAAGATATGAGACAAAACTATGATAATGTGCATGCGTGATCACCGTACACGTAAATGCTTTATCAAGAAATGAATTTATTTCCATGATGTTGCATTTTCAGCTGTTAAACTGTTTTATTTTCAGTGATCTACATTGTTTGCATAGTGGGTGAAGCCATAAGTTTAAATAGGTGTATCTTCTTGGTTGAATTGGTAGTAGATTCTGCAAACACTGAGGTTTGGTGCATGCGGTTGCAGTGCTATTTGCTAACGTAATGCAACTGTTTGCACGTGTTTGCAGTTTCTTGCTACTGCTGTCATGATCTGTAATGGAATTTGTATGCCATAATTTAAATTATAGTACATGAATCTCTTCGTAAATGCAAACGTTTCAATGTGAACTCTTGGAACCGGCTTACGATACTACTAGCGCTGTTAGTTCACGTTCCAGCACAGCTATGGTGGGATGCCATGTTCGTATTATTGTGTCCACCATGTTGCTGTCTCATGCTTTCATCAATGTACTGAAGTTGTATACTTTTGAATGTGTTTGCAGATATAAAGTACTATAATTTCCCTGGAATTACCAAAAAAAAAAAGTAAAAAAGTATGTGCTTGTCATACAGGGCCTTGTGGTATTTGCTAAATGAGTTATTTTATAACATAGCACTGCTGGGGTCTAATGATTGTTGATTTTCCGGTATATGAAATGGCAAACATTCATAAAAAGTCTAGTTATCATGATCAATAATGATCCAGGATTGAGGATGGGGGTGGGAGGGAGAGGGTATGAGGAGGAGAGGGAAGTTGTGAGGTGAAAAGGGGGGAGATAAATAAGATAACAGATATAGATAGATAGATATATAGAGATATAGATGGATAGAGATAGTGGAAAGGATGCATTACTGTGAAAGCAATCACTCCCTCGTTTACTACTCTCCTTCCATTAGGTTAAGTTGACCCTCGTCCAGGTTAAGCTGGTAGATTGTTATCTCAACAGGGTGGAGTTTGGGACAAAAATTACAAACTTTGTTTGAAAAACAGTGGTAGTTGAGTATCTTTTCCACTGAGGCTTTTGTTACATTAGAAAATTTTCAAAGTTTATAAAGGCCAGCACAGCTCTTCAACCACTCGAAGTGGGGAATGTAAATTATTCACAATTTTTGCATAAGATATTCAAAGTTTGAATGTGAATAATTTGTAAATTACTTTTCGCAACTATTCAAATTTTTTAATATTGGCACATCCCTAATATTTAAGTTTATTAATAAACAATGTATTGTTTTCTTTCGTTAACAATAAAACACAGTCTCAATGGTTGCCGACTGAATGATATAAAAGCTTACATTTTTTGAGCCTGAAAAATATTTCGAGCGGACCTCAAGCTCGAAACAGGTATTCGACTCTAGATAGATTTTCAAGTACTCGCAGACCTCTAGAGGAGAGTAAGAAGTGTGGAGAAGAGGAAAGTTGAGGGTGTTAAAAGCATGTAATGAAATGCAATTAACTCTGAATTAACTGATGTGTTTGTAAGTATGTGCATATATGTGTGCACGTGCACCCATATACAGTACATCTATTTGTGTGTTGGATAATTTTCTGGGTTGAAATTTTGCCATCATACCGGTACCACCATTGATCTGATAAGTGGTGACATGCCATGGGCAACGTCGTTAACCATTCTAACCTCGCCACAGTTCCAGCCCCCCTCCCAAAAAGACGTAAGCCATACATACCACAGTGTGTCCTTGAAGCCCAGGGTTAGTTTCGGGTTAACTGCTGTCGCCAGCTGGTATGCAACCTGCTTCATGTCACGGTGCGTTCGCCTACCCGTCTGGCCTTCTGCCATGGAGGGGAAACGCAGCCCAGCTTTGGTTGCTTTCGGCCATCTCCGCCACTTCTCCGCTGCTCTGTTTCTCCGCAACCTCTCCGACATCCTGCGCAGGCCCGGGGTTTTGGGTATATAAGGGACCCGCAAACCAGAGTTTGAGGCTGATTCGCGCAGCTCTCTTGCAGAATGTCACTCTGCCCGGCCATGTACCAACTTCATCTTCCACGGCTGATTCGCACAGCTCTCGTGCAGAATGTTACTCTGCTCTGCCATGTACCGACTGCCATCTTCCATGGCTTATTCGCGCAGCTCTCTTGCAGAATGTCGCTGCGCTGCCGCATACTGACTTATCTTTAGATTGCCAACTAACACAGCTCCAGTCTAAAATGTCGTGCTTCCTGTCAGCTAATAGAAGCTTCCCACTCTTCTCGACTATTCAGCTAGTGATGCGCATTAAGCTCACGAATCTGAGTACCGTACCACTGGGGTCACTCACACACCGTGTGCCTCCGCATCTTCCGAGACTAGGCGTCACTCTGGTTGGGATTCTACGAATAGCCCTTCAGGCCCCAGTTAGGGTACAGGCTGGTTATGTTTGTTTACTTTTTTTGCAGTATACAGACATAAAACGATTTGGCTGATTTACCTCTCACAGCTACTGTTCTTTCTCAATCTGCTTCCTGCTATGTCCTGTTTCGTCCAAGTGAACCTCAGACACACTTGTAGTAGCAAGCATGAACTGCTACCTCTGTTCCCACCTTACCTTCAGGGAGAGACATCTCTACGGGATACTTGGATCTCTGGTGATGTCCCGCCTTCCTGAGTAACACGAGAGTGGGGTCCTTCCCCTGGCTATTGTCACCTTCTGTAAGTGCTTGGGTCTGCTGGCGATGTCCCACCCGCCAACATACTTGCAGGAGACCAGTAGTTGCCCGTTACGGAGTTCCGTCTCTTCGTGATGCTTTGATCTATGGCAACGTCCCGCCTTCCTGAGTGACACGTGAGTAGTCACCCCTATGCTGCTATTAGCACCTTCAGTTAAGTGCTTGGGTCTGCTGGTGACATCCTGTCAGCCAAGTTACTTACTGGAGACCAGTAGTAAAGCCTACCAACCACACCCACCTGTCTATACATTCCTACTCTCAGGTCATGCCTGCCTCCACGGTACAGTCACTGTCATCCTCTCTGTGCTGTCTACCCCCTTATGCCTCGCCACAGGGCTGGGTGAAATAAAGCGGCCAAACAGGGATAGCTCTGATTGGAGGCCTGGTAGGAGGCGAACAGAGTGCCAACCAGGTGTATTCCTGGAAGAGAAAGGAAGCAACTCGGTGGAGGGGAACATCTATCAGCTCAACCAACAGAAGCAGAAGTTTACTCTATCATGTCCCCCATGCTATCAGGCCACTGCCTCCCACACTTCGTAAAAAGTCTGTATCTTATAACTGGCCCTCGACTGTGGAGAAAGTGGTCCAACGCCTCAACTTACTGTCCAGTTACACACCTTCCCGAGTGCAAACTAGGCCATCATCAACACTAGCGCTCCTTGCCGTGCTCAGCGGGTCATAATAATTGCCAAAGGCAACCAGTTCCACTCCCAGCAATAACCCTGTCAAGTGGACAATGCCTGCTTCCCTATTCAGGGGGAAAGGGGGGAGTCTCCAAAGCCAGAAACACCCATTAGGAGGGGCGTCAAGCTTTTTCTTTCTTGGCGTCCTAGGTGGGGCCTTTGAGGCAATTTGAGGCTTGTGCCCAATGTACTAAAGACCAGGAAGCCCCTGAGAAAAGTCACTTGTGTCCCTACAGTTACTCCGCAACACCGACTTTGGGGAGTCGAGTTAAACACCCCATGGCGTCCTCAAACATAAGCAGAATGGCCACAGCCGAGAATACCGAGAAGAGCATAGGGCAAACCTGTACTGTAGAAGAGTGCCCAGGAACAGGCCAATACTACATCTTACATCTCATGCGTGCACTGCGATGATGCCTTTAATTACACGTGCCTGGGATGGGAGGACCATGAAAGAGATACTGAGGAATTAGAGTATCGTTGCCTGGATTGCAGACACTGACATCGCCGATGCTATTACGCTAACTACCCAGGGAAAGGCGTTCTACCAAGATGTCATTCTTGGATGGGAGGATAAGGCTAGAGACCTAGACAGTCTAGTTTTCAAGTGCCCAGTATGCAGAATCTCGCTGGAGCGGGTACCACCCTGGCCAGAACCGGTCATGATCGTCATACATCTGCTGGTACTATTCCAGCCACTATTACCAGAATACACTGGAAAACTGCAGGAGAATCTGAGAAATTTCCTCCAGACTTGCTTAACAGAGTTACGAGAACACACCTACTTAAAGCCCTATTGGTACTAAAGGTGAAGGCCGAACTCCAAAGGGAAGCTGGAAAATGGTGGCAAAAATATGGGAAGTTTGTCACCAATTGGGAACAGTTCGCAGAATGTCTCACCGAGTACTTTTCGGGTCGGCGTGTCATGGCCCAACTCACTGTCGAACTGTACGGCCAGGCCCAGGAGGAGGGCGAAGAGGCAGAAATATTCATCCGCCATAAGGTCTTGATCTTTCAACACGTGCAATCTGGGCGAATAAACTAAACGCAGTGGAACTCATAACCGGACTGTTATTACCAGAGATGGATCTGCGGAATCCAGAACTGGAAGTTCTAGAGGAACTCGTGTACGAGTACAAGAAACGGACATAGTCTATATCTGAAGAGCACAGGCCCAACCCAAATCTGCACCCACCACCTGGGGAGAAGCAACTTTAACCGAAGCCCTCACACGAGGGAGACAGACAGAACCCACTGCTGCCCTTCCACCCATGTTATCTTAGTGCTGGCACTGCCACGCCAAGCACTTCCACAAGAATTGCCCAGTGCTGCGAAAGAAAATACAGGGCAGGCAAATGGGTCCAGCTAGCTCTGCCGGACCTGAAAAGGGTGTCAAGAAAAATAATCGTGAACAACGTTCAATATTCACAAACCAATATTATGTGCTGAAATTAAAGTGTACATGTATTAGTGCTGATTACAGTATTTATTACTTTTTGTTATTTATTTAATGAGTATGCAGTGGGCATATGAGTCAACTGGTATAAACTCCAGCTGAAGTCACATGGCAGTGTTTATTTTGATAGATATGTGGGAAGATATGCAACCAATGGACAGAAAGTAGAAATTGAGCATGGCTTTCAAAACTCCTCACTTTATCTATCAGATGACACCCAAAACAGTAGAGATAGGTAGTGTCCAATCAAGGATGTTTGGTAGTGTCAGATTAAAACTGTTGGGTAGTGTCAAATCAGGACTTAAATAAAGTTAATTTTGGAATTTAAAATAATAATTTCATTCATTGGACTGGTTGCTGAATTCAGAATGACAGTTCATTCCTTGTTTACAGGTGATTTGTAAAAAAAAAAAAAAACCATATTATGAGTAAGAGATCAAAATATTGCTTACCATTAAAACTGAAATATGTGGATTGCCTAAATGTCAAATAAATTGCTGGCGATTCTGAATTTTTGTTATATGTACAACTGAGAAATTAATGTACATTGATTGAAATAAGATATTAGCAGTTAATTTGTTTAGCTGAGTTAAGAGTGTGAACTGCAATTATAAAATTATTTCTTTTATCTGTTCCAGGTGCTTGAACTGGTAACATTTGAAAATCAATTTCCAAATAATTAATTACTAAACAAAAAAAAAATGTATTGTACTAAAGGATTTTGATTTAAATGTTGGTTGCTTGATATGGCAGAATTGCAGGACTTGTTTTGTAATGGTTTGAAATTAATTAGTTATCAACTTTGTTCACTTTTTTTTAATGGTTGCAATTATTTCGTATCTCTGAGATCATAGGATAGCAAATTTAAAATATAAAATACAGAAATATAAAATATAGTTGAATAATTTTTCCACACACTGTTATTTTACACTTTTTAGTGATTTACTTTCATTCTTGTACAGAGTTATGCTCTCCTATTTTGCTGTTTTCTCAATTAAGCATTCTTTTTCCTTGATTCTTTGTGAAACAAAAAATGGCTGTCACTGTGTTTTTTATTCTGCCATTACATTTATATATCTGTGTGGGTGTGGATCATAAGATATTGTTTTACATCGTGATAAAATTGATACATGAGTATACTCTGTACCATGTAAGTTGGCCAGATCCTGACAGGTCTGCAAAAGTACCGCCACTGTTTACATCTGACTACGTATCCTTTCGCCATCAGCTGATTGGCTACATGGCAACTATGTTGTTTATTTTCATGCTGTCATTATCAGCCGATGCCCTTGTCAATATACTGTTCGTGGGATGTTTTAGGCAAACTTGCTACTCAGAAATACGTAGCTGCGATTGTAGTAATAGTAATGTGTACATAAATCATAAATCAGTAAATTGTTATATGTCAAAGGCCAAAAATATAAATAATTAATTTAAAATTTAGTAACTACAAAAAAATGTAATGCTAAACAAATTTTAAGATATTTTAGACTGACATCCATCTAAAAAATATTAGTAGGTTATAAAAGTAAAAATATAACCTTGCAAAAAATTTATATTTGCTAACTCTTTTTTATTGGTCCGAGACAGTGAATTTAGGATAACATTTGCGAAATGTTAGTTATAGCTATTATCACATGTTGGACATTATAGCTAATACATTCAAGTTGGAATTATGTGACGTGGAATAACGTTAGTAATGCTTAACAACTATTCACGCATATCCAACTTTCTTCAGAAACAAGGAAATGGATTTTTGGAGAACAATATGGCGTATAATTTACGTAGACGAATAATTACCTGCGGAATATAAATTACTAGTACTCAAAATCACCTTACATGAAATGTAAGTTACTTTAAAAATTATGCAGCGCTCGCAAAAAATTAAACTATTGGTATCTGTTCGTAAATTTTTATATATCATACGCATATATATATATATATTTTTTTTTTGTAATGCTTCAGAAAAAATCTGATGGGTAGCGCGCACATCCTGTCCGGAGTGAAGTCTGAGCCTCTTATTTTGCTCAATAGATAGCGTATTTTTAAAGCTGACTGTTGTTCTATTACTGGCTTGGAATGATACAAATTTGAAATATATTTCGTCAAATTATCAAAAGAAATAATTCAACAATATTATGCAATATTTTTGTATGCTTTTGGAATTATCAAGCATGTAATGAAAGCTGGGTTGGAGAGGGGCCATTAAGACGTGAAAAAAGGTTTTGAAATTGCATTTAATTTGGATACGGATGTTTTAATGTGCCTTTAATTTTGAACACCTATACATTTCTACTTTAGCGCGAAGTTTAATTTATAACTCTAAAATTTGTTTTTTTATGACCATGTAAAATTATATGTATTAATTATTCTAGGAACTCTTTCTTATCGCGCGTTATTTTCGGCTGGTCTAATGTGCGTCGGCAATGCACTCAGAATAGCCAACGTAATATTAACTTTTGTTCGTTCGTGCATCAGCTGATACAGGATTTTGTAAATCACACGTTGTTTGTTTTGAATACGTCAAGTGCCACTCACTAACTGTCAGAATCTGGCCAACTTATATGAAATGAAGTATAGTCTGCTGTTTTCAGCATTTGTACACAGACAGCAGTGATATTATTGCATATTTGTTTGTTGGTTTTATCAGAGTCCAGGTGCCCTTGACAAGGCAGCTGGTGGCCCTGAAAATCCATCCCTCACGGATAACTGGGACGATGCAGAAGGATATTACAGAGTTCGCATTGGTGAGATAATGGATGGACGATATGTTGTGTATGGCTACACTGGCCAGGGAGTGTTTTCAAATGTGATACGCGCCAGGGATGGTGCCCGGGGCAACCAGGATGTTGCTGTCAAGATCATCCGAAACAATGAGATCATGTGAGTCGTACTGGCTTAGTGTTTCCCCAATAATTTGAATTTGATATTTAGTTGAGTGTTCAAATTCAGATTATTCTGTATTTTTCTTTGCTTGTAAAGAAACACAGTACATGAACAATATTGTACATAAGCTATTGCAATAATTGGTAGGGTTGTGCGAAAATTTGGTATACCATTACAAAAAGGCAAAATTTTAACTTTAATTTTTGTTTTGATAAGAAATTTAGTTGCCGGAAGTTGTAGCGAAATGAAAATTCTTTACTTTGATGAATATTCAGGTGTTTAATTAAGGTTAATTTAGTCCACCAATAAAGGAAATTGTTGTCTGTAAATCATTTGGTTTGCTTTCATTATTTTATAACTAAAATAACTCTTATAAAATATGTGATAAATATTCCATATTTTCCACTTTTTTTTATTTGGTTTTGCAATGAATTTGTCATAATTAGTAAATTCCTAAAATGTTATGAAATTAATTAAACTTCTGTTAAGGCTAAGCCCTTATGAAATTATTTTTCATTTCGTTTCAGTTTCACATACGTTCATAAAATATTTTTTCATTTTTTTTTTTTTGTGGTGAAAAAGTTTAATTTGTACAACCCTGAAAATTAGTTTTCTTTCAGTTTATACAATGCTTTGGTTTTGACAAAGTTTTACTTATTGTTGGAGTCAAGGTTATATGGTGAGTAGTGATTAGTAGGGTCCCACATTTTTAGTTAATAAAATAAGTTTTTTTTATTCATAAAAAATAAAATAGTTTGTAATGCAAAAATGCACTTGTTATTGTTAGAACATAAATCTGTTGTTTTCGTAACAATCCNATTGTTGGAGTCAAGGTTATATGGTGAGTAGTGATTAGTAGGGTCCCACATTTTTAGTTAATAAAATAAGTTTTTTTATTCATAAAAAATAAAATAGTTTGTAATGCAAAAATGCACTTGTTATTGTTAGAACATAAATCTGTTGTTTTCGTAACAATCCCAGACATGTAATTTGTTATTTTTTAAATTTCAAACAGTAATTTACGTTTTTCAGTGATAACATTACAAAAATATATAACAATAAGGATGAAAGGACAACCTGGCGAGCACACTTGATATGTAACACACTTTGTCACAGCTGCCACCAATCATGTACTTTGTCAAGGCATTGATAACTGCCAAAGAACACTCTCTAGCATTTGAATTTTCTAAGAATTTTACACCACCCACTCACAGCTTCTGTTCATTTTTGGATAATATTTTTAATACTGAAAAACAAAAACACACTGTCCATTCTAATCAGTTTTTACATCCCACAGAATTGCCACCCACATCTTGACCTTCGATAGCCAATTTTTGTTTGTACATTTCTTGTATTTTGGTTATATGACTCCTTCATTGTTTTAGCAGGCAGTTGCTCTCCACCTATGATGTACAGTGCCATTAGTTTATTAATAAATTTGGGAAAGGAAAATAATTAATTTGAAGTAAAATTAGTAGTTTCAGGACTGGAAAATGGTGGTGAAATTATTGGTGAATGGTAATAAATAAGTTATGAAAAGTGTCAACAACTATATTGATGAATTTAAACAAAAATTTAGTGCCTTGCGGACGTCTGGAAGTGGAGATCACACATACTTCCCAAGTGAACAGTGTGAAGACAAAAGCACGTATTCAGAAATGTTATTTTGATACGTAAATTTCTAATTGTGCCTAATGATTGACTTTGGAAAGATTATTTGTTTAATGAACTAATACACATTTTGATTAAAGCCATTTTCTGAATTCCAGCTGGCGGAAAAAAATGCTGCTGCATTCCTATACTACTTAGTACTGATTTCATAGCTTGGTCATGTGCCAGATATATCTAAGAACTAAATCCTGACACTATATTTTTACTTGAAATTTTATTTCATCTTGTGTGTAATGTGGAGATGGGTTAAGATTTTCACTTGTGCTTGTTTTCAGCATTTTTGCTCTAGTATTGTGTGGTTGCTACACTTATAAGTGTATGTACAGTGAAACCCTGTTAACAAGTTCCCACCTGAGAAGTTTTTCTGCTCAATAAGTTTCATAATTTTGCACCTTATCTATACACACATGTGTAATTGCACCCTTTTAAGGAGTTTCCTGGTTAATAAGCATTATTTTTTCAGTCCCTTAAAAAATGTCTTAACAGATGTGTGTGTGTGTGTGTATACATTTAATGTTGTGGTCATTTTGATTTGTTTACTTGTTATGATCAGGTATGTATATGTGCAGAAAATGAGGTGTTTTGTATTGGCCTGCATTTTTCCTTTCCTGTATCTAATAACTCTTGTGAAATGAGTTCTTGTACTGGGTATTGTGTTTAGATGTAAATTTTTTTTCCAGGTTTTTACATTGCTTATTAGAGTACTTGACTAGTATCCTTTTCATGCTTGTTGTAACATATTTATGTCTTAAATTTTTAATATTGATGGTGTAAGATTTGAAGTGGATTGTCGTGTGTGTGTGTGTGTGTGTGTGTGTGCATGTAGTGTATGTACATATTTATTTGTTGGTTGGTTAACTGTGCTGCTAGCTTTCAGCAAAGGAAGTGTGAGTCCTTTGGATTGTTTCAATACGCATAATCTTTTCCAGAACTGCACTACTTACTTAGATTATTTTGCTACAAATGTTTGTGACTTTTAAACGTGTTTACAGTTTTCATCTTTCATAAGGAAACAAAATCAAAATTATGATAATGTCTTTGGTAAGTTGAAGGAAATTACCGTAAGTAGCATACTGTGTGTATAAAAGATTATGGTAGTGGTGCTTACTGTGAATGCTCTTTAAGAACAGTGAAACATTGTTAACATTCTGTGTATTCTAACTATTTTTTTATGTGGGTTGATTCACAATTAATTATGGTGTTATTGAAGTAGTTATTGTGTTTTATTTATTATAAGTATGGTATTTTCACTTATAATTGTATCACATTTTATATTAACATTTTTTTAAATTATGGGTGCAACTATAATACAAATAAGTGGTTAGATAATTGACAAAAAGAAATTAACAGCATTTATTTCCAGTGTAACGTAAATTATGTTCCCTGTCAGCACTCAATATCTAATCCTTGTAAACAGCATAGATTGCCAAATAGTTAGTGCAAATGTCTAATAGCTGGTCGTGAAGTGCTCAACAAGCACAGCATTGATTGTCTCTCCTCTCCTTCCATTTGGCTGTTCGTTGGCACTGTCGGGCGCGACTTTGCTTCTTTCCCTTGCACTCCTGGCGAGAGCTGAAGCAGTTCGCTAGCTACTAATGCAATCTCTCAGCCGGCCTGTGTGAGGCTGTTAGCCTCCACACAGGGTCCCACTTGCACCTGAATACTTAGTACTTGACTTTCCTACTAAAATGAGGTGAAATAACTCTTTGGGAAGAGGGAGAAATATTTTGAACCTCCTCAGATTTTTTTTATAGCTAAAACTCATCATGGCATAAACTGTTTCAACCTGTGCCCTAGCTCTGTGTGGGAGGGGTGACGGAGATCACCCTCCTACTGAATTTGTTGTGGAGGTTGTTTGGTGTAGGGTGTTTTCCAACAAGTTCTAGCGTGGCTTGGAGAATCTTAAAGGACAAGAACATGAACAACTTTTAGGCAATTTTTTTTCTTTCACTCTTTTCAGTGTTTAAAAACTATGGTGCGACTATGGCGCAATGGTGATGATTAGAGGATAAACACAGTATCAACATCTAATGGGCTGTATCTTGAAAAAGAAAATATTGGTTTTGTAAATTGTAATGGTTATTGGTTGTAGGCATCTTAGTATGTATTTTCATGCTCTTGCAATAAGTAGGGACAGGAAAAATTTTTTGTTTTGAAATGGCAGAAAGTGATGTCTTGAAACCTGAAAAGTAATGTTTTGATTTCAGTATTCTCATGTCATTGTTCCGAGAAGATTTGTAATCATTCATAAAAATTAATTACCATATTTTATCGCATATAAGTTGCACATTTTATTTTTAAAAAATTTATTGAAAACTTGGGGTGCGACTTATAAGTGAGAAAAATTCCTCCAGCCCCGCACTAACTTTTCATTTACTCCGAATTCACGGCCTTGCGACACTTGGCAACACCGCTTGCTTGCAAGGACACAGCTGCCAGACAACCTTCGCCAAGGTTTAACACCCTTTGAAAATAATGGTGCGACCTATATGTGCAGGCGACTTATATGCGATAAAATACAGTAATTAAGGAGTGTCGTAGAACAACAGTTTTAACAGACAAAAAAGTAATCATTATAAGCCTTAGTTATGTAAATATGGTACATTTGTGAAAGTTTACAGTGGACATCATAGTAAAAATGGTATACTCAACATGTTGCTGTAATCTGCCTTCCTGAATAATATAGTAAAATATTGAAGTGTTTCTTGGCTGAGTCTTTACCTTTTGAAATAGTAGGTTTGCTTTTGAGAAAATGCAAACTTTTTTAAAAAAATATTTTAAACTTGACTCATGATGTTGGTTGAGTTGATGGCATTGTCACTGTCAGGCAAGGTTCTATTGTGCCGGTCAGAGGCACGGTNGTGTACTAAACATGTTGCTGTAATCTGCCTTCCTGAATAATATAGTAAAATATTGAAGTGTTTCTTGGCTGAGTCTTAGTAGGTTTGCTTTTGAGAAAATGCAAACTTTTTTAAAAAAAATATTTTAAACTTGACTCATGATGTTGGTTGAGTTGATGGCATTGTCACTGTCAGGCAAGGTTCTATTGTGCCGGTCAGAGGCACGGTCTATCTAACTGGATTGACTTATTTGCTGGTGATTGTTTCCTGGCTGCGATACAGACTGGGGCGTGTGGACCTGCGGCACGGTACAAAATCAGGTGTGGGTTGTTGGCAGGCGCACAGACACTGGTTTAGCTGCGAGGTCCGGGGTAACTCCTGGCTCGGCCACTGCTGCTGCTGGCTGAATCTCTGGTCCGGTCCTTGGGCGGTGGTGGTGCTGCGACTGGCTGAGCTGGTTGGTGTCTGCGGTGGGCTGTTGGTCCTGGTGTGTCTGAACCACGGGTTGGCTATACCCAGTGGTACTGGAAGTCCCTGGTGGATGTTACGATTAGATGCGACTCACCAGCGGTCTTGTGGGGTGGCTGAAAAAGGGAGCGTGGAGGGACTGGGAGGTGGGGCCTCTCCAGTTGTCGAGCGGCTTGAGCTCTTTCCTGTGGGGATAGACTGCAGAGGGCAGTTGGTACTGGGTTGCAGTTCGCATGGCTAGGTTCAGAGGCAGTAGCTGCCCTCTTAGCTCTCCACTTTGCACCACTCCTATGGGTGAAGGTCATAGAGGAAGTTACTAGGGTCTACCACGCTAAGAAGAGCAGGCAACTAAAATCCATAACTAAGTGTGATGTCAGTCCTGGCTAGGTCACCCAGTATCAGTCCTATTGCTCCAACCGGCGAAAATAACGCGGTGGATGGAGTGAATCGGCTGTGCTGGATGACTAGCTGCCTTGTGGATTGAGTTTCTAGTAGTTGTGGCTCTACTGTACGTGCACACCAGGTACCTTTGCGTAACTGGTCCACAGTAAGGATGGGGCCGTCTCGTGTGTGTGTTTTGCGACGTACGTGTGCTTGGTTAAGGGAGTCCGCAGTCCTACTCTCGGTTCAGCAAAGAGGATTTCAATGACACGGACTCCTGCTTTTTCTTAGTAGGTGGACATCTTCTAGGGATTGAAGTCACAATCACCCTAGAAATAAGTACTCTGAAGTTAGGTAATATCACGTGTTTATTCCCAGAGGAATAGACACAGTGGCTCTTACTAACTCCTAACTATCAATGAACTGTAACTGAAGTAAACTGCGGTAGTACCAGGTTAGGCGGACCTGGGTCTAAATTAGACAAGAGGAGATGAGACTAGGTAGCTATAATACTAACTGATCCTAACTAACTCTATGTTTACCCAGAGGGGACTCGGGTGGCACTACCAAAGTGGTAGTGAGTGTTAAAGGGGGGTTGCTGGGCGAAGGTCTGGAAGATTTCTTGAAGGTAGCGGTGGTCCTTCGTGAGGAAGGCAGTATAAGCAAAGAGCTCTAGCACACGAGGTGGTGAAGCGAGCTGCTGAGTATCAACTGGTGTTTCGGGGGCTGTGCACTCGCCTATATGGACGGCAGGCAGCGAGCTCTTCGGCTTCCTTCAGCCGGTTGGATATCTTCAAGCTGGAGCTCCTCCCTTCCAATTGGCAAAGGCCGCAATCTCTAGGTTTTCCTGGTATGCGGGTTGCATTGCTCCAGCTTAGGGGCAGCGCTGGGCTACTTGGCTGGCTTCTATCGCACGTGGGGTGTGGAGCGACATCTGACATAAAGTTGAGGACGGTCTTGATGCTCATGTCCGTGGGTGCCCCTTACCTAGGGGCGTGCTGGTTGGCTCGGGTAACAAGTCGTTCAGGGTTCAAACCCCATCTGGGGTGACGTGATGCCACGTATTTAATAAATGTGTCAGTTTGTGTCATCCGTCAAAATTTTTCAGTTCACCTAATGTAGCCAGCGATGCTCACACACCTGGCTGTAGCTTTCCTTACATTTCTTCCTCAAAGGCACATGCTTGCATATCTAGCTAACATTATGACAGAATGTTACATATTAAAAATATTTTTAATAAATACATTCTTTGTTTTTGACATCAGTGGACACAGACAAATTTATATTTATATACATTAATAAAAGAGTCTGCAAAATAAACATAAAATAAAATAGAAAAAAAAATTGTTTTTATTGTTTGTGTTAAAAAATGTGTAGTGTGCCTATTTTCGAATCCGTATGAGGTCGTTTTATTTTTAGTACAGTACTAATTTTCTAATTTAGTCCTACATTTTGGTAAAAAAAAGTCTTATATTCTGGTAAAAGAAGTCCTCTGTTTGTGTGTTACCTATATTCTAGGGGAAAGCCCCACATTCTAGGAAAATAGTCCTATATTCAAGGAAAATTGTCCTATATTGGAGGAAAATAATCCTATATTTGAGGAAAATAGTCCTATATTCTATTCAAGGAAACAAGTCATACATCCGAGGGAACAGGTCTGGTATTTCAGGGGAAAATATGTATTTTTTTGTGCGGCCAAGAGGGGGTGGTGGGGGGTTTTTTTTTTCCTCAGAATTTTGCGCAAATGACAAAATTTCCCAGTCGCTCAAAGTAATGTGCTGTAATTTTTAAATAGCAGAAAATACTGTCCTTGTATCACATCTGTGGTGTACTCAAAATAAACACACACCCCATATATATATATATATATATGTGTGTGTGTATATTTTAATTTGTCACATTGAAAATAAGGTGAGGATCATACTTGCAATGTACGCCATTTTACTTTCCAACTGCGTATGTTGCTGTCTGCCTGCCTTTGCACGGTAATCAATAACATGCATGTGCAACAGTTTGTCTGCAAGCAATACAAAAACATACAACCAAATGAGATATTTATAGATAAAAAGACCATTTACCTCGTAACATGTGACACCATCGTAAATATATTTTTAATTATTTATCCAATGTAATTATTGTTCAAGTTACTTTTCTATATAAAACTTAAACATTTTTAACACAAAAATTTCAAATGTGACTGCTTACCCACCCATCCGTGTGTTAGTGGACTGGCCTGAAAGTCACCCTTATACTCAAGTTATTTGTTTTATTTCTATCGTCATGTGGCCGACATCACTATCTCAGCCGTGTGCTTGTCTGCGACAGGGAAGGGGAAATGTGTGTAACCATGTAATAAGGTAGACAATTAACTGGTCCCAAGTTTTTTTCTGGTAGATTGTGGCAAAAAAGGGAGAGGGAGTTTTTAAGGTGCAGGCAATATACCTGAGCATAGTTGATAGCTGCTGTTCCATCATAAGACTAACAGATGTAAAGACTATAAATAAAATTTAACAGTGGCTGTTTTTATCAAAATGTAAATCCTAAGTTGCAAAAGGTTTTAAGTACGTACCATCTTCCAACTGTCTGCCATGAAACAGCTAAAAATGAAGCTATTCAGTGGATATTTTTGTGCCTTTATAGTCTACTTTCCGAAGGAAATAAAGGCTTACGAGATCACTTTTCTGTATGTGTGTTGTGTGTGCACGTGTCTCCTTCCTTTCAATTTTTGAACGTGTGAACCGAAGTTCACCTTATCAGTACACACACTTATATTACTAAGTAAGGACTCTTGACTTTAATAGTTTTCGACTATGCCAGGTACTTGCTTCCAAATAGGCGGTCATTAAAAAATTTAGTATGCTGTCATATCTCGGAAACCATTCAACTGTTTTCAACCAAATGTTGTATGATGACAGCGCAAGTTGTAAGCAATGAGTCAGATACTTATTTTCAAAATGGCGCTCATACAGCTATTTTAGTTTTGCATGTTATATCATCAAAACCATGTAATTAACTACAATGAAACTTTGTATGATGGCTGTATATATTACAACTATCAAATGTGTCCACACAAAATCTCTCTTGTTTGCCATTTTGAAAATAGTATCACATGACAAATTAAAATTAAGTTATATCTACGAAAAACAACAGATTTATACCAAATTTGGCAAATAAGTAGCACTATGGCAAGCCATGTAAACTGATAAAATTTTTGAAAGCATCAGACACACATTTTTTTTTTAAATGGCAGCCATATACAATTTTAGCACAGAATTTTTTATCTACAAAACTACAAAACAAATTTTAAGTTAACTTGTATGCTGACAGTATCAATATTATTAATCAAAATTGACTATTCAAAGCCTTATTTCTCCACTATTTTATAAGATAGTCCCAAATGAAATAACACAATTTTTATGTTGTATCTCAGGAAACAATCAACCAATTTCTTTCAAATTTGGCGAAAAAGTTATAGTGTGGTAGGTCATATTAATTTATGTGTTTTAAGTTTGTAGGTCTCTTATTTTCTGAATGGCGCCTATACTAACATTTTAGCTTGGTGTGCTATATCTACAAAACTATGTAACAGATTTACATTTAACTTTGTACATTGCATCTATGATAATCATTGAATCTGATAATACATATACTTTTTGTCCTAATTATATGAAGATCGTCACTTGAACAAATGAGGTTTTATGCCATATCTTGGGAACCAATCAACCAATTTCCACCGAATTTTTTACATAAGTGACGTTATGATAGGCAATGTAAACTTATTTGGTTTTAGTGGTTCAGACGCTTATTTTCAAAATGATGGCAGTGTAAATATTTCAGGTTAGACTGATTAGGCCTATGTCCGAAGTTGATGCCCCGAATCTTACCTCTGTGATGCAGTTAATTGCACACTAGCTTAATTTTACGAGTTTTTGTGAATTCGAATCCTGGGTAGGTCACTCGTGTATTTTAATTGTCTTGGTACTGTTTTGCATGTTTCTGATTTCATCTCTAATGGTATTGCGGTCAATGAGACTGTTGCTTACTTGCCATCTAAGCTGTTAAGAATTTAACTAAAATTTATTTGCACCCATATAGAGCAAAGTAGGCTCATTTGTTATCTGTAACTTCTTGTTAAGGATATCAAATTTAATCTTTAACTTTTCCAAAGGCCTTGTTTTGTTTATTGTTCCTTAATGTATTCACCTGCCGCATGCAACAATTAATATTCACATGGACCTAATGACTACGTAGTATCAGTGCACTGAACAAGCAACACTTTTAGTGTCAGTTCATTTACACAGTACACTTTTAACAAGAAATAAAACATATTGTTTTAATTCCCATCTTCAAAATTTTGTAACATTGAATCGCTGTAAGGGGATTTAGAACTGTTTGGGAATAAATTAATTTTTCTGCCTTTTCTCAGCTATATTTGCATACTCAAAAGCCATGCCATGTCATTTTAGTCTGTGTCCTATGTATACAAATTGAGGGTTGGTGTGGTGAGAAGATCAAAACAAATATGGCTGGAGACTCACATGTGCTGTGACTGAACTGTAATATGGAGGACCAGTGGCCAGCACCCATTTTGAACTTTTACACATGCGAACATTTTGTGATAAATACGCACATATTTGTTGATGTTGGCAACATTCTTTAATGCATAGTTGTGCGTCTACATAGGAAACATTTTTTCTGTACGTAGTTCACTTTTTTTTTAATGTTCTTTGCCATTTTTTTTTTTGTTTATGTAAATACTTATACATTTTTGTGTTGTTGGAATTAGAATGCATCTTTTTCTAATATTTGCAAACAAATATTGTGGTGCATTCTTACTACATTTTTGCTATTTAATAAGTGAGTTTAAAAGTTGTGGTACATTTACGTGGTGCATATTTGACAAAGGATGGTAATACATTTAGTGTGGTGTTAGAATTGTAGAAAATTGGTTGTGTACTAGATAATGATCCATTTCTTTGCTTCGTACAGGATTAGGAGAAATGGTTAGCTGCTGCCACAGCAAAGTCTGGATGAGTACTTGGGGTCCTCGGACACTTGAATGCTCATTTGTAAGTCAAGATGTTTTTATAAGAAATTGAATACTTTTCACTTCTTTCCTCTCTGAAAATCACTGCAGTAGTAGTAGTGGGATCGTATGCTTGCCATTATTTCTAATTAAAATTTTTGTAAAAATTTTCAAACATATGATTTTCAGTATGCTAATTAATGAAAATGGGTGCTCTTGTATAAACTCTACTTATACACTACTAAACTTGTGCCATAATTACAATTTTGTGACAACTGATATGCTCAGTAAACTTTTTGCGTAAGGTCTTGGAATTGGGTACGAGACATTTTGTGTAACCTACCGTCTGAAGCAGTACATTCTGCAAATATTTTTGTAGTTCAATGCAGAATTCTGTGGTATTTCATCAGTGTTTCCACAGATTTTAACTTTGCATATTCAAGGTACTCTTCAATCATCATTGAACGTAGCATGTCCTTCAAATTGACACAATATGTTCACCTTAGAAATGAGTACCGAATGAGTTACTTTGCATAAGAATGGCAGTAAATCAGTCATGGGAATGTCTGGAAAATTACAAGAATAGTTAAGGAATTTAAAATATAAACAATCAGTTGTTGGTGAGGTTACATGATTTGTAAAATTTTATTGCTCAAGAAAAAAAATTTATTTCAATCAGTTTAAATAAAATTGAAACTGAAAAATACATACCACCATACTTTTTATCATGCTTTACTTCTAAATAACATTTGAAAACTAAAACATTGGAAGAGTAAAGTGGACCCCCAATTTTTATAGTTCCATGGTTCCAAAGAATGACTGTAAAATCAAAACTGGTGATTTTTGACCTGTAAAAAAACCTAAAAATTGTGTTTAAAATGTGTTTTTTCCACTTTGTAAGTCTGTGTTTAGTTGTCTCTGGCATGAAACTAACATGATTGTTAATTAATTATTTCAGACATCTTCAGAATAAAGGAAACACCGGACATGTGTTCTTGACCTCCCCTATTGTCAAAAGTGTTAAAACATTGCACAGTTTCACTGAGCGCAAAGTCAATTTTCAGTAGCTTCTTGTGGGAATATCGGAGGACCTGTTATTGAAATATTAGTTTTTGCAATAGATACACATCCGAATAAACTGGTATTGTTGGGGTGAATTTAACACTACAAAAATTAAATTGCCGCTAGAGGACTGTACAACAAATTTCAGCGAGAAAACAACTGACTGGCGGCAGCTGCATGACTCAACTTACTGCCATGATGTCCAACCGAAACTGCTCTCTTCTTCCTGTAGCTCATGACCACCAACCCTTGAGACAGCGTTGACAATTAACAAACATGCACAAAGTCAGGCGCGCTGGAAATTTAAAATTGGTCTCGCACAAGTATTAAGAAGTCGGTAAAATAAATTACACAAATTTCTACAGTGAAACTACTACTGATCTAAAATTCTAACAAATCCATATTTACAATGTCACAAGTCCAAACGTACCGCCCACTGTGAAATGCCGAAATTCCAATAAACTTAGCACTGTTCGGGAAATAGGCACAGTTTAACAATTGGGCACATTTAAGACTCCATTGGCAGTGCGCACTGTAGCGACTTGCGCAATACCATCCCCTTCTGGATGAAGCTCTTCCATACGTGCAAGATGCCACGGCAGAGGAGGTATTGGTCTTCCATGATCAACACATGTTTATCGGGAGTGATGCTTGCTCCTGGCTTCTGCCACGTTGAGCATTGCTGGAGAGTATGGAGATACTCCTGGTGCCAACACTGCCAGAAGTCTTGATGCAGCCGCTCAATCAACTGCCAGTGTTGAAGCCTGTTTAGGCTCACGTTATCATGAATGGGTTCTGGCACTGCAACAAGTGGCTCAAGTGTCAGGAAGTGTCCTAGGACAAGGGGGATAGTCATTGGGGTCCGAACTGAGAGGGCACAGGGGTCTGGAATCCAGGACAGCTTCCACCTGCACGGCGACAGTGTACAACTCCGTAAAGTTTAGGATTTGTTCCCCAATGACACCTACCAGGTGGGTCTTGAAGGACTTGACCCCGGCCTCCAAAATGAGGGGCAGCAGGCGGGGGGAAGCGCCAAGTTACTCCAAGGGGTGTGAAAGCATCAAAAACCTTTTTCTGGTGAGAGGATGATGTCAGAAACTGCAGAAGTTCCATCGCATAGTTGTGAGCCCCCACAAAGTTCATCCCACAGTTACTAGATTTCAGAAGACGTTCGTGGATAAGTCAGAGGAAACTTCTACATGAACTGCCTTGGTGGCACAGCAAATGAATATGCAGAGATAGGCCTTCAACACTGGTGAAATGTGAGTCCTACTGGCCCTTATCAAAATGGGCCCTGCATAATCCACCCCTACCTTAGCAGATGGCTACACCTGTTAAACTCTCATGACAGGCAGATTCCCCATTAGAGGTGTGCACGATGATGGTTTTGCCCTCCAACTGCGCAAACAATAGCGTAATCGCCATGTGATGGCATGTTTATCTGAGAGAATCCAAATTTTCCTCTCAGAATGCCCAGCAAAGTAGGTACGAATACCAGGGTGCTGGTTTCTCTCATGATAGTGTCCAATGTTGAGGTCGGTCAACACATGGGTCTTGGGGAGCAGCAATGGATGCTTGTGATCGAAGGGGAAGTCAGAGTGCTAGAGTGTACCGCCCACCCTCAACAGACCTGTATCGTCAACAAAGGGAACAAGTTTTTGAATCGGGGGAGAAAGATGTTGACTCTTATGCACAAAAACAAGCTCTTCCTTGAACATTACAGAATGCACATGCAACAATAGAACATGAAGGGACTTATCTAACTCACTAGGGATAAAGTTCCCAGTTAGGCAATTTTCACGCGAGTTACGGAAATTGTAAATAAAACGCAGCACCAATGACATTACTCGAAGCAACTTTGTCAACTGCTAAAATGTGAGAGCAGATTGTCACACTCGTCAGTTGAAACAAATGTTCCCAAAACCTTAACCTTCTGCTCAAGCAGAACTGGGTCAGTGACTAAAGTTTCAGAAGAGGAGGGCCACTGAACAGGTGTTTCCCGTAACCATCCTTTGCAGGGAATGCCCTACTAGCTGAGAGGGCAAGAGCCCATGAGATTCAAATCTGCAGGATTGTACTCTGATGGGACATGCTTTCACCAGGATGGCCTGGTGAGCTCCTGGATCTCACTCACCCTGTTGGCAACAAAAGTTTTCAGTTGGTGAGGAGACGAGTTCACCCAACAAAGAACAATTGGAGAGAGTGTCCAGGCACTGATAGACAAGGTGATGGCAGGGGCAAACAACTCTACCACATGATGAAGTAGACGAGCTAACAACAAAGCTCCACTTGTGGGATGGACTGAACCTTGACTGGAGGAACCTTTGATTTGCCAGCGACTAAATGTGTGGTGACTCCTGTAGGTGTGGTGAGGCATAAATAAACCACTGCAGCATAGCCAATCTCTGAGCTATCAGAGAAGCCATGCAATTCGTATGAGGAACCTGCTTGGCCAATTACTTGTCTGGCAACCACAACTCATGCTAGCAGTGGTAGCTTACTGTTGAACTGGTTCCACTTCTCAACAATATTACCTGGAGGCTCAGCATCCCAACCAAGTTTCTTCAGCCAGAGTGTCTAGATGAGGAGTTTCGAAAACATGGTGAGAGGAGAGAGTCACCTAAGAGGATCAAAAATCCTTGCCACTTCTGACAAGATGTTTCTCTTGGTGATCTCTTTACAACTAGGCTGTATCTTGTATGAGAAGCAATCAACGTTGGGATTCCATTGCACCCCTAACACCTTTACAACACGGCTGTCTTGATCCAATGACTGGGCTTCTGGGGCCTCAATCTGGGAGCTAGTCAAGCAAGGCAGGATGTTTGCTGACAAACTTTCACAATTTAAAACCACCAACTGCCAGCAATGAAATTAACTCCCTTTGCAGGGCCAATGCAGAATCAACAAAGTTAGAGCCGGTGACCATGTAATCAACATATACGTCTGACTTCAGCACATTTGCAGCAATAGGAAATTGTTCCTCATCCTCAACCAGTTGCTGCAAGGTGCGAAGTGCCAAGTACGGAGTGGAGGAGGTACCATAGGTCACCGTTTTTAAACGATAGTCCTCCACTAATCCACTATCATCAAAGCACCAAACAATAAACTGAAGATCCTGATGGCTAGGACATACTGCTATTTGTTTATACATTTGTTTAATATCTGCTGTAAAGACAATAACATGCAGCCTGACTTTTAACAACACATCAATGATGTCGCATAGCAACCTATGTCCAGTTAAGAGAACATTATTAAGAGCCACATCTGTTAAGCTCTTTGAAGATGTGTCGAACACTATATGAAGTTTGGTGGTTTTGCTTTCGGGTTTGATGAGAAAATGGTGTGGAATATAATACGTCTGCGAGGATGACAATTCTGAAATGGGCACCTTCTCTATATTCCCCTCTGCAAGGTAGTCCCTCATAAAGTCAGAATACATATATTTCAATGACTGATGTTTGAACACCTTTTTAAACGAAACAACCGGTTCATTGCTTGCAGCCAAGATGCACCCAGCTCTGGAATCGATGAGCAAAAGGGCAGACACACCACATACTGACCAGTACCATCATATTTGTGGGTCTCAACAAACAAGTTGTCACAATGAATCTCTTCGACAGATTTGTGTTTTACGGGTGGGAACTCCTCAACCTTCTAAAACCGCCTCATGGCATCCTCCAGAGGGCTCAACGTCAACAATGAGATACAATTGGATGCTGAAGAGACAGCTGGAGGTTCTGCTTCTACCTTTCCCATCAAAATCCACCCAAAAATTGAATCTAGAGCTATTGGAGATCCATTGATTTTACCTCCAGTAAGGAACCAAGGGACAAGATCTGCCCCTATGAGTAGATCAACAGGCCGAGGAACATTGAACGCTGGATCAGTAAGCCTCAAATGGGCAACCGAAAGGTGCACCTCACTGGACAACTGAACACTTGGGAGCTTACTCATTATGTGAGGGAGAACAAACACATAAAGAGAAAACTGCATTTCAGGAGTTCCACAAGGGGTTACTACAATGGACACATTGACAGCTGCATTAGACAACACTTGGATGGGAAGATGTGTCTTCTTATGATGAACCAAACCAAGCCTTTGGTAGCAGTGTTCAGAAATAAAGCTAGCCTTGCTGGCTGTGTCCAGGAAGACTCTGGCGACCTAAGGTGTTCCAGCTGCATCACGGATGTGTACCTGGACTGTGGACAAGAGCACTACAAAAGGTGGTGTTGAAAGCACTGGTGTAACAGCAGACAGAGTTGTGGGTTGCGAGTCAGTAGACTAAGAAGAACCTGCTTCAACCTGCGATGATGAGTTGCCCTCCTTGGAGTCAAAATGTAGCAGTGTGTGGTGACGAGCGCCACATCGATGACACAATGAGGACGATGGACAACCTTTGGAGCTGTGTGAGGCAAGAGACAATTCAGGCATAATTTGTGTTCCTTAGCAACCGAGAATCGCTGCTTAGGGTTATGACGACCAAACTCTCAGCACTTGTAAAACTTGCGAGCACCTTTACACAAACAATACTCTACTTGGGTAGAACTCTGGTAGAACTCACCAAGCACTTTGACGACTGGTTGCTGGACTGGTTACGAGGCTGTCTCCACAAGAGCACTGCAGGTGTGGGTTTGGGCATCGCAGGATGTGCCCCAAAGGTCTTGGTGGCCGGTGCACTCGCTGTCTCCTGGGCACGACGTGAATTCAGTCAGGGTGGGTAACTCACGACCAAGTGTGAGCTCCCACTGTGTTTGAAGCTGAGCATCTAAACACTTGCACATTGTTGGTAACAACACTAAGTCCCACTTTTCTACTCTGGGACATCAAGGGCCTTAAGAGCAGACACATTCTCAGTGATGACACTCAACAGTCGACGCAATGAGGTGGGTGTCGTAAAGGAAGTTGAAGGGGCCTGAAGTAATGCCTCCACGTGTGCATTAACAAGAAGTTGCTTGTTCTTGTAATGGTCCACAAGCAATTTCCAAGTAACCTCAAAATTAGCCTTGGACATGGTTAAAGACTGGATCATACGAAGAGGCTCCCTACTAAGTGCACCCTTCAAATAAGCTAGTTTCTCAACAGGAGACACATCACTGTTATGCGATACCAGAGTGGCAAACAATTTAGAAAAATTAGACCATTGCCTGGGGAGTACCATCAAAATTAAGCAAAGTGATTTTGGGTAGAGTTACCCTTGAACTGTGTGCCTTTGTGCTGGCAGTGCCTTGAACCTTGTATTTAGACTCATGTGCGAGGGCATCTACAATTTCCATTATGAAGAAATACTTTTCTTTAAACTCTACCATACACTCCTCATGCTCAGCAGCATTTAAATCAGGCAACTTATTGGCTAAAAATTGTACAGCGATAAAATCAACATCAAAATTCTCTTGGACTTTAGGCAAGTCCTGGGTGGTAGCAACAAGCAAATTCCGCTTGGCTGGCTCACTCATAACAACCTGAGCGAGATTGTGGGCACGCTTGAGGCAACTCTGCCAAACTAAGACGTAAAAGCGCCGCCTGTGCTTCAGACAGCTTGTGGCTATGATATTTCAACACCTCAGAAACAAGGATCAGACGAGAAAAAGAAATTACGACGGCAGCCAAATAACTACACTAACTTAAAACCGAACAATGAAAATCGTACTTGCTATGAAACATAACATGATTGCTAATGCAGTATTCAACGAAACAGCAGATAACAAAGTCATGCGGCACTAACAGGAAATCTGCGTTTTTGAAAATTCATTGATGGAATTACCAGTGGTTGATACATCGGTGTAAACCAGTTGAGGCATTTTTCAAACATCAGGTTGATTTTTAGCGGTATTTTCGGGCCATTTTCATCTGCTTCAAGAGACATTAATACCATTAAACTTAAATTGTAAAGTTTTCATCGCTGATTTGTAAAACTCGACGTCCTAATTATTGTATATTTTGGAATGCTTGAAAATTTCGAGTTGTGGGTGTTAAATTTTTCAGAGAAAGCATTCGAAAATTCATCGGTTGATGTTTTGGTGCATATCCACCAGATCCACCAAATTTTCATGCCAGTAGAACTGGTGGATAAATCGTTTCAAACGGATTAAACCAAAACAGCGATTTTCAAATGTCCAGTGTATATCGATGGATGCACCGATGAATTTTCGAATACACGGAATACCGCTAAAAATCAACCTGATGTTCGAAAAATGCCTCAACCGGTTTACACCGGTGTATCAACCACTGGTGGATCCATCAATGAATTTTCGAAAATGCAGTCTGTCTGGTGGAATACTGCACTGTTGCCACTTTTCAGCAGACGGAAGCCAGCCAGCGCGGCAACGACACACCCAACTGCAAACTAATTAGTTTGACTTTTCAGTAGTTTGCTGTTGCAGCGCCGGTTGGCCTCCGCACTCCTCCGCTAGCACGATGAAGCCCGGCAATATTTACAGGAATACAAAAATTCAGTGCTGTCTATACTTGAAATATTAATTATCCCTCATTTTTCATCAAACACTTCTGGTGTGGCTTATACATGCACGCGGCCTATACACGCCAAAGTACAGTATGTGATTCAATTCGGAAAAAGCTTCAAAATTTGGGAATAATATTTTATTTTATTGAAAATTTTATTTGATTTTAAAAAATGCTTATTTGCAGACTTGTAGTGTAAAGGTAGAAAATTTGAAACAAATTTTTGGTAATTTTTTTTTTTACACTTGAATTGTGTGTTCTTCCATTGTATCACAGTAAAAAAAAATTTGTTTTGTTTAATATATTTTTTTGCTCATAACTTACACTTTTGTGCCATGAATGTTGTACAAGATAAAAGTGTAATTGTATTTTTAGTTTGCAAAGAGTTGCATTTTACACTAGGATGAGTGTGTTGAATTTGGAAGATGATTGTTGTTATTTTCGTGTATAGAGGTGTTAAAATTGTTTTTTTAGTGTGCTTTTATAATTCAGAAACTTTTGCATATTTTGTTTGCAGTGAACCGTGTTGGGAATTTTTGACAGGGTCCCACTCTGAAGTGTGGTGATTATGTTAGCTCGTGTAGTAACATAATGAATTGTGATGTATATGTTGTATGTGGTTGCCATGTTTAATCTAGCCCACAGGATGTAATTCCATTGCAGGCTGTTCACTCATTGTGAGGCGGCTAAATGGAAAACACCTCAAGCAGAAGTCGGCATCACTTGGACCTTGACTATTAAGATAAGTCAGTTAGCCCTCAACAGAATTCATTTACTCACGTTTTTGGTGGAAAAAATTTTATTCTATTGTTTTTCTTATATAGCTGTAGTTTTGGGAGGGGAAATATTCAAACTTTAGATGTTTTCCTTAAAGAAATATGAAAAAAAAAATCTCATTACTATTTGTGCATGGAAATATGCAGGCCAATGCATTTATTAGAAATTTGCAATTGAAACAATAACTGAGTTTTGGAACAGCAGAATTGTCCAAGCCTAATTATTAATAATTTTGTGGAAATAAAAAATATCCTTGGTACTTCATAAGAAAAAAGAAATTATTAACTTATTTTTTTTTTTTTTTGCCTTCCCTTCAATGTGCAGCGATAATTACCAATGTTGGAAAGACGGTTGTGTGATGAGCTTAGCTGCTCTTGGGAAGTGTAATTATATTGAAACGACCTCCCATCCACCTAGCTTTATTTCACACTTGCACATTTTTGGGTCGCCACTACCTCTCCCCATGGTGGGGCAGTACCATCATCACTTTGCTGTTACATGATATGGCAATTGTGCATGCTGTAAGAATGATAACGGAAAATATCTCGTGGCATCTACACCTTAAGTTACAGCAGACTTTGTGGCACTATCTCCTGTCATTTAGCGTGCGTATTCATCCATCACCCTTTTTGTATCTTCATGCTATGCTGTCCTGGGGGCAGAGGCAAAATGTCTCAAACTTAAGATAGTGCACTCATAAAACGGGGAAGTGGGAAAAGCCTTTAGGCACCCCTCTTAAAAAAAAAAAAATTTGCATCTCTTGTAAATTTCATTTTTATACAATTGGAACCTAAATTGCATGTTGCACTAAAGGTAGAAAAAAGGTTATAACGTAGAAGCAAAGATGTAATTAAGTATCATAAATACATTATGCATAACTATAAGAGATTATATAAAATATTATAATTGCATTCTCTGTGAAAAAAAAGTAGTTTGTGTGCTGATTTACCATCATTCTGGCACCCTTTGCCTAAATTTAGGGAGGATACAATGTATACGGTGGCTCTACTGCCTCCTTAAGGCTTGGCTACAATTGCATTAACTTTACAATAACGCGTTACAATAGGTCATGAATCCATGGAGACCAATGACTGGCTGCAATCAACATTAAACATTGCAGCAATGCTAAATGTCAAGCAAAATCCATTAAAAGTTTCTGAACATTTAAGTTGTGCATTTAATGTTTAACACCAGTCAATCGGAATTCAAGATGTGGCAAACAAGCGAAAACAAATTATGTACATGTTTGGCAATAGATGGCACCTCCATCAGCGTACATTTTTATTCTGTTAATGTTATACAAAATCAATAAACAAATAATGCAAACACATTAAAAAAATAATTGAGCATAACTACAAAGTCTGCTTTGTTTTACAAAAGTGTTTTTTTTTTCTAACACAAATAAAAATATTTATATACAGTATATACACCTACATTATTTATATTTTTTATAGGTGTTAATGTTGATTGTTGACATGTCAGTTTTCTTAAGGTGATGTTTAGCGTTTAACATTTTGCGTCAAGTTGGTTGTAGACGAGGCTTTAGTTGTTAATGCCATATCTGGGGGAATATAAGCTGGAGTGCAAGGGCACTACAAAACAATTACATAGTACATAGTTCTGCTGGACCAAATTATTGATGTTTATCTCTACTTTCTGCTTGTAGCTAATTGTGGTTTGAGAATTCCTTTATAAAGCCCACGTTCAGTTTTGAATAAAGTGCTTGTTGGCAACCTGTAGAATTTTCTTTAGAGTAGGAATCCACCACCACCTGAGTTGGTTATACCTAAACTTACAACAAGATATGATTATATTTTTCTGTACTTTTGTGTTTGGCTGTTGGGGAAATTTAGATGATGAAGGAAAAATTACTAGGGTTAAATAAAGACTTTGTTCGGTGATAAGATAACTACACTCTGTGGGTAGCATCACCATGTTAAATAGATAGACGAGCGCTGTCGGATACATATCCAAGCCTCAGGGTCTGGTGCTCCCCTGTTGTACTGTAGTGCCGGCCGCCGCCGCTCATTTCGCCTCTGTACCGTTCCTATTCACAAGCAAGTCAACTCCTTGTTGCCTGAGAGGCCGACAATCTGCACGACGCCGCTCTCCAGTCTGAGTGGTTAGACCCATCCCCACGCTTACCGTACCACTTGCTTTCAGCAGTAGCAGTTAGACTTAACGTAGAACGTTACTATTGTCAGTACTTGTGTTTCTCAACACACTAGCCAGAAGCTCTTGTCGTGAAGTCTTCTCCTTCATTTCGAGTGTTGGCCACGTGCCTCGTCCATGCTGGACATGTTTTGACCAGGGTCTCTCTCGCCCTCACTTCTGTCAATATCTTGTCGCCCTGTGGCAAACAGCTTGGCAAACTTGATCCCTCCCCCATCAGACGTTAGCGGGCACAGGTCAGAGATATGTCTTGTAAATTCCTACTGACGGAATAGAACATATATCTACCAAGTAACCTCTTTTTAGTCCGATCATTCTCTTTCACTTTCACCTCCTGTTTCCCGCATTGCCTACTGTGTGCATATCTAATCATCTACTTCTAGGTGCATGCACAATCATGGCGATAGAGTGTCGAACCAAAGTCCCCACTGAAGGGCGCTCCCACCTGTTGTCAAAGTTAGGTTAGCTGGTTGCTGGCTGGTAGTGCCGTTCTTCTAGTGCCACTTTGGCAAGGGGAGAGAGAACCTTTCTCTAAGTATCCTGAGGCTTGAGATCAAACACGTTGAGACATTATGACGCTCAGGCTACAAGCTGGTCATGCCGCTTACCTGAGAACCATTGAGTCTCTACGTGGGGAATGCTCTGAACGCAAAGGGGCAGTTGAATTTTGTAACTGGTTGCACCGCTCACTCAACTTCTCGCAAAGAGGTATCAGAGGGCCCTCTCCCCAAGTCGCTATAGGCCAGAGTACCGTCCCTCCTGAAGCGCATGCTCCTGTGCTGAACAAGCTATAGAACTCCAGCATAGGTTTACCCCAAGGCACCGGCCCCAGGAAGAGTACATTCCTTCCTGGACGGACTATGCCAGATCTGTCCTCCCCCGCGCTGCTACGTAAAATAATTACGATTGTGCCTGCGCCTCCAGGACACCCACTAAACCCTTTAAATGGTAATAACCTTTTTCTTCTTTTTTTTTTAACCTCTGAGAGTTAACGTAACATCACTGGAAGTGCCCAAGTGTGTTCCCACAGCTAATTTCCTAAATGCCACGACACCGGGTGGGTCAGAAAAAGGTTGTCAAGTTCGTAAGTGCCCAGGCTACGTGATCTGGTGAACCAGAAATTAAGAAACTAACGCCCCCAGGGTGTACATGGAAGGGCGTGAAGAAGCCGCCATTTTACGATGGGACATGTGCGTCCTCGCACACAGCTGGAATTCAGTACCTGCAGCACTAATGTCAAGACACACCTGGTATTACTCTGTACCATATATGAATGCCACATTCTTGACAGTTGACGATCGCCGCGCCAATGTTTACTTTTCGTTTATGTATCCATTCACTATCAACTGGCTTTGATGCGACGAGTCAGCGCGTCCAGGTGGTGCTGTTTCGTGCGGCAAGAATATTCAAGGGCATGTGTAGGGTCTTTCGTAAACGCTGTACACAAAATATATCTTACTTTAAAAATCATGCAGAGCTCGTGAAAAATAAAACTATTGGTATCTGTTTGTAAATATAATATATAAAGCAAACGAACGTATTCTCTTCTGGCTTGTAGTGCTTCGAAAAGAACCCCACAAATGGCACGCACAAAATTTCAGCGCGTGCTCTGAGCCGTTTTTTTTTCTCAAGAGGTAGCGTCCTTGCAAAATTTACTGTTGTTCTATTACTGGCTCGGAACGAAAGGAATTTGAAATATTTTTCGTCAGATTATTAGAAAAAATAATCCAACAATATTTTGCAATATTTCTGTATGCTTTTGGAATTAATATCAAACACGTAAGGAAAGCCGGGTTGGAGAGGGGGGAATAAGACGTGAAAAATTTTTTTGAAATTGTGTTTCATTTGGATATGGATCGTTTTAATGTGACCTTAATTTTGAACATCTATACATTTCTACTTTAGCACGAAGTTTAGTTTTTAACACTAAAAACTGCTGTTTTATGACCACGTAAAATAAAATGTATTAATTAACTTTGGAACTCTTTTTCTTATCGCGTATTTTCGGTTGGTCTAATGTGTGTCGACAGTGCACTCAGAATAGCCAACGTAATATTAACTTTTGTTCGTTCGTGCATCAGCTGATACAGGATTTTGTAAATGGCACGTTGTTTGTTTTGAATACGTCACAGACTGTCAGAATGTGGCCTTCTTATATGAAATGAACTATACAGCATAGCTAAACCAGTCAACTCTTCCTGCCTCACCCCCGAAGGGCTTTACCCGCAGTCACCCGGCCTATTGGCGCACCAGTAGCCAGGCGGCTCTAATTCAACACCACTCGAATTGCTACCTCAAATATTGTCCCTGTCAGGACCCACTCAAAGACAGCCCTCCACCCGGCTCCACCATCCTGGGTCCAAAAGGTTATCAATCTTCCAGTCCAGGGACCTCAAAATCCCAAAAGAAATAAGGTATTAATCCTTGTTAAGGAGACCCAGTTTCCCTTGTCTCTACAGGGATACTGGACCTGTACACCTTCATTGTCACCATGTTGAGTGTATTAAGGCGTGAAGATTTAGACAAGTTGCATGGATGTTTTAAAAAAAAGAATTTAAGCTAAGTTTTGGGAAAAAAAGTTGCATCCGCTTGAAGAGGATGGGCCACGGTAAGGGTTCCATATTGAGGAGAATAGGTCATTCTGAGAGAATGCAGAATGCATTTAAATAAATTATCAGAAATTTTTTCTTTCTATAGTGGAAAAGTAGAATGTTGCAATTGAATGTCAATAGATTTTTTAAAACCACCACAAAAAATGTTTATACAAAAAATTTCTAACGTAGATTTTTACCAGACAGGTAGCCATTAGTCATCTTCTCTTCTTTGTGTGTTAGATCAAAATTAATTTAATAATTTTGGACAAAGAAATTAATGTTTACTGTTTGATTTTGGAGGAAATTTTTTTTTGTGACAGTAGTGTGTGTCAGTGATGTTTGTGTTTTAAATTGAAATGCACACTTATTTTGCTGTTTCATCACCCCAGTTTTTGTTTCACCATTTAAATTTTCTTAAAGGTAATGTTCTTACTGTCTGTTTTTTCTTGTTTAATTTGAATAGATTTTTACTTCTTAAAAATTTTATTAATTTTAAGTATGATGCAGATGGTGAGAAACATTAGCTTTAAGAATCTCTATACATATGTGTGTTAATATTAGGGGAAGATGTGTTGTGTTATCTGTTACAATGAAATTGATTCTTGCAGGCATAAAACTGGTTTGAAAGAACTGGAAGTCTTGAGGAGACTAAATGATGCAGATCCAGATGACAGGTTCCACTGTCTAAGGTTATTCAGGCATTTCTTCCATAAAAACCATCTGTGTATGGTTTTTGAACCATTAAGCATGAATTTGCGTGAGGTAATGTATAACAAGTGTGTGTATGTGTAAAATATAATTAGTATACTGATCAGGCAATATATGCAAATTTGTCAGCAGTTAAAATGAAGTTGTTAATTAGTTTCTTTATGGAACCACATGCCCTGAAACTCTTATTTCAGGTTTTTCTGTAATCATTGTCTAGTGTTTAAAATCATAATCCATTCATTTTATGGTGTGATTCCAAAAATTGCCTTTATTGGCATATCATTTTACATAAATACTGTATATTGGTAGTGTAGTGGTGGATCAAAATTTACAAAATTTAAATTCGCTAGAGTTGACCAAATATTTTGTATAATAAACACAAATATAATTAATTTTTCATTTTTATTTTAGGTACAAAAACTGGTTGGAAAAAGTTTTAAATTATGCATTAAGAATGTTTAAATTCATTTAATATTATTCAGGCACTTTTCAAGTATTTGTGTAATTGAATAACAGTGAGAATTTTTGTCTGTGTATCAATGTGTTTTGGTTGATCCTTTTAAAGGTCTTCAGGGATTTTATTAGCGAATTAATGTCTTCCTTATGTCACTTATTTTTTGCAATATTGTTAGACTGCATGGTCATTTGTAGTAGTACTACGCAAGTTGATATATATATTTTAATGAATTGACGTGATTACAGTATGTGTGTGACCATACACAATAAAAAATGTTAAGAATTTGGTTAAACATTTGTTAATGCTGAACTTGAGAGCGAGAGTGTGCGCACACGNGCACACAAAGTTTTGTTGTATGTTTTTCTGTTTATAAAAAATGTAGATTCAGTTTCATTGATTGGTTGACTTCAGCAATCTCTCTAGGGTGAGACATTTTGTGATTCTTGAAGCAGAACTTCTACATAGCTGATATATGTTTTGCAATATTGAAAACAAAAATTTGGCTACATGTGGCAACATTAGGCCATGTCTGAAGGTGACATGAAATTTTGTTGATTACACATGAGCAATGTCATCAACACTACACTTCTGAAATTGTAGTACAATGTAATTTTTTTTTTTGTTTCGTATATACCTTTTGCTGCATATTTGTTGTCTGAAAGTATGCACTTGTTGACCCCTCAATGTAATAAGTTTCCACAAAAAGTGAGGTAGAAATGTATACATATTATGGGCATTTTTTATTGTATTAATTAAACTAATATTTTGTATATTGCGAAGAGTCTACCTTTCGTTAAAACAAAAACAAAATATGAGAAAGAACTTGTCTCATCAGAACATATATTAAATTAAAACCCATCATAAATATACAACATAAATTTAATGCAGAAAGGTATTGTGCAAGACTGGTAAAAGTGCCTAACATACTCTCTGTCTCATATAACTTGGCAAGATCCTGACTGTAGGCAAGTGGCAACTTGATGTAAATGAAACAAACAACGTGCCATTTACATAATCCTTACCAGGTGATGCATGAACGAATGAAAATTAATGTAACATAGGCTATTCTGACTGCATTGCCGACATGTACCAGACAAGCAGAAATTATGTGGATAAGAAAGAGTTCCTAGATTAATTAATTCATTTTTATTTTACATGGTCACAAAACTGGTCTGCATTCAAATGAAACGCAACTTCAATCTTTGGGAGTTCTTTTACGTCGTATCCCCACTCTCCATTCATGCCTTTTATACATGCTTGATATTAATTCCAAAAGCCTACAAAAATATTGCAGTATGTGGGGGGTGTGGGTGGTGGTTTTTTTTTTTTTTTTTTTTAACTCGTGTCGTTTTGATTTTTGAAGCAGTAATAGAAGAAAAGTGAACTTAAAGTAACGTGTATATCCATGTACAGCAATTTTGATTACTAGTAGTTTCTATTGGGCCGGTAATCGTTACACCTATGTCCATTAGAAGCCGTGTTCATTTCTTCCCGCAAACCCATTTCCTTGTTTTTGTGTTGTTACTATACTCTATTAATAAAATTAAGAAAGTGGGACGCATGTGGGTAGTTATTAAGCAATTCTTACGTTATTCCACGCCACGTATTTCAAACTCAATCTATTTACTATCAGTAATAGCAGAATGACTGCTTTGCAAAAAGTCGCTGTTGAGTTTGTTGACTAATGAAAGTGCGTTGTCAAGCAAGTTCCCTGAATTAATTTTATTTCCAGTCTTAACGTATTAGCTGTAATGTCCAATATGTGATAAGAACTACAATTTCAGCCTCGCAAATGTTAACCCAAATTCGCTGTTTGTAATAAATTTAAAAAGAGTTAAATATTTAATTTTTACTTTTATAACCTACAAATTTTTTTATACGTATGTGTCTATCAATGCCTTTAAATTTGTTTAACATTACAGTACAATGGCAAGTGGATTAACTGACAGCGTGTTAATAAAATATACAGCCGTCACTTGACGCACCAGCTGATGGCGATAGAATACATATACAAAATACATATATATCATAACTAATATTATAAATGTGAAGGTGTGTTTGTTTGTTTGTTTGTCCGTCTTTCACGTTGCAACGGAGCGACGTGATTTTTTGTACAGAGATAGTTGGAGGGCCGGGAAGTGACATAGGCTACTTTTTATCCCAAAAAATATCTCATTCCCTCGGGAAAAAAATTTTAGTAAAAAGAGCTCTTGGGGTACAATGCTGCATCAATGTAAGTTGTTAGTGTGGGACGAAAGCACAATGTCACACAAAAAAGCAATAGAGGCCCTAAACTGAACTCTACAGGATATACGAAACAATACAGACATTATGGGAGGTATGGTTGTATTACTGACTGGTGACTTTTGCCAAACTGTACCGGAGATTCAGAGGGACACACCTGCAGATGTAATCAAAGCCTGTCTCAAGTCAAGCTTATGGGCAAATGTCAAGAAATTCAGCTTGACGACAAATATGAGAGTGCACCTCTACAATGACGTTGATACAGGACATTATGCTGATACACTATAAAAAATTGGAGATGGGCGGTTAGAAACAGATGCCGAGGGCGTTGTGTCACTAATGGGGGGTTTTAGTAATTTGGTGCAGAGTGATACGGAACTGATTGCTAGCGTTTACCCAGATCTACAAGAAATATAAATGACGACCATTGGCTATGTAAAAGAACGATTCTAGCACTAAAAAATAACATTGTTAGTGCTCTGTTCTGTGTTTATGATTAGTGTCTGTCTACTAACAGATACCGTTATTTCCCCCTATAAGTTTGTTACTATAACCACGCAAGCGAAGCCGTGTGTAAAAGCTAGTGTGTGTGTAAAAATATATATATATATATATATGGTGTAAATATAGTGTTTTAATACACCAATAGATATGGACTGTAAAACAAAAGAATATATGTGACGATTACAAGTAATATTGCTGATTGGCTGAACGAGTGCTCAATTGCACCACTTACCACCATGACAGTCCACGAATAACTAACTGACTGCACAGGAAATGCAGTCTGGCCAGTAGCTCGGGATATTCAAATTTGAAGTGTCCAGTCCAAAAAATGTCTCACAAAGTCAAAAATTCTGACTGAACAGTTTTCACATACGCATCACACAGAACAGATCACTATATACATGACTAAACATATAGCTTAACATTTTCCCCCTGAATAAATGCATTATGTTTAACTTTTGTTTTTGATATTAATATAAAAATATTTGAAATATTTATTAAAAGTCAAAATAAACAGTCAGCTAAAATACATCCCCAAATATTTTGTGGGTACTGTTTTCCTATTCCAAAATAAATTAGGAAAGGTTGCTTTTGTTTAAGGTGTTTCATTTTCATCAGCATTTCTTTGGAGATGGAGGGAATGTTGTCTTATTTTGGAATTATTTTAGAGCAGTCTTATTTTTGAGTAAATTTCATGGTATTATTTTTGAGTCACTTTATGGGCATCTTGGATTTGAGTGCTTCTTAATTTAGGGCAGCTTGTATTTTAAGTTAGTTACATTAGGAGTCTTATATTGGAAGGCGTTTTGAGTTGAAAAGAATTACTTTAGTTAAATTTTCTGTAGGGTATCTTTTTTTGTGGTCATCTTATAGGGTGGATTCCCTTCCCCCCGCCCTCCCCGAAAATTTTGCAGTTATTGGTAATTTTAGCATTTCCAGCAACTTGCTGTTTTCAAACACCTCAAAATATTTGCTTCACCAATATGTGAGAAAATACTAGGGCTGTTCTGATACCAACTCTTGGTATCAGTTATCGGTCCCATAATAAATTTATTGTTATAATAATTTACAAAACATATTAGTCAAAATTGAGTATATGTTGCTCAAAATAATTTTTAACGCACAGTTATAATTTTCAGATGTAAACATTGCATAGATGAAAATGAATTTTCATAGATGTAATGGCGACGTGTTACCAACACTAGCACTACTCCAGTTGAGTGTTACAACAAGATTGGGAAACCAATTCATCTCGTACCACGAGTCATTCTCTCAATCTCTTCAGTACGTAGCGTAATAAATAATAGCATACAAAGCTGTGACCACGAACACCTGCGCACAGTTTAATCACAATCGCAGACTTGTATAATAACTGATACATGGATATAAACGTAGCAATCAGAGCGCTCATACAACCATAGTTGGAAAGTAGCACAGCAAAGTACCCATTTCCTTTTTATCTAATCAAAGAAGTAATACAATACGAGTTGGTTATTTTTTAACGTGTTGCTGAACTGCAATAAGTTTTACGTGAAAACAAATATGATTCCTGTGATAATATCTTGTAGACAAATATCAGTTTTGGCATCGGGGTATCGGAAATTAAGTTTATGGGGGCAGCTCTAGAAAATACAACCATTCAATTTATGTAAGTTTCTTGAAAATTGTATACTGAACTCAACTTGACTGCTCATGTTTTATACAGCTTGACTCATATTGATTTACATTTCAGTTAGTATGTGTAAATAATGTGTTGTAGTTAATAATAAAACATAAAAAAAATTTTGAGGTCTAAGTTTTTGTAAATAAATATTGGAGTTTCATGTCAACAGAAAGTATTGGACCAAATTTGGCTCAACATTTTTTGTAGCAAATTAGTTACTGTTTGAGCCCCAACCATTTTAGTAGTTGTGTCCAACTGTGTTTGTGTGTGTTTCACAGGTCTTAAAGAAGTATGGGAAGGATGTGGGATTGCATGTGAAAGCAGTGCGATCATATAGCCAGCAGCTGTTTCTGGCGTTGAAATTGCTCAAGAAAGCCAACATCCTTCATGCTGACATTAAGCCCGACAACATTCTGGTGCGTCCAGAATTTTTTGGTTTTTTTAATGAATTTGTATCAAGCATAAAATACCATGTTTACTTGAATTTAGGATGGCATTGTAAATAAAATCATCTGTATATTTATATTTTGGTGTAAAAGAACAGTTTATTTTATCATAAATTATTTGTACAAGTAATTAAACAGGATTTTAATCTTGCCCCTTAAATACAGGTTTGTCTCTCCATGTTGAAACCAAAAATAAAATTATAAACTACAATATCACTAAAGCTTAATTAAGCTTGGCATTCAAGTTGAAATTAAAATTACTGTTCTGTGTTTAAAAAATATTTTAACAAAAAACTTGTGGAAGGTTTTATGCAATTTCAATGCAGTGAAACCTGTGTATCAATTTATTCTGTATTGTTTGTCTGTGTTTATTTAATTTCTTTTTTGGTCCTGGTAAAATTGCTATACAAATAAAGAAAAAATGTTTTCTTGTATAAAACTTTTAATAATAGTTTTTCTATATTGATTGCTTATATTGTTTACGCTTGTATCGCCAAAATTATATGCCACCGTCATTTGACCATGCAGCATTTGAGAAATTTTTCACATCTTCAAATGCAAATGGCGCCATATATGCCACTTAGAGATCATAAGCCAACAAATTTTATTACCAATCTACTTCAGAATGTGTCATAAACTTGAGCCTAATAAGTTTTCAACTGGCAGTATTTTTTTGATATACGGTTGCTTCGCACTTTTCTGAAACCCTGCCAATGTTCTACTTTTGGTTACCAATTACGTATCTTTCCGCTACATGTAAACATAAATACTGACTTGTGACTTCTACGTTTTAACTTTCAAATGTTTTGTTTACTGTTTACAGCTGTACAAATAATCCTGTCATATTTCAAAAGCCATTATGTACGAATGTTGACAATTTAGGCTAACCACATTTAGGTCAGCTTTGTGACTTTTTAACAATGTCTGTTTTGACAATTCAAATCACAGAAACGTAAGCACGTTACACGATTCTGTTTGAGACACCTAGGGCAAAGTCACAAAGTTGTGATAAATAAACAGACGTGACTTTCAAATAATTAATTTCATCATAAAAACAGTTTACCGTTAAAATGTATAAATTTCACACGTCCAATATTTGCAATCACACACACACACACACACTATCCCAATGTAACAGAGAGGCAACAGTACCCTTTCACATGCAGTCATCACGACACACGTTACAGTATATTTATTCCTGTTGTGGAATCACAGATTTATCACAACATTGTAACTGCGTTAGGCAGGCTTAAAAAATACAATGTGTAAAAACTTTGTGGTAATTTAAAGTATTTTTCGCAGGAAGAAAAATGAAACCTTTGTTCAACAAGCAACACGCACTTTCATGTTACCGCCCTTCTGCCAACTTCGAATTTGTAACTGTCCCGCCATCACATCTAAATATAGTATATATAATAAGTATTCAAACATCAAAATCTCAATTTATTTGTAACTTATAAAATAAAAAATAATAATTTTTGCTGTAATAAGTATGAAATTTGTTAAAATTGAAAACACATATAATTTTTCTGCTTCTACTAGCACTGCAAAATTTCCCGAGAGAAAGTGAGTTGGGGGGAGGGGGGTGATGGTGGTTGGTGGGGCTCCCGCTCCGCCTATTCAAAGTTTCTTCCTCGTCGAGAAAAAACACCATGTCACTAAGGCCTATACACTGTAGCTTCGGCTGATATTTTTAATTGTAACAATAAAATGTGTTTACATCAGCGCTACCTAAAAATTGTGATATTTCAATAAGCAACATTTAATTTACAAATAGAGTACTAAAAAATTAGGTCCAAACAATATTTTAACTGTGAACTATTTCTTACTAGCCGTTGCCAACACATCACTGCTTTAACTGTTTTTAATTTGTATTGAATATGAAATAAATATTACAAGTTATGGAAGATACTAAGTTAATGATTAATTTCTTCAAAAATATGATACTTTAAAGTTAATCACATTGTTAAATTTTTTGTATACAAGTTATTTAAAAAACAGGTTGACATGTTACTCCTGGGGTGATTTTTCATAGGTTAATTTTAAAACATCCAAAGAAACTGTGAATGGACTTTACCTGGTGTGTGCCTATTGTCATTGTCCGGGGTGGTCGAGGTGGCCCGACCATGTGCCTGCCACTTTATAAGAGTTTAATATGGAATGGATTTAATGCCTGTGGTGCCAGTTAGCCGTAGTCGACTAACACACGTAAAGCATGTGCTCAGGATGACATAGAACGCTTGGTCACTTTGGCTGGCGGGCACGGGCGACAAGATAGAGCCTGATTTACACTCCGCAAACTGCAGTTCTGTTGGGGTTGCATTGCGCACCCATAAAGAACTGACTTCTACTGCTACTAAATAAGAACGCATGCATGTGCTGATGCCTTATCACTGGTTTCATTGGTTGTAGCCACCACATGGTATGTAACACAACATTAAAATTTGGTGAAAAATTACAAAGCCCTTTAAAAACATAAAAATAATGTTATGCTGCCAGTCTACGTTTGTGCCCCTAGGAATTATGTAAAAGATTGAGTTCTTCACAATCTTCGCTCTTATATGTGGAAAATGTAGTATTCATGGGGAGAAATCAATTTGATTAAGACATTTGTAGATTGAGGTTTTTTTTCCCCAGATATACTAAGTCATTGTTCTGTAAATGATTTCTACTTTAAATCATTAATTTGCTGTAAATTCATTACAACTTCTTCACTGTGCATTTTGTAGTTTGATTTTAATTAATTAATTTTATTTTTACAGGTGAACGAAAGCAAGCTAGTTCTTAAACTTTGTGATTTTGGCTCTGCATCTCATGTTGCAGAAAATGAGATTACACCATACTTGGTCAGTAGGTTTTACAGAGCACCGGAAATAAGTAAGTATTTTATTTTAATTTTTATTTGTGCATCTGTGTCATAGCTGGAAATTTTGTGAGAAGTGGGAATTGTATGCCCTTATATTTAATCTTTTATTACCCAAAAGCATGTTGTGAATGTTTATGGCATTCGTTTGTAAAATTCTACCTCATTTCATTAATTTGTTATTTGCAGTTGTGCAAAATGCTTTATTATATGTTTACGTGCTGTCAATATCTGCTGTCACACATATGATCTCTTGAAAACTGTAACTGTACCATGTTATCCAAGTACTTGCATTTGTAGTTTATGAAATTACCTTAACAGCATTGTTATCTAGTACTCCTCAATTTTGGAACTGGTGAATTGACTTTCACAGTTACTAGTAGAGCCCTCATTGGTTATGTCGGTAAACTATGAGAACACGACATGGAATCATTTAATTTTTATCCAGAGGCACACTTTTTATGGCTTTATGTTTATATGGTAAGGAGGCACAGTGACTTCATCTAAACATGGAACACCTTTTCCTTGCAATACTTCAGATTTCGGCAAACATGTTTTTTTACTCCAAAAATTAGACTAAGAATGTATTTTATTAATATTTCAGCGCTACAAAGTATGCACAGGAACATTCCTCAAAATGTTTATAAAGTGGAACCGCGTTATTGCGAGTATGGCCTATAGCATCATGTCCGCCATTGTGATAGGGCAAACGACGGTGCATTTAAAAACTATCATTTGAAAGGTACTTAATTTCATTTATAACACAAGTCTGCTAATGAAGCCTTTCACTATAGCGATACAAACATTGGTAAACTCGTATTGTGAAAAGACGAGTGACATAAAATACACAGTGACATATGCAAGTGACATCCACCCATTTTCAATGCCCGAGCCAGTCTTTGTTAGTCTGTGTTGTGTGGCATCGCTCGCATCAGATGGAGTAGCTAGAGAATAGGTGCCAGCAGGTGTTGTAGTGAGGGATAAGGAGAAGGGGTACGAAGGGGAGAGGTACGATTGGAAGTGGAGCTAGTAAAGGACAAGAAAGATGGGGTTACATTGGATATAGACTAGGAGGAAGCGGAGGGGACTGGTATATACTGTGGAGTGTAGGAGGGGCGGCGAGATGCTATCTGCCTACCGCTCCTATGTTGTGGGGGTAAGAAGACTGCCGCTTGTCACGTCTAACAGTTGCTAGACAATGTTACATTGTTTATGATGATTCGTGCATTTTTTGCATCTTATTTTGAGCGGATTTAAATAGTGAACGTAGCTTTGTGTGTTATGGTTTTTGTAAGCCTTAGTTCTGTTTAAATTATGGAGTGTGCCAATAAAAGAAAAACACTTGACATTGCAACAAAGTTCAATATCATATGCAAGGTTTTCAAATGTATGTGGTCTAAATAAACACCCTTTTAATGTAGTTCATTATATAAAAAATGCAACAATATTTGTGTGTTGAGTATTTCCCGCATTGGTATGAACAGCGACACATTTATCGCTTTTAGTCCTTTCAATGAAATTAAAATTGAATTTTATTTCTATACAAACAAAATTTTCCACTCCACCATCAAAACACTCGCTCATAAGAAGAACTGCAAAACAATCACATCTCATGAAAGATGTTAAACTAGAGTTCCCCACACAGAACCAAACTAGTATATTGTGTGGTCATAACGAAAATAAAACAAATTCTGAATGGCAACCAGCTATATTAGCCTACGTACTGTTGTGTGAATTATACTGTTGTGTTGAGCAGAAATATCAATAGGGCATGTGTGCGATTGTGAAGTACAACCTACGAGATTTTATTACAAGTGTACAAGACAGTGAATTCTGCACAATAAAAGTAGTGGAAAAATAAAGGTAATGTAAATTGTGTGCCTAAGTAAGTAAACAAATTGTTAACATATGCCAGTAATTTACACTTTTCTATAGTAAAACGAGTTAACATAAGTTTTTCATTTCTTTCAAAATATTATCCCGGATTGTCCAAACATTTTTCTAGCCTACCATAAAGCTACCTTTGTTTACATTTGAACAGATACGTGTGTTTGGGTTGGAACAACGGGAAAGTAACATCTGTTCATGGTGCCAGTCCTTCCCGTTATAAAAATGTACTATGTCTACACATGGAACTGGAGGAAGTGTATTATTGATCTGCTGTTGGCTTTGTAAGCATGAGAGAGAGAGAGAGAGAAGTGTGGTATGGCATGCTAAGAGAGGAGTGTGAGAGATGGTAGGAGAAAGGGAGGGGTGTGAGACAGGTGAAGAAGGAGGAGCGGTTAGAGGGGCGAGAGACAGGAGTAGAAAGCAAAATGAGGTAGTGGGAAGTAGGGAGGGAAGGTCAGTGATCTCCAGGCTTTGTGTGTGTGAAACAGAGAGAGAGACAATGAGTGAAGTAGAGCACTGATTGATAGGCAACTAACTCCCTCACCTCACGCCTCTTCCACAAACTTGGAGGAGAAAGCAAGGTCTCGCCTGCTGGTCGTTACATAATGCTGCTGTCAGACGTTGCAGTTTTTTTGTATTAACTTGTTGCTGCATACGCGTAGTTTACGGCATTCATTAAACACAGGATCTACAATGGCAAATAAAAATAATAAAACAATTATGGGGCACTGTAAATTTTGTTAGAACGATAACTTGCTATAGCGATAATTTATTTTCCCATTGTCGACTATTTTTATAACTCGGTTCCACTGTACTTTCATTTACTGAAAGTTTAATGATTGCAAAAGTTTTGTGATTGAGAGTCAAAGGTAAATTTTGTTTGTAAGCAAGAGCAGCTGGTGTAAAAATGTCTTGGAATTTTTAAATTAACGTTGTATGGCTTAAGGAAAAATTGTTACTTTGTTGTTGCCGAATTAATTGCCATGTTGGGTTAAATACTGTTTATAAAGTTTCAACAAAGTGTTGAAAATGAGTGACGTGCTTTGCTTGTATTGACATGCAATCACCAATTAATCAGAAGTTATTAGTACTGAGTGAATATAAAATCAGATCTTCCTTTTGACGCGTGACGCTCTTTGATAAGTAAATATAAACACTACTTTGCCTCATCTGCACACGGAATCGTGTAACCCAGGCAGGGTGTGAACCTCAAACAACTTACATCCAGAGTCTACCAACATGCCCCTAGATGAGGAGGCAATCACTGACAAAGGCAGCTAAGTTAGTTTGCCTTATTGTCAGATATCACGCGAGCTAAGTGCCTAAGCTCACGCCGCAGATGCGCCTGCTTTCACCATGGACCGAGAAATGGCACCAGAGAGCGCAACTCTGCCCATGGGAGGAGGAGCTCACCCCGCACCTCAGAGAGCCCGCGGGCAGGTGGAATACATGTCCGTGCACAACTGCAGAATGGCAGTTCATTCTCAGCAGCTCGCGCCAACACTTTCAGTGCTGGAGCCCTCTGCTAACACCGTCGTCTTCGCGACCTACCAGATGCTCTTCAAGACCTTCACCAGAACCCCCCCAAGAAGTGAACACTCCTTTTCTACACCCACTACCCTTCTGGTAGTGGTACCTGAGTCCCTTCTGGACAACAAGCATCGAGTTAGTTAGGGTTAGCCAGTATAATAACTTCCTAGCCGCATCTGCTGTGTTAGTTCACAGATGTCATGCATCACTTTCATGTAGCATTCCTGTACACAATCATAAAATGTTAAAGCCAAACGAATTCTTTCCTGTAAAATGTACAAGTCCATTAGTTACAAATTTATGTAAGTCTTTTACAAATTATTTATGAAAATATGCTACATTAATTTGTATGTGCATCACTATCTAGTATAACAGTTGACATATGTTTCGTTAGTTCTAGGTATTCCATACGATTTTGGAATTGATATGTGGTCTGCAGGATGTACAATATATGAATTGTACACAGGGAAAATAATGTTTCCTGGCAAAACAAACAATCAGGTAACTTTTTAAATTATATATCAAACATATTTCATAAGTGATATTGGGTCTTATGTTAGTCATTTCAAGGCATTAAAGCTAGGAAAAAAGATGGAAGGTTGAACTTTCATTTAACCAGTCTCATATCTCTTTGTGCAATCCATGCAGTATTTTAAAGTTTTTTAAAATAATGTTTGTAATATGGTGATGACTGATAATTTATAAATGAGGCTATCAAAGTTGCACGTTATTCTTTTGTTCCCTCAAAAACAATTTAAAGAATATGCACTTTGTAGCTGCAACACACACAGGTGAACAGGTATGTAGATGCTGTAGTGAGGAAGTTACTAAATTCTCGTTACATTCATTTGAACATTTTGAAATCATAGTAGAACCCCACTGATACGACTCCTCATGGTTCCCAGGGATAGGGCCATTTGTGAGGGGTGGTTGTAATAGATGTTTCAGGAAATTTTAGACCATTTTGACCCACCCTCAACCTGTGTATACTAGAGCCCTGTTATAACATTTCTCAAGAGCCCTAAGAAATGTCAACCTTATATAAAGGAAAACATTATAAGAGGGTAATTTTGTATTGAAAAGCATGTTTGTGGACCAAGAGAAGGTAGCTTATTAAGTAGGAAAATGTTATAATAGGGTTCCACTGTACAACAAAATTTGCAATTTTTTATATAAAGTCCAAGTTTAATCATTTCTGNAAAATGTTATAATAGGGTTCCACTGTACAACAAAATTTGCAATTTTTTATATAAAGTCCAAGTTTAATCATTTCTGCTTGTGGAAATAAGTTTTTTAATTAACATAAATTTATTTAAATAGGAAGATGTCTTCTGAAGACACCACAACCCTAGAAGGGTANCAAATACATAATAAGGTTTTCCAAATAAGTGACCTCTTATAACTGAATTCTCTAATCCGGCGTTTTCTCTAATCCGATGGTACCCCGGTCCCGACAACGCCGGATTAGGGAGAGTCTACTGNTTAATTAACATAAATTTATTTAAATAGGAAGATGTCTTCTGAAGACACCACAACCCTAGAAGGGTATATTGGTCCTATAGTCACCAAAATTTTTTACAAACGTTGACCAGCACATAAGTTTCACCAAATACAAAATCCATTGTCAGTGGCTTCTTGCTGGAAAATTGGAAGATGTTAATTTAATTTACTAAGCAGATGTCTTTTGAAAAAAGTGATACCCTAAACGGGCATATTGGACCCCTTTTAATCAAAAAATGTGTACCAATTTTGAGTGGAGCATTAGTTTATGAATGTCATCATGGCCCAAGTTGGTTCGCATTATTGCTTATGTTAGGCATTTCATCAGATGTGCCAAAACACAACCTTATAACAGTGTTTCCTTAACAAATTTGGAACTGGAGGAAACTGCCTTTTTTGTATGCAAATGCATCCAACATGACGACTTGAAACGCCTCAATGAAGGAAAGCCTTGTTCAACACGAATGTAGCGCTTGGCACCCTTTGTGGATTCGCATGGTGTGCTCAGGGTGGGCGGTCACTTTTCCTGTGCCAACATGGAGTTTGCAACTAAGCACCCAATCATACTCCTGAAAGAAAATGCAGTGGTTGAAGCATTAGTAGATCATTACCACCTGAGATATCTGCACGCAGCACCACAACTACTGCAGTCTCTCGTATCACACAAATTCTGGATTTTGTCAGCCCAATCCCTAATTCTATTTAGAGTGTTCAAGTGTGTGCGGTGTTTCCGGTGTCGACCTGTGAACACTCCTCCACTATTGGGTGATTTGCCAGCATAGAGAGTCATGTCCTCTTGAACCTTCGAGCAGACGGGAGTGGATTATGCTGGACCCATTTCCATCATACTAAACAAGTTATTACGTCATGGCACTACTCAGAAGGCTTACCTGTCCATCTTCATTTGTTTTGCAACCAAGGTGGTGCATATTGAGTTTGTGACTGATCTAACTTCTGATAGTTTTGTTGCAGCCTTAACAAGGTTTGTGTCAAGGCGGGGATTGTGCACGAGTCTCTATTCGGATATTGGGACCAATTTTGTGGGCGCGGCAAGGCAGCTTCAACAACCCTTATAACTTCTCAAGTCTCCCATTGTAAAAAACTTCTCTCAGACTCTCTCCATTAATTTCCATTTTCTTTCCCCAGCAAGTGTCTATCAAAGTGGATTATGGGAAGCAGCTGTGAAGTCAGTCAATTACCACCTCAGGCGAGTCATTGGCAATCAGATTCTCCCTTTGGAGGAGTGAATGACATTGTGTAACAAGGTTGAAGCTGTCCTCAATTCCGGACCATTGTCACCATCATCATCCGACCCATGTGACTTTGCTGCCCTCACACCGGGACATTTTCTTATTGGTAGGCCCCTTGTAGATGTCCCTGAATTGTGTGATGAGAACAGTGATAGTTCATTGTGCCTATCCCTGAGATAGAAAATGGTGTGTGCACTTTTCAATAAGTTTTGGGAGATGTTGGTATCGTGAGTATCTTCAACAGCTTTAACCTCGGGGCAAGTGGCAAATCAACCAACCAGGACTCACTGTAGGAGATTTGGTCCTTGTAGGTGAAGGACATATGCCGCCATTAGTCTGGTGCATGGCCAGAGTCGTCAAGTTACATCCTGTGGAGGAGACAACATCAGAGTGGTGAAAGTGCGCACCCGAAAGAGACAGTTGTGCCAACCGGTACACAAGCTGTACCGCTTGCCAACCAAGTAATGCTCACCAGTTCTCAAAATGTGATATTTTGTACATAGTGTGACTGTTTGTTTGTGTACTCTGAGACCTCAGTCGGTATCGACGGGCGGTCTGTTGTATATCCTCATGTACTATATTGTGTGTGTGGGCATGGAACTATACAGTGCGCAGCGTGCATGTATCCAGTATTTCACAAGTAGTCCAGCAGGAGGGGCAGTGAATACCCAGATGACGAGGCGGTAAGTTCGCGTATGATGAGTGTCCATTGTTATCCTCCTCTCTCGAGTGCTTATCAATCAAATCTTGCAACAGCCACCAAATATAGAATTTGGCACCGAAAAACGTAGGCCGAGTCCAATGTTAACGTTTTTGTAATTGATTGATGATCCGAGGAGGTTGCAGGTACTCTTCTGGGGTATAATTTTTTTCACACGGCATCTGACTATTGGAATGAAATTAATATCCTATGGAAAATCATTTTGATTTTACATCAGAGACAATTGAACGTGGACTTAGGATGCTTGATAAATCCTCGTCCCACTCGATGTTTTTAACATTTTGGGAGACAAAGGTGAGTGAGTGAAGATATTTGGGCTGCTCTTAACATTGAGGTCTTTAGAGCAGAGCGTGACAAGGGGAAGCTAAGTATAAGCCTCTCTGGTATCATTTTTTCAGAAGATGTTCGCCTATTAAAATAAATGTATATTTCATATAATAAAAAGTGTCATGTTTGTGCAATAGACAATTGAACATGGTACTTCATGTAAAAGATTGAAAATTTTGATGTACAGTAAAATCTTGTTATAAGGTATATGAATGAAGTCTCAACTGTTATACTTATGAAAGTACTTTATACTGAAAGTCTTATTTTTAACCTTTATAACTAGGGATGGGTCGANAATAACCAAAAATGTCGATTCCGGTTCCGGTGCCGATTCTACAATTTAAATATCGGTTCCAGTATTCGGTTCTATGTATTTTGAATACTTGCCTTTTGCTTGCAACTTTATTAAACCAATGCAGGTAAAATTCATTAAATGTTTTATTTAACCGTTATATGGAAGAATTGAACAATAACAAAGTGTGAAGATAAGTTTTAATGTATACAGATAAACTTGTTGTATTAAATTTATTTAAGGTTAGTAAATATGTAAAAAATTATTCTTTTTTTACATTAATATGTGGTGATTGTGATATGTTTGGAAAATACTTTAATTAAATAACTCATGGCCCTCAAACCAAAACATTGTGGAATTTACGACTACCACTCCTTAACAATTTACGACTACCACTCCTTAATTGTTTTTCCGTGTAAAGCGCCCACCCCAGAAAGTTTTTCCTTTATGTTGGGGAAAAAGGGCTCGCTATTCATGAGTAAATACCATAGTTATTTTTGTAACAACAGAGTCTTGCCATTGCTGTGTAGAACCAAGAACCGAGTAATTGTTGTTAATATAAAACCGGTTCCGAGTCAAACCTCAAGAACCGGTACAAATTGGAACCGAAGAACCGAACCAACCCATCCCTATTTATAACATGTGCTCCATGAAATTTTGGCATAATTAGGCTGGTATTCATAGTCACTTTTGCGATGGAGATGCGAGCCACATTTGGTACGCATCTTGTTTTGGCAGGAAAACGAGATTCTTAAACGATTAGTGAGTTCTTTGCGTGTTTGTTACAGTTGCGAGCACTTCCAAAGTTTCGAGAGGTCTTGACCTACCCTAAACGACTCGTATTCCATTAACCTCTCCATTGTACTTGTAAAAATGGCGCATGCCTCACATCGATTCGATAATTGAGATACAATGTGCTGGCAGATACAATTATTTTTAATTTGTGACATACTGTTCTTGACTCTCACAAATGGAGGGGTGAAAAATACTACAGAAAATTTTAAAACTTACCTCACAAACCGATGGATTATGTACAATTATATTTATCTGTTACTTGCTCGTCTTATCGGGTTTGTTGCAGTTGTTATTTTAATGACTACAAAGTAAATGTGTTAAAAAATCTCGACAAAATTAGGAATAGAACTAGTATCATACATATTTCTATGTTTATGAGTACATTTTCCCCAGGAAGGAACTTTCCACGAATTCCAAGGAACTATCTGTAAAAAAGCTAATTTATTTTCATTGTTTGTGCTGCTAATTAGAGCTGGGCCGGTGCCGATTACCGATCATGATGAACGACTGATTATGGTGTTTTTACCGTTTGTTATGATTGGTTTCTCGTCTGCTAATCTTTTTTGCATATTAGTGCTGATTTGCATAACCTATTTCACATCTAACACAAAATTAGCTGTATTGAAAAAACGCATGTGTGTATTTTTTTGGATAGCAGAAAAATATTTTCAATGGCCTAGTATCCACACTTAACATCATAAAGTATAAAATCACATCATAGTTTTATTTGCTACATTAATAAGCAACACGCAATCTGCCAAGGTGATGGCACTGGATTAAAGCCAGCGTTATGTTGGCAGTGTATAATAGTTACAATTACTTTGATTGTGAATCGATCGTGTAACAACATTAATGTAGTCACAATGTCACTTGGATTCTGTCAATTGTATAATGAATGCTGTGATTGTCGACACTGGTACGGTACTTCCCATTGCGTGCTTGCCAGCAATCAAAGCATAGTCGTAAATTAATGAGTTTGAAAGTTTATGTTATGAGGGTATGTTTTCTTCGCAGTGAAAACATTTTATAAGAAAAACAGTTTTGTGCGGAACGATTCTAGTGTAATGTGGGCAATGAATCGAAAGTCAAATACAACTTTTTTTTCAGTCCGAAAATTCAATGTGATTCTTATTTAAGCTTGCATCCTACGGGCAAATAGAGTATGCAAAAATTTTTTTTGCTAATTTTGAACTTTCACTTATATAATTCAAGATTTATTGAATGCAGAATGTTTTGTTATGTTGTATATGCCTGTTTTTTGCTAAAGAAAACTAAGGTTTATTGAATGTAGAATGTTGTGTTGTGTTGGATAGGTGTGCTTTTGCTTCATTTGATTTATGAGCAGACCTGTCTGTTTTCTGGCCCATTTTGTGCTGATTAAACGACATATGGGTACTTAAAGAAGTATGGAATGTATATTGCTCTATCATCATCATCATCATCATCATCATCATCATCATCATCATCATCATGTGTTACTTCAGTACATCTATATAAAAATGTTGGGGGATTGTATAGCATTGTAAATAATTATTAAATTTTTGTATAAATAGTAAAAATTTGGCTAATTTGGCTTTACACCTGATACATTTTAGACATTCAGAACTTATTTAATAATAAAAAGCCCTGATCAGCCAAAAAAATTGGCAGAATCAGCAACAAACGTATGGTATAGGCAGAATCAGCAAAAGTGGTGATCGACCCAGCTCTACTGGTAATGGTGTGTTTTGGAGGAAAATAGTACAAGTTCCTTAGTGTTATAGTTGTAAATAGTATAATGATAAAAATTTAAAAAAAAAATTCTGGATCTGGATTTGAACATACATCAAAATTTCATAAGCGGACTACCATAACCCTGCTATCATAACCACACGACTACCAAGCACATCTTGCTAGAACAGCAGAATTTCTGTTATGTTTTTTCCTTTTTTTCCCATTGCTATTCATATTTTTAAATATTGCCGTTAGTTGTAAGTTTTCGTATTGGTTTTCTTAAATTTTTAAGTACCGGTATTAAAATTTTACATGATAGTAGAAAGAATAATGCTTTGGCAGAATATATAGAACAAATTGTGAAATATTTAATGTTAAAACCTTGTTGCTAACTGCCATTAGATGGAAACCTGCTGTGCGTTTTTAGCCTCGCACACAGGGCTCAGAAAATCATGGGAGACTCAAACATTGTTCATTAATTCAAGCTCGGTTTATGAGATATTTAAGAGACATTCCCCTCTTATACGGGAAGTGTTTGCGGGACCTGCAAACAAAATTTTTAAGAATGCCACCCTTAGTCTTTTCAGTTAATAAAATTAATATGTAATTTCAAAAAAAATGTGTTTTTTTTTTTCTCTCTAAAAATTGAGGATAAAATGGCACTTCTTAGAATACGAAAATGCACAAATTATATCATGCAAACAAAAAGTAATGCATGGTTTGTAAATACACACTGCTTACTTATTGGTGATTTTCCTTTGAAAAAGTCACACTACTTACACTTAACAAAAAAAACACTGAATTTATTTTATTCAAAAGATGTTTATCTTTTGAAATAAATTATTTCAGTATCAAATCCTCTTTATTTTTTTTCAAGAAGCACTTGAAAATTATTGCGCTTTGGTAAAGCGCACCACTCGATGTAAATAAACATTTTGGTGACAAGGGGGTATGGTGTAAAGTTTACACTTCTGCAAAATCAATATTTCATAAGATTTAAATATTGATTCAAATTCATATTTCATATACTATAATTTTGATTTTATGTGGGAGATGTTTAAAGACCGTCTTCACAGGGGGCGTAAAAACACTCTTTTGACATGCAATTTCTATATTTTTAGGTGTTAAAATTTATCAGTTTAGATTTTTATGAGTGTAGCGATTTTACAGTAATTCTCGTAAGGGAGTTTACTGTATGTTTTGAGATGTGGTACTAAAACACGTTTATACGGCTTCCCATTTATACATTTACGTTTTTATATGTGAAAGAGTTCATGATGGTACTGTGCTACATGTTAACAGTGTCAACACATGAGAATCGACAGCAAGAATACATTTTTTTCCAGCTTTTATGTTAATGATGTGCTATATTTCTCGGTGATCAGCACAATTTTTTACGTATCATTTTCGGTAAACAAACTCCAATTTAGGTTGGAAATGGTTAAACAATTAATATTTTTATGTAAAGCATGCTTATGAGCATATAATTAATCCCATTTTGGAAGACACTAGGTGTAATTATCTTCATTGTACCAAAAGTTAATGTAAATTTCATATCTTAAACAGAAATATTTTTACATAGTTGACATAGGGTGTCTGGGCGGTTATTGAAGATCTTACATTAAAGTGAAATATGTGTTACTGTGAAGTATGTTGTAATGGAATTTTACTGCATAGAGGCAGTGGGTGAGTCAAAATTGGTCTGAAATTCCCCAAAATATCTAGAGTGAGCGACCTGTCATAACTAACTTATTTACGGGAACCGTGAAAGGTTGTTTTAGTCAGGTTCTACTGTTCTTTCAATTACGCAATTTTTTGCCTTTTTCCTTAAAATGCATTCATGGACGTGTGTCTGCATGTTTGTGTTTGTGTATATGTGTGTTTGTTTGCGGTTGTGTAAGAAACTGTAGGTATATTGTTGTAAGTTGCAAAATTTGGCTGCTCTTCCATTTTTTAATTCAATTTTTCAGTTCTCCAGTATTTCTGGGGTTGTAGTGACAAGACTTGACTAATTTTTTCTTTTGTCAAAATTTGATTTGCAACTTTTTTATAGTGCACGTTTTGTGAAGTTGTTAACATTCACTTTGTGTTTTCATAGGAATATACATGTCACGTGTTACATTGTTAAATATAAAAATATTTTTAAAACTGGTTGTGCTGGAAATTTTAAGCTCTGTGTGTGTGTTGTATGTATTTTGTAGATGCTCAAGACATCTTAAAATTTTTATGCATGTTCATTCAAAAAAATGTTATTATTCAGTGGCAATTGTGTTACATTTGTTGATGAGTTTGTATTTAATTCAAATTCCCAAGTCTGTGTTCATCAAAGCAAACTTCAATATAAAAGTAAAGTTTTTACTCAATTTTAAGGAGAAATACAGTCATATTAAATGTAATATTTTATTCAGGTTTTCTCAGGGAATGCAAGAAAAAAAGTGAGGTATGTTTAGGAAAGAAATACAATACATTTAGAATAAATCTTCTACACCACATTCATTGTTTAATCTAATTGTCTATATGTGATGCTGCCTTCAGAGGTGTTCACCAAGCAGCATTAGAATTTGGTTTAGTGAAAATTAGGGTGATGACTGTAGAATTCAGTTATTATGACTGCTGCACAAAGATAATTTTTTTGCTATCCTCATTGAGTTATGCAATTTAAATGATGAATTATGGCGTAATAGCAGATAGAAAGCCAATATTTGCAGTCCGTGATAAATGAAAACCTGGAAAAGTCGGGGAAATTGAGTGGCAACACTTTTATGTGGTGCTGAGTGTTCACACCTTATTTGATAACAAATGGATGCCCTTGCAGGAGTTTTTTTTATTTAACAAAATATTTGTCTGTTAACATAAATTAATATTTCTCAAAAAAAAAACTATGATTTTGACATTGGAGGTGATTCACTGATATTGCACAGAAAAAAATTAATTTGCTTATAGGATGCTTGTAAGACATGGTATTGTGAAGTTTTTAAGCTGTTTATTTGTTGCAAGTAACTCAAGAACTTGTCTGGAGCCACCTGTATTCATGTTCAATAATTTTCTTAAAAATTTTTAGATGTTGAAGTTTTTTATGGACCTAAAGGGAAAGATGCCCAATAAACTTATAAGGAAGGGCACTTTCAAGGAACAACACTTCGATACTAATTGTAATTTCCTCTACCATGAGGTGGATAAAGTTACTGAGCGGGTAAGCTACTTTAATTATTTTATTGAGATTATTATTTTTCTTAATAATGAAATATGTCAGTTTTGAACATTCATAATTTATAGTAAGACCCACTGAATTTGTTTTAATTGCCACTGTGTATGGAGCACTTAATGGTAATCAGGTGTGGTTTGACCCTAAAGGTTTTAGTTATACATGTTATTAAAAATCACCTACAAACTCTGGCAGGTTATTTCTGCTGAAAATGTATGTACCACTTTTCCTAAAAGTGGTTATTAAGATAGCTATGCACCCTCCAAAATTGTGTTTTGAAATGATTTTCTTACGGTGATTCATAACGAAACACTAGGTGGCGACCCCTTTTTTTCCTGATGAAGGGGGATGATATAATCAACTGTCTTTTCACAGGTGTAAGATCTCGGTTCTACAAAACACTATTCATTGATTTGTTGCTTAATCTCAAGTAGTTCCTAATATTTGTAACAAAAATCATTTCAAAACTCAGTTTTTGTAGGCGCATGGCATGGCTACCTTAATAATTACTTTAAGGAAAGGTGGTACATACATTTTTGTCAGAAATAACCTACTGGAGTTTGTCTGTGATTTTTAGTAACGTGTTGTTTGCGTGTAAGTTAAGATTGTGATAGGTTTCCTGGAGTTGATGTGTATCCCTAAAAGAGAAACTTTTGATGAAAAATTTTAGAGAGATTATTTCTCACGTAAGGATTTGACGCATGGCACTTCCTAGCATTATTCATTTTTTTTCAACTTCACATCATTACATGTGTGCCACGTGCCCAGAAGGAGATTGAACCCCGACTGGCCGCCTCCAAGGCCAGACCATCATTGCGTCTCGGGAAACGTCAGATACCAAGGGGCCGCACAATAATAAAAGGAAGTCACGTCACCGCCCCCCGCCTATTGTAAAACAGCCGAGAAGAAACCGCTAACAAACAAGAGTTTGCCCCTAAGCAAGCGGTTGATACCTCCCGCAGAGCTGCCAAACTATCCTGCCGCTACACCGCCTAAGAGATGGCAGCTGAGTCGCCGCCTGACTCAAAACCAAAGAGTGGCAGCTGAAGATAACTGAAGCACCCAAGACACGAAGGAACTCCCTAGCTCAGGGTACATATAGGATGCCACACTTAGTGCCCCAAGTCCCTTCAGTACTAACAGCCGCAATAAGGGTTTGGTTTTTTTCATGGCTACTTAATTGTTGCTCTCATCTGCTCTTCAAGCCAGGCTCTTGCAGCTGACAGGCCTCTTCACTTGTCTTGCCCTCCAAACAAAGTCCGTTGAACACCCAGTGTGTGTTAAGAGAGGAAGTCGTACTGGTCACCATGTTCTATTTTAAAGAGAATAAGACACGTATTCCAGCTAACTTCTGTTTCCTTGCTTTGAAGTGAGTGTGTCCTCTTTCCCTAACCTGGTAAGTGTCGTCCCGGAAGGGAGCGGCAGGGAACCACGTATTTTACTACTGTTTACCAACATAGAGTAGGACTGCGGGCCGTACGTCGTGCACACAACAGATTTGATAGCCACTCATACTGTGAACCTGGTACCTTGGTGCCAGGAACATGTATGGTAGAGCCACAGATACTAGAAAGACAAACGACGAAGCATCTGGGCCAACCAAGTCAGCTAACCCACTCCCTCCAGAGCGTATAAACTCGCCAGTGAGGGTGCCAGGTCTGATAAGGACTGACCCAGGCACTTCTGATTTAAAGGCTAGGTAGGAGATTGATGCCTGCCGCCCTCTACAGGGGTGAACATTAGAACACTCCCGCTCATGATGTTCGCCCATCAACGAGGAAGCAGGAAGAACGCCCGGAGGACAGCTGCTATCCTCGCTTCTAATCATTCCCTACGTATTCAACCCATACCAGCCTTCAGCTGCTTAATCCTGCAGAAAAGAGCACACACCGCCCGACACATAGTGGAGCCTCACTTCACTACCCTCCTCGCCAACCTCTTTGGCCCCCCGATTAGGTTTTCTGGAGCTGGCCATCCTGCAGTGGAACTACTGCGCCACTGCGTTCCACTACCACTGGGGATAGATCAGACAGCCGACCAGTCCATCAAGACGTCACCGGCCATGACGTCGGAGCCAGCCAACCCTGTCATCGCACCTGCACGTGTTCCACGGGACCAAACGGGAATTATTGTCCCCGCCCACCATCTCCAGCAGAGGTTGGCCCAGGTGAAGTAGAATCCTCAAATGCCCCCAGGAACCAGTAGAAGTGGTAAGTCAACAACCCTTACCCCAGCCACCCAGAGGCAGCAACTTGCAACTGCAGACTTTTTGCCCTGCCGGCGGCCTACCCACCCCACCCTACCCTCTTCAAGGGACCAGTGAGAGATCAATGACCCATTATTCAGATGCCTACTCAGTAGAGTCCACCCTAAACCTGCACGCCTGACTGCAAAAATATAAACCTCTTTGACGTGACGTCCTGCTTCTCCGGCTGTCACATCAGATTTTTTATGTATTATTCTATGACTGCTTTGCAATGTTCATTGTGTTTGTGTTGTTTCATCTGTCTGCAGATGTTTATTTTGAAAATTGATCATAGGGACATATAAATATACTAGTTAAGGGACTGCTTTGGCATTTGCTTGAAATGGGGTTGGAAAATCACTTATGAAAAACCGCACCTTAAATGCTGTTGTTTAGTTGGTGTTAAAGTAGGGGTGGGTGTGTTCCACTTTTTTTCTGGTTTTCGATACTAAAAAATGATTACTGATAAAGTTATTATGCTTTCTTGATGTGCACTCACATAAACTGTTTTTGGGTTTCTAATCTTAATATAAAAGTTTTTTTTTTGTATGTTATTCATATACTACAAACAGATAAGGAAAATTGTATATTTAGCCTTTGTGTTTTGGCATAATTATTTTAATTTAGTTGAAGATCATGATCTAATGATTAGCGACCATGTGATAAACTACATTTGAAAAATGTCTGCCAATAGAGAATTTATTAATGCAGAATTCTTGTCGAAATAAAGGGTTCAAAACAAAACATTTCACCTCAACTCCTTTAAATAAAGAATGTATATAATTGATTGTAAATTCCTGCTGCCTGCGATCCACATACAGATCTGTGATAGTGAAGGTCGCTTTAATCTTCCCATCCGGTGTCAGTTTCGAATTTTCCATCTGCCATCCACTTGCAATAAAATCTGTGCAAATGATCTTTAAAAGGTTTGTTGATACATACATCCAGGGGTTGTAAATAATAATGTCAAACTACCTGGTATAGTGGCCAAGGCTGTTTTATTCTCATTTAGAAAATTTTTAACTGGTTCAACCAGATGGTCCCTAAAACTGTCTCAACACTAATAATGCATTTTTCCGCAATAATGCTCCTGGCCGCCTCATCCATACACTTTTAATCCAGTCCAGCATTGAGTTGTTCATCCATCCACCCATTTTCTTGGACATGCTCTCTTACTCAATTAAGAACATTTTTGCCCTTTGGTAATGTTTTCCTTTTAAAAATGATTTAGGACAGAAGTTTCCTACCATCAGCAGTGACACACAGCATAACTGTGCTCTGTAGTTATTTATTTCCTGTGGTTCTTACTGCTACAAACTTCACAACCTTGGTATCAACAGTGGAATTGCATGGCATATAAAAAAATATAGGCATCTGGTCTGTGTTTCCTATCTGTTTCTTGATGCTTTCGCAGGTCAAATCGGAAGTTTAGAAACGTTTCTGAATATAGTCTGCAGGCCACTTTTGGCAAATAGACGTCAAACGCACACACAAGTTGTTTCACCTTATGAACCTAACGACCCAGCCACAAGATGCCTTAAAATCTTTAGATAAATGTCCTTCTCATGCATTACTTCCTGCACTTTCATTTGAATGATTTCGTATGAAACACAACTAATATTATTTCGCATTTCCAGTACATAACTTAAAACAACTTCATCCACTTCAGGAATTTCCCGCGTTTCAGCCAACGGAACGTTTTCCTTCTTGGATTTGTTTCCTTCAGTTTGTCTTTTAATTTTTGCCAGTCCCGCACAAGTTTTTCATTCACTAAACATTCTCGACTAGCGAATCTGTTCCCATGTTCCGCGAACGCGATTATTTTCAGTTAGAAAGATGCGGTGTATCTGCTTGCTTTATTCATTTCTCACAATTACTAATAAGTTTCCATACAGTACTTTCAAGAAGACAATAAAGGATTAAATAAAATGTAACACACTTGCTCACTGAAGCAGCAAATATGAACACAATCAGAAGTAATTGTAATCCATAGACACCACAATGTAGTACTCTCTACTAACGATAAAAATAAATTTCCCTTGACTTTCAGTTTATAAAATAGGGGTGTGACTGTTATGTGATGCATTTGGGTTTTTCATTAATTTCTAATGACCAATAATTTATTAATTGCTGGAAATTAAAATGTTGACATGTTTAGTTTGTTATTTTGTAGTCAATGTTAGCGTAATATTTGATTTGAAACACTTCTTTTTCATTATGATAATGGGCTTGGCATATGATTATTGCATATAGTTAAATAAGTGGAGCTTCATACAGTGAGAAATATAACAATGAAATTGGTCATGATCATAAAAGATTTTTTAGGGGTATAGTTGTAGTATAAGAAAAACATAAGTATGTGTAAGAGCTTCTGTATTTACTTCTAAAGCACCAATATTTTTTGTATAATATGTACTAATTTTTTTGTAAAGCCACATTTTATATGCAATAACAAAGTAAAAATAGGGGGGTTGCAAAATAAGTTATCAAAGCATGCTGACCTTGCACAAGGGTAACATTTTGAATTCAGCATTACATTTTATTCGTTATATTTTTTTGTGGGTTATTTTTGTTTAAGACATAATTTCATTTAAGATTGCCCCTGGATCTCAGGTCACAATTATAGGTGGTATTTAGAATGATTTTTTGTAAGTGGCGGGTCTTTCAAGATAGCTGTATATTTGAGTGGTTAGTGATTACCTTCATTATGCGTTGTGTAAATCCGTTACTGACAAGTTTCTTATGAACAATGAGGAATGCATGCACTAAAAAAATAGTGCAGAAGTGCCTTTTTAATTCTTTGTGTACTTTTGTAGGAGAAAGTGGTTGTGATGTCTACTTTAAATCAATCGCGAGACCTCCTGTCTGAACTAGTGGGCAACCAGAACCTCCCTGAAGATCAGTCGCGGAAGGTGAACCAGCTCAAAGACTTGTTGGAGAGAATACTCATGTTGGACTCTTCTAAACGTGCTGCCATCAACCAAGCACTGACACATCCATTTATCCAGGAGAAGATTTGATCATAATAGTAGTGTTCTATGAGGTAAACCTGTGAGCTGCTACCTTAGCAGCAAATACCCATGTTGGGAACGTGCTAACATAATGTGGCACTGTATCACTTGTGCCTTCCCCACCTACGCTGATGGACATACGTGTCATGTCCAAAAAAATTATATTTGTTGTGATGTAATTTTTTTTTTTTCACCTCATATTTAAGTTAAGAATTTGGCCATGTGTGTATTTTTTTTAGTTCGCAGCCATTGTACTACGATAGGCCGTTTTTATTTTATTGACATCAGCTGCAATCTGATAGACTGATAATCCTTGAGCCAACAGGTGAGAAATTTGCTGTTGATTAAAAATTGTCCAAACGTATATCTTTTTTAATGCATTTGCAAAAATTATTACTTCTGATTATACAAGTTTTTGTTAGCACGTTTCCTGTTGTGTCTGAATGGTCTAATTTTTACATGAATTTATGTAATATATGACAATATTTTGTGACCTGTTAATATAGTTTGCATTTATTTAAGACTTTTGTAGAGTTACTAAGCAAATTTTGCGATCAGATTTATTGTATAACGTAACTATAGTAATGCCTTTTGAAAAATGAAATCTAGTAAATCTAGTTGTTTTACATTGCTTAATTCGATGTAATTTATCAATTTTATTACTGTCATTGTGTTCAATTGTTTGGTAGTGAACAAGGTGTAGAAATTTTATTTCATTTGTGAAATGTCCTAATAATGAGTCAATAAATAGTTTCTTGTTGTGTATATGTGATATTCCCATACTCTTTAGTTAAACCTCCATTAAATTCCAGTAACAATACCTCTCACTTATAATTTAATAAGGATAATTCTAGTTTAGGTTGTTAACAACTTATTTTGCAAAACTGTACAAAATCTCATCATACCAGCAGGACAAATTTTCATGAGTAAAAGTAATAAAGTGTGTTGTATTCGTGAACATCATTCAAAGTGAAGCTTACACTGTTTTTATGTTCTGTTACATTTTGTATGTAATAACGTGTACTTAAGCCATAGTTGTCACAAGGCCTAGTACTTAATGTAAGGAAGAGTGGATAAGTCAAGCATTTTCACAGGTTCTGGTATTGTGTTATTGAAAATAACAGTACAAACATTATCTGCGTTTGTGGTAGTTTTTGGCAAGCTAGGCACTTGTACTCCGAGCAGTGCGGAGTCAGGTGTCTGTGACCACATAATGAAAGTTATTTTTTCGTAAGCTACAATAGATCTTGATGTTGGTGTACTTGTTACTGTGGCCATGTTTGTTGTGAAGAAACTTAGTGGAGGAGGAAGACCGCAAATTGTAAATGTGATGACAGTTGTGTAAGAATTATGAATTAACCTTATTAAATTATGTTGTGATACATTGCGATTGCAAAGTGCATAAATAATCACAGTTTCATATCTATGAAGATGTATGTTATGGGAAAGATGATTGTTCCTGTGTATTACAGACACTATTATTAAATTTATTATTGTAGTAATAGATTTATGGAGCTGAATTTTTTCGATGGTGCTATTATCACTCCATTCAGTTTAGCGGTAATGTATACTGAAATAGTGTTGTATGGTGTGTGTTTCATGTGCGTCAAACTTCAGTTCTAGTACCTTGAGTCCATTTTGGGACACTGGGCGAATGTATTATGTATTGAGGAAATTGTAAATCTATAATATTGTCTACAGTATTGTCTCAGATGTAAGGAAGAAGCACAATCTAGGAGAATGAAGTAAAAGTCATTCTTTTAATAGTGGACTTTGTACACTCTAAGCATAGTGGATGCAACAATTCTCGAGAAGGTGCTAGTTTACTGGCAAAAGGGTTTTCCTTTTGCATATTGATGTTAGGTTCTCCATTGTTTTTGATTGTTGGTGTTTTCCAGTTTAATACGTTTTTGTCAAATTTCTTTCTCTAAATATTAAAGGACTAGTCAACCTCAAAACAAAACTAAAACAATATGCCAGATTTTATAGAAAATTTTCCTTCTCATTCTTTCTAAAATTGTCGGATGTTACACGCTAGAAACTTCCATTTCTGTTCGTAAGTGCTGTACAAAGACAATAAGATCTGCTTAAGGCTCAGAAAAAACACGTATTAGTAGAGGTTTTTGTTAATATGATTTTGTACATGTTATTACAGTATATTAAAGGGTAAAGTTTTCATGGATATCTGGTATATGTATGTCAATTTAGTGTTGGTAAGAGTATGCTTACTACAAACTGTGATATGATGACCTAACTGTTCATTCAGGTATGGTGAGAAAAATATCATTGTGTGAATGTTTTCTCCTCATATTTCTAATACATTTATTCTAGATCCTTATCTTTTATAAATGTGTGTTTGGCAACCGTGATTTGATATTCCAAAAACTTAAATACTAATTATGATAAAACAAATTCCAGAGTATTTTATCGTTTAGTATATTCTTCACTACTGTTTGCTTCCAATTTGTTCAGTAATTGGTATTATAATTTCACACTCTGTAAAGAAGAATGGTGTAAGTTTATGGTATCATTCAACTACTTAAATTTGCCAATTAATTTATGATTAATTCTGCTGGTAATAGGTATTTGTTTCATAGCACATTATTTTGTAAAGCACAATATATATTTGCTAGACTTGTGCATATGCCTAGTAAATGTAGCACAGGGATGTAAATTACTATAGGTCACCTACTAGCTTAGGGTGACTAATATTTTTAGGCTATCAATCAGATTATTTTCAAATATGTATTAGAATATAACACTTATAATATTGTGGGCCACCAATAATTTATAAATTATTTTCTTCCCTGATATAGCAGTATTTTAAAGAGACAAATATTTTATGATTGGCATCTTTGTTCCAAAAATAGCTGCAGTTGGATCGTTGATGATGGTTTGAAGAGTGTAGGGGATGGCCCTGTAGCAAAGTTGTTTCTTGTTATTGAAAATGTTTCAACTTGACGATACATCTGATTAGAGTTTATTTAGTTGGAGGCATTGCGCTGTTTCTCCCCATGAGAGCAGTGGAGCAGGGGTGCTCTTAATGGGGATTGTTAGTGTGGCTCTGTGGTAAATAATCATGCTGCTTTCTTCTGTAGTTGCTTGGGTACTTGGCTAGGCCTAGGCTCCAGTCGTGCAGCCTCCCTGGCCAGAGCAATAGCCTCATTGACTGCCTTCTGCCGCCCAGACCAGTGATGCGGCATACAGGAGAGTTGGGTTGAAGTTGGTGTTCCGTTAGGTGCAGGCATGGCGTGGTACAGCAATGGAAGATACTGAGGGGAGAGTGGGGGAAATTCTGGGCTGCCTCTTGGAGAGCAGTGACCTCTCTCTTGGTGCAGAGTCCAAAGCTCCTTGTGTCTCCTCAGGTTATCAGGTAGTGTGGAATTATTGCCAGCACACAGAGTCACTGTGGGAAGGTTCGCGAGTNGGGGGGGGGGGAGGATTATCACCAGCAACCAAGTGCTCTGCCGGTAGGTTGTGAACAGCAAGGTAGGATTATCGCTACACCCCAGTCCCCAGCACAAGAAGGAATGCTGCCCTAACTTCTAGCTTGAAGGGTTGTTGCCTTGTGCCTCTACATGGAAGAACAGTTGTGGATATATGGGTAAAACGGGAAAAGCAGTCTCAATGAAAGATAGTGAGCTGGGCGAAAGAACATGTCGTGATAAAGTATGTTTGTTTTATTGGAAAGCCAAGAACAAACACACACAATCAACTTGTACCCTGGCCTGGCCCTTACCTGGCAGGCGTAGTTGACACAGCTGCATGGTGTGAGGGATGAGGCTGACCCCAAAGTAGGATGCAGTTACTTGCAAAGTAGGCTGCGGTTTCTCGGACTTGAGTAGCAGGATGTAGCATGGTGGCTAGTACATAGTAGATGACAGTATAAGGTGACTATGTGGTTGACTCACAGTGTGACATTGTGGCTGGTCGAAAGAGCCATAACTAAAGTTTGCAGCGAGAATGCTGGAGATGTAGACGGAATACCGGTTGAAGAATGACTGACAAGTTGGTACAGTGGCAGCAAGATTGCTGCTGCAGATATGGCCGGGACATCGACCGGAGAACTAGAATAGTTAAGAGCAGCACGGGTGTATATAAACCAAGACTGAAGGTGTGTGAGGGGGAGAGAGTAATGGGACACACTGCACAGCTTTAATATGTTTGAAATACCTCTCCACGGCCAGCGGCCGTAGGGGACATGAGGCATCTGGGTTGCACTGGTGCAGTGCGGATGGCCAGCTTACAAGTGGCGGCAGTGGCGGTGGGTCTGCTATCCCAGCATCGTGGGTACTCAGTAGCATGTGTGGCCTAACAG
>NQII01000028.1:1082679-1106092 GCA_002778355.1 Clitarchus hookeri | reverse complement strand
GGGAGGCTATAGTGGATAAAAGATACCGCCAGTGTCACATCAAGCCCTCCCCTGTGTGTTAGTAGGAGTCACAGGTGCGAAGGCAGGAATCCTCGAAGGTGGCTGCTCTCTCTCGGAGGAGGCTGGAACTGGGTGCTCTCTTTCATGGCAAAATCCTCCCTCGTGCTTTAAACTACCTGTCCTGCATCTTTTTTCTCCTTTTTTGGCCGAGAAGCGCAGGAGCTATATAAGTGTTACACTGGCATGTGCTACAAGAGCGCCATCGCCGCTATGCGCAGAGCTCTGAACTGGCGTGCAGTGTTCTCATAGTACTGCGTGTATCTATGGGACTTTCAGTGGTGACCCTATAATTTTATTGATGAAAAGTCTGTAACCAAGTTCAATACAGGCTCCTATCGTAGTTTGGCTTGTGTCCAGCTAGTATGTTTTAAGTTACAGCATTATAAAAAAGCAGTTTTTAACTATATAGGAGGGTTCCTAAATAATGTTTACAGCATGTGTGGTAACTTTAAAGTACTATTCCATCTTCGTATGGGGTATGATGTCTTTTTGAGATAAACATGCTGGGGGCACATTTGATAGTTTCGTCAAAAAAACAGGATTTCAAACACACTGCAACGCAGTTCAAGCACCAGGCAGTCGGAACCCTTAAGGTCAAATGTAATCGCAAAACTGTGAAGCAGGATCTGAATGATCGGAACCCTACCCTCGCAGACGAGCTGTAGTACAAAACTGTCTGAAGGCCTGGTTACATTGAAGTATCCCAGATTTTGTAGGAGAAAATTGTGAATTAGGATAGTGATGCAATTTAATGTCATGACCCGTATCCAAAGCTAATGAAAATAAATCCAAAATGGTTACAAATACAGCATTCCTACTCTTAAGGCATTGGCTAGTTTCACAGCAATTAGAAAACAGATATTAAGCTCAAAGCTGTAGGTGAGGTTTATAACTTCTCATTGGTTGGCAACCCATACTTCCATTGAAATAGAAGTTGCTACAGGATACGAAAGGGGGCAAGTACACTGGTCACACAAGGTTTTAAAATTACAGGTTATGGTGAGGTGAAGGTGTTTCAGCTGTAGCTGGCAAATATCCATAAAGACAAAGTCATTTTGTTTGATTGCTTCATAATGGCTTGTTAAGTAGTACAGGTTTACAATTTAGCTGCAGGCGTCTAAAAAATTGGCAAAACAAAAGAAAGTGATTTTAGAAGTTACTTGAATGCGTTTATGTAGCGTACATGTCGAAAAATGAAAGTAAACAAAAAAACCTTGTGGTACACTTCTCATGTAGCGGGTTACATTTAATAAACAATGCTGAACAAATCAAACAAATATTGGTAATTACTGTGTACACACAATAACTCTGAAATGTTTCCATATTGTCTTAGAGGCAAACAAGTGTTGCTACAAAAGAATGCAATGCATAAAAAGTGCCAGTATTAATGGGTGAACTAGCAGTCTAACGGCTAGCTATGCTTGAGTACAAAGCTGGATTAACAACTTTAACATGGCTCTTATAGCAAAGCTTCATTCTCTTTCTCTTTTTTAGTACAAACTGGGCAGAACTTGTCAAAACGTATTAATGGAAGTTAAGTGGCTGATAAGCCGCAAGGCAAGTGAAAGCCATTGTTAAAGCCATTAAGGGATACATTAATTTAACGTATTAGGTTCGTACAGGCTACAGGCAACAAAATTTGGCATTTAAGGCAAAACAGGTAATTAGGTATAATTCTTGGCCTGGGGTGAGTAAGCTTACATGCTCATTGACTTCAGTTGGCAATTAACAGCATAATTCAGGCAGTTAGACTGCAACATTATTTACACAACGTAGGCTGCAACACATTTACAACAATAATTCCGGAATTTTCTTTTTGTCACGGAGTCTTACTGTAAGGAAAAAAACAAGCACACATATTTAAGCAAAGCTAAAGAAGGTCATTGGAAACATCAGTATAGGGCTGAGCCGATACCGGTACCGATATATCGAAACCGGCCGATATCGTAATTATCGGAATTGTGCGCAATTCATGTTTAAATCGCCGATATTATAACCGATATTTTGCCCTAAGAATCTAAGATGATGCTGTTTTCAACTTGCCATAATTGGAGTGCCTTGCTCACTATAGTGAAACATCGTTGTTGCGTCCCCCAAATGTCGTTTTCCCGTATCAGTCGATTTTTTTGGATGGTCCCAACAAATATCCTATATAAACAATGTTAAAAAAACCCGCATGCTACGCCCTTAAATCATTAATTTACCCGCATGCATCGATAAGATATTCTGACCGAAAACCAAAATATATTCGGAACTATTGTTCATCTGTGAAAAACTATCTTAAAACCGGTACTACCAAAATTCAGTAGCGCCAAGAGCAGGTAAACAGATACTCCCTAACCTCAAAAGCTAGTACAGTATACACAACATTGCAATTGTTAACAACCACGTAATTTATTTTTGATAATTCAATCACTATTTGTTTTTAAATAACTCACGTCGAAAAACAGGTAAAACATAATAATTGCAGGCATTTCTTTGTTTCTAGTCAGCAAACGAATATTCGCGCAAATAAAACGTATGATTAATAGTTGTGGTACGGACCAGAACCAGGCATTCATAATGGACGGAACGGATTTAAACTTTACTCTCGTTCGACAATGGAAACTTAATAATTTTTAGGTCAGTACGGTAAATAACCATGTAAATTATAAGCATTAAAGGGGAACAGTATTTTTTCACTGATTAATTCTGTTAAGATAAAATTACGCTAGTAACTTTTTTTAAGAGTAATGCAGTATCAACTGTCACACAAGATGGCGAATGTTGTTTAATTTGGAGAATTTAAAAACATTTTGCGGGCAACGGAATTTTTAGCAAAGTAAAATATAATTTCTAACATCGGATTTTTACATGTCAAACTCAACAATTTTTAGCACATTTCTTTTTAAATCAATGTTTTTAATAAAGTTAGTNATTACGCTAGTAACTTTTTTTAAGAGTAATGCAGTATCAACTGTCACACAAGATGGCGAATGTTGTTTAATTTGGACAATTTAAAAACATTTTGCGGGCAACGGAATTTTTAGCGAAGTAAAATGTAATTTCAAAAATCGGATTTTTACATGTCAAACTCAACAATTTTTAGCACGTTTCTTTTTAAATCAATGTTTTTAATAAAGTTAGTTTGATTTTTGCCACTTTTGTTACATTTGGCAGAAATTAGTGAACATTCGGCGGATTTTCGAAATTAAGTGCATTTCAATATTTTATAATACAATACTTATATTGAATGATTGAGATATGTTTTTTCATCCAGTATTTAAGATATACCCGCTGTTCATTACAGGCAATCAACTCAGTATACCCAAGGATGAAAATAAATTTTTTTTTGAGGTTAGGTTTTATTTTTTGAGGAGAGAGGTCCACATGCTGAGTTTTTTGCGGTAGGTCCCATGAAAAACGAGGTTTCACTATTTGGTTTTATTTAATTAATCACTATTTTTAAATTGGTTTTTAAGTACCCAACTGGCTGTGTTTATTTTCAAAGCAAAATTAGGCACGTTTTGCATGATTGCAAAACTGTTTACAATATTTGCAAATGTTTGATTTCGAGAGGCGGTACATCATCGAGGTCCTATAGTACCACAAACTTAAAACGGCACATTGAATGTACGCACCATTTGAAGTGTTATGTTTTTTTAAGATTTTCATTGCTTAATGACATGCTTTTGGAGATTATTTTTGTCTTATAGATATGCTTAAGCTTAATATGTCGTTCTTAGATTTATATTTATCATAATATTTAGGCCTATCACTGAAACAATAAAAACCAAGACAATTAGAATTTTATTTAGGTAAATGTTAAAAAATTAGGTTTTTATTTTTTTGAAACTTGCAATAATGTTGTTTTTCCTGGTCAAGGCAGTATCGGTATTGGTATCGGCAATATCGGTAAGTTTGTATCGGCAATATCGGAAAAGGCCCAAAAACCATATCGGCTCACCTCTACTGGAAGGCCTAATAGTTTGGCTGGGAGAGTAGTGGACTGGGGCTCCACTAATTGCCGGGCGGATTGTGCTCTCTCCCATGGGGACAGGTAGCTGAGGTCTGGTGTGAGTTGATTACTCAGGGGGTGGCAAGATGCAAGGATAGCAGCAGTCCTCAGGGGGCTTTTTTCCTGCTCCCTTGTTGGTGAACAAACATCATGGACAAGAAAGGTGCTAATGTTCATCCTGTAGAGTGCGGCAGGCAACAAACCCTTAGCTAAAGTGTACTCCAGAAGTACCTGGGTCAAGCCTCGTCAGGCCTGGCACCCCCTCTGGCGAGTTTATACTCTCTGGAGGGAATGGGTTAGCTGACTTAGTTTGCCCAGATGCTTCGTCGTGTGTCTTTCTAGTGGTTTTGGCTCTACCATACTTGCGCATCTGGTGCCTTTATGTACCGGGTCCACTGTATGGGTGGCCGTCGAACTTGTACTTGTGTGTGACGTGCGTGCTGTCTTGGTATGGGGCTGCCCGCAGTCGTACTCTACGTCGGAAACTGTTGCCAATTCGTGGTTCCCTGCCGCTCCCTTTGAGGGTGATGCTTACCAGTTTAGGGAAAAGGCACACGTTCACTTACATTGCAAGGAAGGACAGTAGTAAGCTGGACTATGTGTTTTATTCCCTTGAGAATAGAAACACAGTGGCACGTACTATACCTCCTACCTATACACACACTAGGTGTTCAATCACTGGACTTTGTACAAGAGCAAGACAGGTGAAGGTGCCTGTCTTGAAGAGTGGATGACAGCTGACAATTTAGTAGTTGTGGAAACAACTGGACCCTAATTGTGGCTTGTAGTCTTGAAGAGATCCAGGGCACCGCATGTTGTGTATGTGTCGGGTGTGGTGACGCTTGTCGGCAAGTGTCAGGAGGTAGCAACGACTCTTTGGCTGTTGTGTTAAGGAAGGCATAGTTGGTTGAAGAACTGGTAGAAGACTGGAATGTCTAGGAGAGTCCTGAGTAGGACTGTGGCTGTGCGATAGAGAGTCTTAGTATGACTTGTACAGAAGAGCTACGTTGACAACATGATGTTAGCTCCTTAGGGAGAAGCGTTGGCAGAGAGTCTTAGCACTGGATGGCGTTAGGGTGAGCTGCCTCACCGAACTGGCGTTTGTGATGGGTGCACTGCGTTATATTCCTCTTGGCGGGAGGGGTCGTGCATTCTTCGTTCGCTTTCGGTAATCTTCGGCCGCCTCCCCTTCAGGTTTGGACTGGGCGGCACCGCTGCTGCCATCTCTTTGCGGGGTGGCGGCTGTGGGTTTTCAGTGCAGTTGTGGGCTGTATCCACTGCTTGCTTAGGGGCAAACTCCTGCATGTCCACGGCAGCTTCTCAGCAAGTTTACAAGTTTGGGGAGAGTCGATGACGTGACTTCCTATCATTATGTGGGTGCTGGTCTTGAGGCGGCTAGTCGGGGTTTGATTCCCTTCGGAGCCACATGATGCACACGTGATGATGTGGAGTTGAATATTAATAATGAGTAGGAAGCGTCACGCCCAACGGCGAATACCATAAGTTTATTATTTTGAAGTAGAATTACTGTGTTAACTGACGGATTGCTTTTGTATCAAAACAAAACACACACGTTTACAAAGCACTACACAATACATGTTTTCACGTGGTTAGTTAAGCTCTTATGGAATGTAAACAAAAATTGTGTTAAAGTTTTGGTAGCAAATTTGGAGTGGCACTATTTACGTTGCGCCATAGTTCTGGAAATAAATACTATTACAAAAGTAGTAAAAGATTATTTAAGTGTACATAACGAATATGTATGTATCAATATGAAAGTAGGTATCTTTTATGGCACGTTTGTTGGTATGTCAGGGCTGTACATAATGACCATGAAATCTGCCATTTAAAGAATACCTACCAACTTTCACTTGGACACATACATGTTTGTAATGTACACTTTTTTCAAGATAAACTGAGTACAATCGTTAGCACGGTTGAACTAAAAATTTACAGTGATGGTTGGTAACAGCAATAAGGACGCCATATTGAATTTGAGGCACCATGGCCGTCTTTAATTTTACAGGTTCAGTTTTCTTGTTCGGATAACTATGTGATGAATACAAATTATTTCCCGATTATGCAAATACCAAGTTGTAAGTAAAGTCTTACGTAAATTTATATATATATTTTTTTTTTTTTTTTGTCAGTTGCGATGAAGCGATGGCAGAATTAAAATGTGCTTTTAAAGGAAAGCTAATCTTAACTATAGGCCATTCACTGTTACTTCACACTTTTCTGAAGCCCTGCTAAAGTTATACTTTTGGTTACCAATTACGTATCCTTCCGCTACGTGTAAACATAAACACTGCCATGTGACTAATACGTTTTAACTGTCAAATGCTTTGTTTACTGTTTGCAGCTGTTCAAATAATTCTGTCATTTTTCAAATGCTATTTCGTACGAATGTTTACAATTTAGGCCTATAACCATATTTAGGTCAGCTTTATAACTTTTTGACAATGTCTGTATCGACAATAGTTCTTACGGTTATTATTTTACATTGTAAACATATTTGTTATACACGTAATGCACGTTAATATTTGTGCCATGACTGTGTTTAACCCTGTTATCACTGCGGGTGAAAGAACTGTACTATTTAACCTCTTGTTGTTGAAATATTTTGGATTATTTCTTTAAAAGGACGGTCTCAGTTAGAATAAATATTAAAACGAAGGAACAGCCAATCCAACGAAAAGACACAGTAAATTCAAGCACGCAACTCATGTCGCTTATATTTTGTACGTAGCAGCGACAAACTTAAAAGATAGTGGTGAACATGCACACAAATAAGCCTACCGTAACTTTTACTCCGCTAATATTTCTACGCATTGGTTCTTACTGTTTGCTAGGTTTATTTCATTATTTATTTAAATTTATCTGGCTGGGCTTAGTATTTTGTTGGGATTGTGGCAAACATTCAAATCACAGAAACGTAAGCACGTTACACAATTGTGTTTCAAACACCTAGGGCAAAGTTACGTTGTGATAAATAAACAGACGTTACTTTCAAAACATTAATTTCGTCATAAAAACAGTTTACGTGTTAAAACATATAAATTTCGCAAGTCCAATATTTGCAATCACATACACACTGGTCCAACGTAACGTAAAAACAACAATACTCTTTCACACACAGCGGTCACGACGCAGATTACAGTATATTTATACCTGTTGTAGAAAAACAGATTTATCACAACATCGTAACTTGCCTAGGTAGGTTTAAAAATCACATTGTGTAGAAACTTGATATGGTAGTTTTATTTTTCACNATCGTAACTTGCCTAGGTAGGTTTAAAAATCACATTGTGTAGAAACTTGATATGGTAGTTTTATTTTTCACAAGAAGAGAAAATAACGCTTCATTCAGTCTCTTTTTTCTGAGCAAGACGCAGTCGCCAGTTGCCACTTCTGCCAACTTCGGATTTGTAAGCATCCCGCCATTACATTTAAATATATATAATAATAATTATTCAAACAATAAAATCTCGTTTCAGTTGTAAATTAAAAATTCAAAAATCATTATTTTTGCTGTAATAAGTATGAAATACGCTAAAATTGAAAATTTGTATAATTTTTTTGCTGCTACTAGTAGTGCGAAACTTTCTGAGAGAGAGAGAGAAAGAAAAAGAGAGAGAGAGAGACAAGCTCCGCTCCGCCTATTCACTTCTTCCTCGGACGAAAAAAAAAACACCATGTCACTAGGGCCTACGCACCGTAATTTGCGCTGGTTTTTTTTTAACTTTAACAATGAAATATATTTCCTTCAGTGTTACCTAATTATGGCAATTATATCAATAGGCAACGTTTAATTTACTAATACATACGAAAAAACAAGGTTAAAACAATATTTTATCTGTGAGCTGTTTATTACTAGTCGTTGCCAACACATCGCTGCTCTCACTGTTTTTAATTTGTATTTAATACAAAATAAATATTACAAGTTATAGAAGATACTAAGTTAAAGTTTCATTTATTAAAGAATACAATAATTTAAAGTTAATCACAGTGCTATATATTTGTTTTTACAAGTTATTTAAAACACAGGGTGACATGTAACTCCTAGGGTGATTTTTAAAGGTTCTTTTCAAAAGTATCGAAGATACAGTAAATGGATTATAGTCATGTTCTCTGTCAAATCTTGGAATCCCCTGGATTCGAGTGATACAGCGAATATTGGTTTTGATGCACACATCACTAAAAAAATTTTAATAAAGTATTAATTTTAGGTCAGTCGTGACGAATTAGGTATTTTCCGGGTAAAAAATCTAAAAATATAATTTTTGACTTTCTACAGATTTTTGTGACTCATTGCCACATCAGTACATTTTCGTATTCAATCGAGAACACAGTAATTAATTTTATACAATAAATCTAAAAAAAATTCTAAGCGTTAAAAAAATTGGAGTGGTCTTGGACTTAGTTACGCCTTCCTCTTTGACTTTGATTCAAAATTAAAAAAGTAGTCTTCACGTACCCCTAGAATTTACACCGAGAAAATCAAAAAATTAAATTAATCTCTAAAAAATGCAAGAACTTGCACTCACAATCGATAAAATAATATGTTAGCTGGCCATAAAATATAGGTGTTATAATAATATCTTTCCTGTAATTGGGATGTTACAATTAGGGAAACTAAAAACATCTTAGCAAAAATGGTTAAAAATTGTTTCTGAGTTTTAAAGTGCGCGTCATAAATATGTTTGCCGCTGAAGAGAGAAAGGAAATCTGCGATCACCCTTCCACAGGCTGCCTTTACCTTCACCCACAAGGCCAGAAGAGAAACGCTGCTAGAATTTCACGCGGGTTTCTAGGCAACCATCTCCCACCTTGCCAGCCATGTAAGGGGCGGGAATGAAGTCCCACAGGCTGAGCAGAGTTTCACGCACGCACACCCAAATTCTATCCCTCCAAGCTGCATGTTCATTCAGCACTGAATACGAATGCTATGTGTACTTAGAGATTGTGCTTACGAAATTGGGTTTATTTGACAGACATTTGCTTTTTGAATTGATTAATATTATTTTTTTATGATCTTCATTTAGTAACAAATAATTCAAAACCACGCTAGGATATTTGGGTAAGATAAACTAAGTTTTAACATGTTAATATTTTATAATTTGTCAAAATTAATTTTTTTAAATTAATGTTTATGCATAATCAGAAAAACGTAACCATTGCAAAAAATTTATTGCTATTGCCACATTTGCTAGAAAATATGTTATTTAGAATGAAGCACATCAATTGTGTGTTTATATTTAAAAAATCAAGCTACGTATTTGCATTTTTGGCAATTATTTAGGCAAGCTGTGTCATCCGAATTTTGGCATCTTTGCTGTATGTACTGCCTGGAGCACTGCAGCATGTCCTTCCACGCTTTTTGGTTGGTTTGAAACTTATTATTTTTAGTTTATTTGAAATTCAAACTTTTGAATGTAAATTGGCTAAGATAAATTACATACAAGTTTCAAGTTTTCATGAGCACACTGCTTAATGGATTGAAAGCAAGCTCTAAAAGGGAACAATTGTACTTTAAATAAAGGCACTGTGAAATGAATAGTGTTCAAAATATGCTTCAGTTCAGTGTCAAGGATATTTCCACAATTCACCCTGAATATTCTTTAAAATATGTTACCATATTAAAAAATTAACATGAACAGTACTTTTACACCAGTGTTTTAAGAATAAGCAAATTTATCTCTTTTACATAATATTGTACGGAATATTTAGTTGTTAAGAAAGCACAAAGAAGACTTGTGTAATTTCTTTACACAAAATTTTTTCACCTTTACAAATATATAAATTGAGAAATAATTTTTTTCCAAAAAAATTTGGGAGCATAACTGAGTTATGAGTTTGTTTAGGGGTAATTAAATATATGGTTTCTGAAACCAGATGATTTTATGGTCTTTATTTGATTTTGGCAAACATGTAATGCATAGTTGGCACAAATGATAAAAATAAAATTTGTCTTACTTTGTTTGCTTTATAGCAATACAGACAGACAGTTTGTAGGAGTGATATAAATATTTGCACACAGCGGGAATCATATCATGAACCTTGTAAACAGCAGCAAGCACATGGAAAATGTAAAAATTTGAAATGAAAATAAAAAATCAGTAATTTTTTTAGTTCAATGTGGAGATGAAGTAAGACCCGTAGAATGGTGGTTACCTTTTTTTTTTTTGGTGGAACGCAATATCCTTTTGAGTCCTGCAGATCATGCCGGTCCATTATTTCAGAAAATGTTCCCCATTTCTGAAGTTCTGAAGTTGCCAAAAAGTATGGTTGTGGCAGGACCAAAACTACTGCAATAATGAAGTAGATTATGGTTGACACCTCGGTAAACGTGGTGAGTAACTTGCAGAATATGCCATTTTCAGTTGCCACCGATGGTAGCGACGACTCTGTTTATAAACTATATCCGATTGTGAACATTTTTTGACCAGTCTCTTCAGAAGATAGTTTCCAGGCTGTTTTCATCGCCAGCACTGGAGGGAAATTGTACAGGGCAAAACATTGGTAATTTGGTACCTAGTGAACAAATATATTTTGAGTGTTCCATTCGAACATTTGTTAGCACTATCTTCTGATAATGCTCCAGTTATGGAAGGCAAAAAGAATTGCGCAGCAGCCGTTGTAATGCAGACACTCAACTCTCCTGTAATGATTGGCTCTGTCATTTACTTGACCTAGCAGCAGAGACTGTATCAGTTGCTGTACCTGTCAAAAATTTATGAATCCCCAGTTGACATTGGTTATTATTATATTGCTAAATAGAAGGAGAACCTGCAACAATTTCAAATCTTTTATGGTAAAGAAACTAGGAAAATTTTGAAGCATGTTTCTACAATGTGGCTTTCCCTTGGGAGGTGTTTGCCTAGATTGACGGAACACTGGCAGGGTGTCCACCCACAGAAAAAAACAGGGAAAAGTCCAGGAATTTAATGTGTGAGGGAAAAGTCCAGGAATTTCATGTGAGAGGGAAAAGTCCAGGAATTTCATGTGAGAGGGAAAAGTCAGGGAATTTTCACCTGGGTCGGGGAAAATGTAAATAATTGCTTCTCTGCAAAAGTTTGTTAGTTGTGTGAATATGTGATAATGTAATTGTGAGCATATACATTTCAAAATTACAATTTTTAATTTTGTGAATTGACAATCGTACACCTTTGCCTCATAATAAGGGCATATATGTTCAAAATGAAGTGTTTGTATGCTTTTAATTGGCACTTGTGTGAAGTCAGTAGCATGTATTGAAAGAAATATTGATGGGTTGAATGAAATGTTTGTCCTGCTTGCTTGGTCTGTTGTAGTGTAATTTAATTTAGTGATGGCCCAATACTGAAAAAACCCGATAGCGATGAAGGTTCCGATATTTAGGATTTTACCGATCCAATACCTGTAAACCGATATTTTTATTTATCATACTGTAAGCAGACATTTGTCACTAAAGTGTATGAGAGAAAACTGCTGCATTGAAAAGTTTTGTATGCAATAAGCTAAATAGACTTACTGTTAAGTGAGATTTACTTTATGCCCGGTAAATCAAAGCAGCAAAAAAAATAGTTTAACATTATACAAAATTATAGCTCACTACAACATATTACAAAACAAAGTTAAGGTTGCAAGAAGGTCGCTAGTCTACAAAAAATATGTAAAAGGACAAAAATGTTATTTTTTTATTGCATACCGACATTTCAAATTAATGATGTTCTTTTTAGCCGTATTGCTGCAGCCTAATGTTAATAGTTGAGCAAATTAAGTGTGCAGCAGAGGAGAGAAAATACTTGAGGTTAGAATGGCCATTACCGATGTGCTGATATTTTATTGCNAAATTAAGTGTGCAGCAGAGGAGAGAAAATACTTGAGGTTAGAATGGCCATTACCGATGTGCTGATATTTTATTGCTGATCTCCGATAATGGTAAATGTACCGATAATACCGATATCCGATACCGGACATCGGCTATCGGGCCATCACTAATTTAATTCACCTTCACTGATAGCATATTTGTTTCGTCAGCAGTGGAAAAATATGGTATTGGGAGGTTTTGGTCATGAAAATATTTGGGGAAAGTGGTAATATTCTGCCTGGAAAACAGAATACTTAATGAATTCCAAAATGGAATTTAATTGGACATCCTTGACTGGGACCCCTTTCGAGTTTTTTCAAGGATGAGATTACTTCTCAGAAACAATAGCCATCTCTTATTTATACAATACCAAAGCAAAATTGTCTTGAATACTGCGAATGTGTCCTAGGTATAGTACACTCCTGATTAATCGGCCTCGAACAGTGGGCTGTTATCTGTATTTATACGCGGTGCACAGGGCCGGTGCATGGGGTAGCAAAGATGTCGCGGAGAGAGAGAGGGCGTCGGAGATCCAGCGTAGATCGCCGAAGGCGGCAGCTATTTCCCCTCTCGCGGCCGAAGGCTGGAGGGGCAGAGAGCAGCAGGTTGCATCACAGTAGGATGTATCAGCTGGGCCGAGCCAACCCTGGGCTTCTGGGTGAACTGTGGCGGGTGCAGCATAATGGCTCTTCTTAGGAGGAGGCTGTGGCAAGACTAGATCGGTGAATGACGACTCCCATGGCGCGTCAAGCTGTGGCCTACAAAATTGATAGTTGCAGCTCAACCTCTTAGTATGTTGTATGTTCTTACTGTGTGCAAACAAACATATTTTATATAAATTTTGATTGCAACTTCTTGCAATTTTCCTTTTTTCTTGTTTTTTATATTCCTGGTGGTTTTTGAGAATGTTGCAGTAACATCGCTGTANCTTCTTGCAATTTTCCTTTTTTCTTGTTTTTTATATTCCTGGTGGTTTTTGAGAATGTTGCAGTAACATCGCTGTAATCACTAGATCGGTGTTCATTATATAGGAGTTTTACTGTATATGATAGAATAGTTGCACATAATAAAATACCGTATTTTATCGCATGTAATTTGCACATTTTATTTTTAAAAAATTTATTGAAAGCTTGGGGTGCAACTTATAAGTGAGAAAAATTTCTCCAGCCCCACACTAACTTCATTTATTCCGAATTCATGGCCCNCTTCTTGCAATTTTCCTTTTTTCTTGTTTTTTATATTCCTGGTGGTTTTTGAGAATGTTGCAGTAACATCGCTGTACTCACTAGATCGGTGTTCATTATATAGGAGTTTTACTGTATATGATAGAATAGTTGCACATAATAAAATACCGTATTTTATCGCATGTAATTTGCACATTTTATTTTTAAAAAATTTATTGAAAGCTTGGGGTGCAACTTATAAGTGAGAAAAATTTCTCCAGCCCCACACTAACTTCATTTATTCCGAATTCATGGCCCGCGGCTCGATTTCCAAACTTTTCAACGAACAAAATCACTTTCATTTTGAAATCTGCGGTGTAGGTACATCGTTTTTCCATCAAGAAACTGTCGCACTTCTTTACTGCCACAACATGAAAACAACACTACGTGCGGCGCGAAGACGATATAAGAGAAAGACGTGTAAGTCATGGCTAACATTTGGTACTCAAGAACCAACGCTAATGTGCTGCTATCTTTTACTCTCCACAGAAAGATTTCGAAAATAATCTATTGTCAGTTATTGGGCAAGAATCAATTCCTTTTGATTCTTTTAAAATATTTTTTTCTGTTAAGGATTGCGAAGGTTATTACGTAACAGAAATATTCAAATGTCTTTCTATATTTTGCACGTTTATTTAAAACTTGCAAAGATAAACTGCAGAAATAATGGTTAGGTTTTTGCTTTTAGCATAAATCATCAGAAATATTTGAAATATAAAAAAAGAAAGCTTGATAAAAATTTTGTTGTAAAAATATCACTTCAAATTAAATTACATTTTTATAAGTTACTTCTTTTTTCCAATAAATATATAAACTCCGGCAGTCAAGGCTGCATCTTGAGCGCTATATCAGAACATTTCAGACGAACTACGTCCAACAAACATGCGGCGCATTGTGTGTGTGCTGTACGCTTGGTAACACCGCTTGCTTGCAAGGACACAGCTGCCGCATAACCTTCGCCAAGGTCACGTGCATCAGCCACCCGTGACACACGGCGTGTTGTACAGGATTTACAACGATGAACGCGACCTATAAACAATAAATATAATAATTTTTTTAACATCCTTTGGAAATAATGATGCGACCTACATGCGCAGGCGACTTATATGCGATAAAATACGGTATGTTCTCTTTATGCATGGTATTATTAAAGGTGGATTGTGATGTACTGTTTGCAAGAGACAAATAGAATTGATTAACTGAAACTAAAGCTAATCATAGTTAGATATTATATTCCAAAGATATGTAAGTACACAACGTAAAGATTTATTTTTAGTGTGCATAGAAAATTGGCAAACTCCTTAACAGCATTAAAAACAGCTAGAAATAAATCTTTTTATTAAGCAACCTTGGCGCGTGATGTCGGTTGAATTGACGGTGACGTCACTGTCAAACAAGGATTCTATAGTGCCGGACAGAGGCACGGGCTAACTTACTGTGTTAATGTTTGGTTTATTGGCCGCTGATTGGTCCCAGACTGCGGTATAGGCTGGGGCACGTGGCCCTACAACATGGTACAAAGTCAGGTATGGGGTTAGCGACTCTCTGCACTGCGGGTGTAGACATAAACACTCGTTTACTGGCATTGGGCGTGGCCTGGGATAGATCCTGGCTCGGTCGCTGCTGCTGCAGCTCTCTTGAACTAGTGCCCTGTCCTGGGGCGGTGGCAATGCTAGGGCTGGTGGGCTGCTGATCCTCGTAGGCTTGAAGTATGGGCTGGCAATGCCCAGTGGTACTGGACGCCCCTGTCGTTTGCGCACTACAAGCGGGTGCGGCTTGCCGACGACCTTATGGGGTGGTTGGAAGGGGGAACTAGGCGAGACCTCTCTAGTTGTCGGGTGACTTGAGCGTGGTCCCGCGGGGAGGTGTTGCTGAGGGCAGACTGCACTGGGTTGCAGAACAGTTGGCTTTGTTAAGAGGCACCACCACTCCTATGGGTGAAGGGCATATGGGAAGGTACCACACTAAGGAAGAGCAGGCGATGAGTTCCCTAGCTATGAGTGCAGCCAGTCGGGGCTAGGCCATCCAGACTTAGTCCTATTGCTCCAACCAGCGAAGATAAAAATCCGGTGGATGGAGCGGTGGGCTGATCGGGATGTCTAGCCGCATCGTGGTGTGTGGTCCAGAAGGGTTCAGGCCACCAGAACCAGTCCTATCACTCAACCTGCAAAGATAACAATGCGGTGGATGGTTTGGGTTGGCTGGTCTGGATGTCTAGCCGTTTCATGGATTGAGATATTAGTGGTTGGGGCACTGCCATACGTGCACACCAGCTACCTTTGCATACTTGGTCCATTGTATGGGTGGCCGTCTAATGGGTATGTATTGCGACATACGTGCGCCCGGTTAAGGGAGCCCGCAGTCCTACACTAGTTTTGGCAAAGAGGTTTCAAGATGCAGTCTCCTGCTTTTCCTTATGAGGTTTGTCATCTATGGGGATGGAAGTCAAAATCACCCTAGAAATAAGTACTTGTGGTTATGTAAGCTCACGTGTTTATTCCCTAGAAGAATAGACACGGTGGCTCGTACTAACTCTTAGCTATCAATGAACTGTAACGGAAGTAAACTACAGTAAACCAAGTGAAGGGGACCTGGGACTAAACTAAACAAGAACAGAAAAAAAGGCTAAGTAGCTATGTTAACAACTTACCCAAACTAATCTATGCTGTTGTCCAGAAGGGACTCAGGTTCACTACCAAAGTGGTAGTAAGTATAAAAATGGTAACAAAAACTTCTTCGGGGGTTTCTGGGTGAAGGTCTAGAAGACTTCTGGAAGGTAGGAAAGGTCCTTCATTAGGAAGGCAATATGCAGAGAGCTCCAGAGTATCAACTGCCTTTTCGGAGCTGTGCGCTTGCTTATATAGACTGCTGCCTGCAGGTCCTTCGGCTTCCTTCAGCCGGTCGGGTATCTTTGGATTAGAGCTTCTCCCTTAGCGGCGAAGGCCGTATTCTCTCGGGGGAGGCTGGAAATGCGTTTTTCCTTGTATGCTGCTTGCATCGCTCCCGTGAGCTATGGGGCAATACTGGGCTGCGTGACTGGCTTCTGTCACACGTGGGTTTGATTACCGGACACGTAACGTCTGACGTAGTGGTATAGATGACCTTGGCTGCCGTTTCCAAACTAAATTGTAAAGCATTCCTTTCATTTGAGACTGCACAAGATGGCAATATAATGCAATCATACTTTCATGAGTATAGGTGTTCATTGTCTTCAATGTCCGGTTTTACGGTTTGGATGGCGTTCGTAACTCTCGGTATGAGGTGATGAGGAGGTAGCGAGCTCGCATTTGACATGTCAATGTGAAGGAGACTGTCTGATGTTTCCTTACCCAGAACGAGGTAGACGATGCCTTCATGTCTAAGCTGGTTTTTAGCGATGAAGCGACGTTCCGTACAAATGGTAAGGTGAACCGGTACAATGTGCAGATATGGGTACAGGAGCCTCCCCATGAAACCACCGAACACGAGCATGCTTCGCACAAAGTGAACGTGTTTTGCGCTGTATCCAAAGACACTGTTTTCGGCCCTTTCTTTTTTTCACGAGCCCACTGTTACTGGAATCCCGTATTTGGACATGGTTACAGAGTGATTGTTTACTCTGCGGGACTTCATTTTCAACAGGATGGTGCGTCCCTCCATTGGCACCTAGCTGTTCGCGGATACCTGATCGAGACGTTACCGCAATGCTGGCATGGTTGAGCAGCTAGTGACCAGGCTCTTCAACGCTGGTCCTCAAGAAGCCCGGATGTTACCCCGTGCAATTTTTTTCTATGGGGGTACATGAAGGACCAAGTGTTTCATCCACCATTGCCGGCTAACATTGACGACCTTAAACTGAGAATTAGGGACCCCATCCAAACCGTAACACCGTACATGCTGACAAGAGTTTGGAACGAGTTTGATTATTGTGTAGATGTTGTTCGGGCCGCTCATGGTGGTCACATTGAACATTAAATGAATGTATGGTAAACAAACTTCACGGTTCCACGGTTCATTTGATTGGTCAATCAATGCTGTAGGTTGTTTGGTTTTGATTATAGACGTTTAAAGTTGGGGTATTCTCTTATACTTATCCTGTAGTATTGAATATTCCAGTATCATTTAGACAAGCTTACTCAAACATTTTATAAAACTGACATTAATGAGTACCGGAATCAGACATGTATGACAAATTTCTATGCCTAATAATTTTTTTTTATAAAACCTTTATATATAAAACTTTTCGTAAATCTTCTGGCCTGAGACAGATATAATAAAAATTTTAAAAAAGTTGTTATTATTAAATTTGGCTGTGAAAGCAGAAGAGTCTTAATGCTTTATTATTTATGTTTATAGCAACATAAATGTATTTTCATCGTATAGCAGTGTAATTATTTAATTTTTCTTTATATGGTATGTGTAATAAAAGTAAAAATTTTCTGTCTCACAATTCAAGAGCAAGGTAAGTTTATTTCTTTAATTGGAAATAACACTTATTATTATCTCGTCTCCACTTTGTGTAAACTTTGATACCTTGATTATATACAGGACTTTTTTTTTTTTTTTTACAAGGGAGCAATTATTTTGCCAGCAATAGTTGTCATTCATCAAAACTGTGTGACATGTTGTTGCAGTAGTTTATTTGTAATTTTAAATTGTCGATTACAATCACAATTATAATAATGCATAATAAGTAGAGACCGAAAAAATAGCATTTGCGATAAAACGAAAAATAACGCTAATTTTAGCATTTTAGTTTGTATAAAGCGATTTTTCCAGTTTTACTTCAAGTAAAGCTATTTTGATAATTTACACAGACTGTTAATTTTAACTAAACCAATATTCGTGGAATGAGTGTTACAAAATGATCTGTTTTGTTGCTTCGCCTAAATATGGCAAAAAAAATGCACATCGACAGGCAATCAATGTTTATATCACGTTTTGTGGTTCAGATTAGGAATACTCGTCGCACTCTTTACCAAACATCCGCTGTCTTCACTGCAGAAAAAGTTATTTTTGCGTGTTCAAAATTTTGAATGTCTTAAGTATCAATAATTCGTGGATCACATTTTGTAGCTTTCTTTGAACGACACATTTGTTCCATAATTTTTTTTTTTTTTTCAAGTACACAGTTTAAATATAGAATAATCACTAAACAAAAGTTTTACTGTTAAGATAACGGGAATTATTACAAGGCCTTGATGGCCATAGAATACACACGGCCAGAGGATATTTGTCAGTAAATCTGAACGTAAATTAGGGCACGAGTTAAGATGAAATTTTATCACTGCTATATGTGACAAAACTACGATACAATGGCGCATTCACACTATCGTTGTTTATCTAAAAGCTAAAATTTTTGGAACAGAAATGATAAAAAATATACATGTTATGATGGCAAACATGTAAACAAATTGCAGTTATTCCGATGCTTGTTTACATACAAATTACGTAATTGGAATTGGAATTTGGTTCCTCTGAATAATTGCAACTTACGTTACCCAACTTTGTTTTAAGAAATACGGCTCTTTGAAAGAATTTTATTTCTTTCTGAAGCTATAGCTGTAGCTATCCTCGCCAACTGTGCGTGTGCAAGTACGGAACATGTGATGTAAACAAACTACTTGAATGAGCTGTATCTATGTAATTAGATACGAAACTAACGTAGCTATCAAGGACACTTTTTGTTCATACAGGATAAGTGCAATTTGTGGAAGTTATGTGCAGAAATAATTAGAATTAAGGATATTGTGAATTTTGTGTTGTTATCGTGTCAAAGATGCCGAAACCGGCAGTGCATGTACAGCAACGAACAGCCGAGTTCAAAAGTGGCGGTCTTTATGCTTTCGATTCTCAAACTCTAATGTGCAGTTTTTGTAACTGCATAGTTTCGTATTAAAAGAAAGACTCAGTATCAAAACATACAAAAACTCAAAAACATACTAACCTTTCAAACAAACAAAAAGGTGCTGATTCGCCTGCTCAAGTTCAGACGTCTGCGCTTGCTTGCTTGCTTTAGTCGCTCAAAAAGAAGAAAATTGGCAGTTGATGATCTGCTATTAAAACAACTGAAGCTCTTACAAAAGCCAACATTCCGCTTCCATAGCTAGATGATCCAAGTTTAAGAGGATGGATGGCTGAATTTATTGAAGGTAAGTGTAATTTCCAAATTTGTATATTTAACTACAACCAGGCCTGTAGGCATACTAAGGTTTTTCAACAAGACCTATTTCATGTAATATTTACCTTAGAAAATAAAAATTTTTAACATTGCTGTCTTAGTATTACTCAAATTATGGTTTTAGGTGCTGGAGACTTAGCCTGTGTGAAAACTCTCAGAGAAAAATATGTTCCTGTGGCAGCACAGGCACACTTTGATGCAGGAAAGGAACTTCTTCAGCAGAAAAATATTGTTAATACTTTGTAACGAGACGACAGATACCAAAGGAAGATGTGTGTTTGTTGTGCTTTTTAAGATTTGTTCAGATAGTTTAACAGAACCAGTTTTGAAGGTAGCTGCAGTAAAAATTCTGCAGAAAACAGATGCGACGACATGCTCTCAGGCTATAAATGAGTGTGTTAATAAATACGGTGTCAATTTCAAAAACATTCAAGCAATTGTTACAGACTCTGCACGTTATATGACCAAATGTGCAACATCGATGCAGGTCCTTTTTGGAGAGCATGTGGTCCATTGTTCAGTGCTGGGCCCACAAACTGGCCNTTGTTACAGACTCTGCACGTTATATGACCAAATGTGCAACATCGATGCAGGTCCTTTTTGGAGAGCATGTGGTCCATGTTCAGTGCTGGGCCCACAAACTGGCTTTAGTAGGTCACATGTTTTGCATTGAATAGACTGAAGTAAAAGGAGGCTGTGGTTAAAGTCAAAACCACATTTTTGAATACACGAAAAAGAAATAATCATTATGTGCAATATCTAGCTGAACATAAAACTAAAGCTGCAAATCTGTTCCCAATATCAGTGAACTCCCGATGGAACAAGTGGTTCAGAGCAGTGTTTTATTTGTCAAAATACTTTGTTGACATTGTTAACTTCTTCAAGCTCAATGAAATGAAGTCCATCAACAACAGTGGTATTCACTGCCTAGCTTGTCATTCAGAAAAATATGTGAACATGGTTCTTGCTCAGTGCAAATTTGTAAAAACCCATGCAGTTGATATTGTAGACCTTCTCACAAAACTTGAAGGCTCTCGGTATCCCACAGCACACATGCTATATGGCTGGCTGAATGATTTGTTCAAAGGCTTTGATGGCACATCAAAAGGTATATTTGATTCCCAGTTTGAAACTTGGATTTCATCACTCATCTCTCACACTACCACTGAAAAAGCACTTGTGAAACAGAAATGCCAAAAAGCATCAACTCTTGCAATGACCAAACTGCAAAGTTTGATTAATGGTGATCCCAGTGTGCACAATTTTAAGGCAACGAACAAGCTTTTCGGTCCAAAAAACATTTTACTGAATAAAACTAAAAGTGTTTTGCCTGTTTTTGTTCAAATTCCTGTATTCAATGGAATGGATAATTCTGTTTGATACAAGGGCTATGAATTTCTTAAAGAAACTGTTCAAGATGTGGCCAGGGAAGCAAAAGAATCAGATGTAGCAAATTTACTGGTGGCTTTGGGAGTAGAATATAAATAGCAATTTACTTCAGCAGCACTGAAGGCTATATGGTTACCTTCCAACAATGTCGACAGTGAGCGCCTTCTTAGCCACTACAGTTTAGTAGTTACTGACAGAAGGCTAAATTTGAAAGAAGAGAATATAGAAACATTTACCATACTTTCGTTTGATGACTAACTGTTGACTTTTTACAAGCAGCTGAAAGAACATATTGAAGTAAATTAGTTTCATGTTGTGTAGATACGTATTACCTTACTGATTTTTCCTGTGAAGGTGCACAATCTGTTTGTTAGCAGTCTTTACATTTATAATTATAATTTTGCATTTTTAGTAGTGCTTATAGTGTAGCAAAAATGTTTACCATTTCAAAAACGAATTTTTGATGCAAAAATGTTTTTATGCCGCATAAAAAAAATAACACCTATTTTCTAGGTAAAGAATAGCTATTTTTGAGAAAAATAACACCTCTTTTCAAGAAAAATAACACCTATTTTTTCAGATTTCTAATAATAAGTAGAATGTTTCAGTGATATTTCAGTAAAATTTTGAAATAATTTGGTTGTACAGCTTTCCAGTATAGTTAGTTTAGTTCTGAGAATTTTTGTGTTTTACAGCTTTTTCTTCCAGCCTATGGCTTTGTGAACCCTCTGACCGTGGCCTCGGCCTCGCTAGCTCTTCTGTCAAGCTGTGTGACTAAACACATCCTCCTTGGTAAAGAATTACAATATGACATTTTCTCCATTCTCAGGCTATGACAATAGCAAGTTATGCAGGAGAGATATTCCTGCCGCCTACGTTTCAATTGTACAAGGCTACAAAAAACTAATTATCGGAGAGTTTGATTTTTACAGCTTCGAGTTGAGTCGNCCGCCTACGTTTCAATTGTACAAGGCTACAAAAAACTAATTATCGGAGAGTTTGATTTTTACAGCTTCGAGTTGAGTTGTATGAAAGTTGAGTCAAGTCAAGTAGAGTTGTGTATAACAAATTTTTTAGTTAAAATTGAGTTTGCACCATAAATGTAAATGTGTACCTATGTACATATGTATAACGCGTGCCTCATAAAACTTCCTCCCCCTCTTATAGTCACAGTTTACCACGAAAAAAGTTTGGGACTAATTTCTGCCAATAGGAATAATTCTTTGCTAGGGTGAGTGATTCACAGCACTACTTTTTCCCTCTCGCCGATTAGGCAATGACTATGGTAGGAAAGGTAATGTCAACCATGTGATGCTGGCAGAAAAAGGTAACAGTTAGAGGGGTGGCATTTATGGGTAGCTTACAGGCTTGTCCTCAGTATGTTGTCTGCTCACTGGGTAATCGGATAATCATTTCACATTTAAAGTATTTTTTTAAACACATGTTTTTAAAAAGTAATTAGATGAGAGAAGTAATGACAAGGTGACCGTTATGCATATATATTTCTGCTGAAGGTGCGACTTTCATGTTTAAATACTGTACATATTTGTGTCCTGTTGAAAATGTATCTGTTAACCTTGACTAGGGTCCCATTGTCTGACATCACCCAGCATGGTTGCAAAAAGGAAATGCGTTGCTGGAAAGCAAAACGGCTCAAGTCACAAATATAAAATGCACCAAATTCTTTTACAGCTTAATACAATGGAAACTATCCATCAAATTTTAGGTTACTGACATAAAAATTCTATAGATATGGACATTCTGTAGATGTGGACTACAATATTAGTCAACCAAAAAAAAAAATCCAATCTCATAAAATTTTATGTTGAATGCATTAATAGGCCTGTGTTGGGTATTTGTCAAGTTTAACTAAAAGAAAACAGTGCAAATGAAAGTATTAAAGAAAACATTCATAATACAGTAGAACCCTATTTTAAAGTTCTCAAGGTAACCAAGTAGTATTGACCTTATATGTAAAAAAAAAACAAATAAACAATACAACTCTAATTTGTTCCGGTACTCACACTCAGGCTTAATAAAAACCTCTTTGGAAACCACGTGCACAGGAAGTAGCGTCTGACGTAGCGGAAGTATTATCCATAGAGCAACTAACAACAGTCGCAGTTACTAGCTAAGAAATAAGAATATCTTGAATATTGTGATTGATAAAGTGCAGTGAATAGGGTTTCCTTAATTGTGCTTTGCTTTTTTGTTAACTTCCTGGTTATATTTATTAGTTTTACATTTATACATATATGCATTCATAATTTTCATAAAAAAAATATTCAAGTGAAAAACTTGCGAGTGTTGCGGGCAATGTTGCATTGCAAATCAATATCTTGAAAATATGTCACCGCTGTTTCTTGTGAGTGCTCTGCTGAACGGCTAATAAAACTTTTACAGTACATATTTCATACACATATGTACTGTATCTCCACATTTTTCAGTTTTTTTTTTTTTAAGTTTCGTACTCTATATACATGATATGTAGTCCGTNGTATGAGTTAAGTGTGACATTGTAACAAAATCAACAGGTTATTTCGGAAGTGGTAAATTACTTAAATAGGACTAAACGCAGGGCAGTGAGATGTAAACAAAAACAATGTTTGTTGAAAATTTACTTTATTTGTGTGATCTGTTAGTATTACTTGTGCATGTGTACATAATGTACTGTATACCGATTTCGTATGCCATGGTGAATACAGTTGATCCTTTTTTTTTTTTTTTTTTTT
>NQII01000028.1:1066860-1082669 GCA_002778355.1 Clitarchus hookeri | reverse complement strand
TTTTTTTTTTTTTTTTTCCTTTTGCTCTCTCTCTCTCTCCCTCTCTCTCTCTCTCTCTCTTCATTGTTAAATAATCGGAGCATATAATTTTCGGATGCTACAAAAAAATTTTTGTTCAATCAAGGGGGTGAAAATTAAATTTTCAAGTTCTGCGAAAACATACTTTTTTAGCATTATTTACATAGGAATTTTGTTGGGACCACAGAAAATTTTCTGTGGGCAAGGACTTTAGATCCATCCGTGTTCTATGGATAGTGTTTCCACAGTATCACAAACATCAACCAAGTGTCAAGTCATGTAGCCGAGTTATTGTTTTCATTCCTGCTTGACTTTATTTGTTTAGTAACATAAAATTATTGACATGCGATACACGAAAGTTAATTGTTAGGTGTGAATATTTGTTTTTTATAACCTAAAAGCACAATGATTTGACTTGCACATTCAGTAGCTCGATGTCTGCTGTAAAAAAAACTCGACTAGTTACGAGCCGATCTTTGTTACTCTACTCGATTTTTCGAGACTCAACCCATCACTAGAAAAAACCCAAAACATTGATGCCCTTCTTAATGGGTGCTTCTATTGTTGGGCCGGTGCCAGTGCATTAGTTACATCAGTAACATCTTGTTTATAAATGCAATGTTAACTTCACATGTCCTGAAGTAACTTACGTGTACAAAAGCAGTAGAGGAGGTCCATTAGGTATGTTTTCTGAAATGACATTTTCCTGCAACCATCTCTCTCCTGCACCTATTATTGTTGTTGTTTGCGAAAGTAATCACCACTATTAATGCCTGTCTATTACACTTGTACTTGGAATGAGAAATACATATTTCCTGTAAATGCTGGAAATAGAGCAACTTTTTCTGTGATGCTGCCAAACTGTTATGCACATAGATTTCAGTATCGAAGAAAGTGTGGCTCAAGCTACACCATTTCAAGCAGTGAAATGTCTACTTTATATCCAAAGCACAGACAGAAATATGTTGCCGCCCTGCTGTGAGAGAAGCATTGTGACTTCAACAGAAGAGGGAGTGGCGAAGAAGGAAAGGGAAGTGTTTCAATCAAGGTCATGGTGGGTGGGAGGTAGGAAAAGATGGTGACAATGTGAGAACATAACAAATCATAGTTTAGTTTTTGTGTGCAGCTCATAAAAATTCTTTTAGTCCCCCCACCCCCTTGGCTGCTTTCAGTTTATCACTGATATCTCTCTCCAGCCTCACCCTCCTGGAGTTGTCTTATGGAAGGAGGTAGTATGGCTGCAGGTGTTAATTTGTCTTGTTTATTTTTACATGTCTTATCACCCAAAGTGGCATTATATGCATTATACCTTAGTTAAATGGGATCACTGCTGTAATCTGACATCAACTTTTACGTTAGGGATAAGATCTAGGGACATGCCAACATATATTTGCCGGGATTTTTCGTTTTATTGGTCCCTCATAAATAATTATTGAAGTTTCGTTGTATATAATAACGCAACACGCGCGCATGCACACAAGACATTTCTGTACTGTATTTTTGTAGTTAAGTAAATCATAATAAGCATTCTATACAAATTATAAGAACTTGTAGCTGTATAGCAGATAGAATAATATTTTTTTTTTTTTACTTGTATTTGTGGGACAGTGAATGTTTTACTTTGGTCATTAAACATACAGTATTTCTATATGTTTTTATAGAAAAACAATTAGACGTCTGTGAGTACACAAAAATTGGAGCTTGAGCCAAATACCTTCTTGCAGCTCAGGCTCTGCTCAAAATATTTTTCAGGCTTGAAAAATTTGAGCTTTTATATCAATGTTAGGTCATACAGTGAGCAACCGATGAGACTGTGTGTTTTACTGTTAGTGAAAGAAAACTAAACATTGTTAATTAATTAAACTTAAATCTTAAAGTTAAAAAAGGAATTTCTTAGAAATTTAGGTAAATGCTGATTAACAGCAAAATTAGCGTATAAACGGGCGGCTAATCCATTAAAGAGCCCGACAAGGCAATTTGTTAAATTTTCGGTAGAAAAGGCGACTTTATGCATTCATGAAACAAATTTTTATAAGGTAGATGTGTTACGGTTGAAATCATTCCTCAGAATTGTATATATGTACAGTAGAGACCAGAATTTGTGAGGCCTTACGGTACCTGGGAATGACCTTGCCAAATCGCGGACCATGCAAAATCATTTCCAACCAATTTCAACCCCCCAAAACCAAAAAAATTGCATTAAAATATTATTTTTCGTGTTAAGTCAGATTTAATTGTCTCTAATCACAAAAATAACATGTTTTTAAAAAGGAAATATTAATTCATTTTAATAGACTTCTTCCGAATCGTGTATACCCCAGAGGGTGTATATGAACTCCGCTTGTCCCAAAAAAAAATGTAAACTTCGGGCACAGTGTCACTTTAACATATGCAAAGTGCATTTCCAGTAGCGTCGTGAGGAAAAATCTCAGACAATGAAATATTATATTAATTCAATAGGCAGATGTCTTCCAAACAAGATTATACAGTACAAGCCTGATATAACGCAGCTGTTGGGGGACAACTCAACCCCTCCTCCCCTTTGTTTGGGCGGAAGTGAGAAACAGTACGGCAGAAACTAAACACAAGGAGTACTATGGTGGCAGAAGCGAGGCTGGCCGAGTAGATCAGGGTTACGGCAGTCATAAAGAAAGATGAGAGAATGTGGCCCTGTTCCAATTGGCACTTTCTGTTAACAAAATGGTCACGTAACCCATTTTGTTTACAAAATCTATGATGTATTTTTTTAGGGATGGGTTGGTTTGGTTCTTTGGTTCTAATTTATACTGGTTCTTGAGGTTTGACTTGGAACTGGTTTTAGGTTAACAACAATTACTCGGTTATTGATTCTACACAGCAATGGCAAAACTCTCTTGTTACAAAAATAACTACGGTATTTACTCATGTATAGCGTGCCCTTTTTTCCCCCAACACAAAGGAAAAAATTTCTGGGGTGCGTGCGGAAAAACAATTAAGGAGTGGTAGTCGTAAACTGTTCCCTGATGTTTGGAGGGATGTGTATGGGATTAGTCTGTTATCTCATCTCTCGCTCTTACATCAACACTCCTCTCCCTAGAGAGAGAGAGAGAGACTTAACTCTCAGCCCTCGGCCGTAAACAACACTGCTAGCCGATCGATATGATACATTCCTCCAAGCCTTCTTTGTTAGGCAGGATGGCCGCGGGCCGCCGGAAGTAAGAAAGGAAGAAGAGACTTTTTTTTTGGAGGTGTCACATTCCAGCACAGCAAAAAAAAAAACCAGTGTGTCACTGCATAAAAGACTAAAAAAAGGGCCTTCCAGTTACCATAAAATAAGCAAAAAAAGATAAGGAATCCCATTGCCCACAGCTGTTGACGTTCTTTTAANGGGCCTTCCAGTTACCATAAAATAAGCAAAAAAAGATAAGGAATCCCATTGCCCACAGCTGTTGACGTTCTTTTAAAGAACCTTTGTAGGTTACCTTTATCGTACAGCATGGCACAATGTTTTGGTTTTAGGGCCCCAAGTTATTTAATTAAAGTATTTTCCAAACATATAACTATCACCACACATCAATGTAAAAAAGAATAATTTTTTACATATTTATTAACTTTAAATAAATTTAATACAACAAGTTTATCTGTATACATTTAAACTTATCTTCACACTTTGTTATTGATCAATTCTTCCATAGGTTAAATAAAACATTTAATGAATTTTACCTGCATTTGTTCAATATGGTTGCAAGCAAAAGGCAAGTATTCAAAATAGAACCAAATACTGGAACCGATATTTAAATTGTAGAACTGGCATCGGAACCGGAATCGACATTTTTGGTTATTCGACCCATCCCTAGTAAAAACAAAACTTAATATGCATATAGCACTTCCTGTTCGTTACTCAGCTTAAATAAATCCCATTTAGTTACAAAAACAATTTAAAAACAAAACATTGTAAATTATTCTTATCTTAGCTTATTTTCTACCACTACTGTTTACATTAGAACAGTTTCCTTAGATTCATTAGCTACTCACACTACTGCTAATACAGTTAAATATGTTCTTGACAATTTCACATTATTTATTATAGTTGACTAATATAGTATTTGTAAAGAAAAAACCACACACAGGCAAACCCAGACTTTTAAAGAAAATTCACAATTATTCTCTTTTAAAATAATATAAACTTGCATATACATGCACAGAATACAGTTATGCAGTTGCATTGAACTTCTCAATCTGTTTTGATAAACACACAAACTCATGCACAATAAATTATAGTTACCATCCACAAACAAACTAAAATAATTTATACCCAACTTCAAGAAAACTGCAGTCAACATGATGTTATTATTACTTCTGTTGCTTGACTTCTAAACAGTTGCATGGAATCAGCCCGACATTTACAATGATATGCTAGAAAACAGATATGTTTGAAATGTAATAAGTTATTAGTTGTAGCTAGTTAATTTACAAACAATACACACTGTGCAAGTGTATGCAATTTTCTTGATATAACATTATGCCTCATAAGATTTGTATACAAATTATTTTTTAAGTGTGTGTCAAAATGTGGACAGAATTATGTAAGTCTTCCTTACAATATTTATAAATTAGGACCCTGAAACTCCATATTAAAAAGTCCTCTACCATTATAACTTCAACATGTCAGTCCCCTGAGCACATTTTAAAACAGTTTCTTCTGAACATCAGCAGCAAGGCTAGATGTGAGATTGGTAAGCAGCCATAGTCAAATTCGGAAATAAAGTACAAAGTGTGTACATAGCGTTCATAAATATTGTATAATTTTTTTACTGTCAACTAAATAGAAAATAACTACACACAACCTGTAACGTTAACTTTCTTAAATGTTTGTATTGTACATTTCTCTTCTACCACACAAACAGAAACACACTGTCTCACAATTATTAATTTGTACCAAATAACAATTTATAGGTCAGTAGTCTGATATATTATTTTCTAACAACAAGAATCTTATACATTATTTAGTGTTGCCTGAGAAGGGTTTCCCCATGTATCCTGTACACATTGTGACTTACTTGTAGGGTCCTTCGTTTAAAATAATTTTTCTTCAAAATAGAAACATTAACTTATCTCTCTTACCTTACTACTGTATAATCAAAGTATTAAAAAATGGTGTAATAAGAATATTAAAAAAATTGGTATCTATCTTATTTATTTAAATTGCAGTCTTTCTGCCTTTATTAAATTTTCTTTTCCTTTTCCTTGCCATCCTCACTATGTGTCTCCATTTCCTTCCATTTTTCCACACAACATTTCTCATTCTGTACTTCATTCTCTTCCTCTTCCCTACTGTTTTAAATCTACCCCTTTTTTTTCCTCTTCCTCGCTACTTTTCTGACCCTTAGTTTTAATCTTTGCTTTCTACTTACAAAACGTTTCCTGAACACATCATAGTGTTTCACTCTAGGATACCCTCCACACTCAATATAACCTTTTACTGTACTCTCAGCAAACCTTTCCTGTTGTAACTTAACAGCTGATCCCAATCGCAGCTTTACTTCGTTATTACCATTTGGTTGTACCCCCTAAACCTGAAATCTACCTTCCTGTATTACATTTCTCATTGACTTCCTGACTTCACAACCGCTAGGTACAATCTTTTCACAATTATTAATCTGCCTCAGCAATTGATTCTCTCTTAATTTACCTCCAGGATGACCGTCTTCACTTATAACTTCTGCATTTCTACCCTCAGTATTAAAATATTTACTTTCCTTGTCACGACCAATATTAACTTTTGTTTACTTCATTGCTGTTTTTATTGTCAATACTTGGGGCTGTTAATGTTGATACTTTTCCTAACCTATTCTTTTCTGTTTCCCCCCCCCCCCNCTCAATACTTTTAATTACTGTTATCTGCTAGTCGCCTACGATCTTGTTTAAGCTCCTGTTGTCCTTTCTGTAAGGACAACCGGATATTGTAAATTTCTGACCCTATAGTTTTATTTGCAGAAAACTGTGCCATTATTTATTTTAATCACGACTTGCACAGTTACGATTTAGCCTATAATATGAACCAACCTGTACTCAAAATAAGCGAATTTACTTGGAATAATATCAATATAACCTGTATACAAAATAAACTAAATACTTCTTGATGAATTTACTTGGACTGGTGGCTTCACTGATGATTTTCCCAGGCGTGGGTTGATGAATTCTTACCATTTACTCGGCTGCTGGTGAATGTAGTCGTCTCGTACGTGGAACTTTGTCGTTGTTAACTGGAACTGTGGAACCGCCAGTAACTTTGTGCTGTGCTGCTGCAATGTTCGTAGATCCAGAGTCTCCAGGTGCGGTTAATCGAGCCCCGCAGCTGGGCCGCCATATTTGTAATATTGTCCCATGTTAGGCGCCATATTTGTAATATTCCACGTCAAGGTATAATACATGGAAATTACAGCTCGGTTAACTCAGTTGGTAGCAACATGAAACTCTTTAAAAAGGCCATAAGCAAATAAAGTCAAGTACCGGTTTATTTGTTCTATACTTTTATTTCTTATTTAATTCAAACAATTTACATACAATTGTCTTGTACGCAGAGTGCGAGTAGATTTTATAGGCAACCAAGCCAAAAGTAGTAGCAGCGCCGCAGTGGTTTCTTGTTTTATTCACGTTTTGAAAGCTGAGCATCGCCACAAGAACTAGCGACCTCCCACACCGGCTGAGAAATAAACAAGCAGGTTAATGTTGCCGGTGTGGTGGCTATTTGCCACATCTGACGTTGCCTCTGCGAGAGCTGGTTATCGACTGCTGGTTGGTTGTCTACTGTTGCCCGGCTATATGCATCCAGGGCTTTTGTCTCTCGTCGCTGCCCCCACTCCTCACGCCAAATAAGGCATGGCGTGGGCCAGCTTTCCCACGCTATCCGAACTGCATCGTCGGTAAAAGATGATCCAAACCTTCTAGAACACAAACTGTTGACGCAGTTTTGTAAGCTTCTATCTTCTAATAATGACGCGTAACAAAAGCTAAGATTTTCTGAAACTGCAAACGTATGCCCGATAAATGAACTACCATGATAAACGAACTCCCACAACTTTAATTTCAAATCCCGATAATATTTTACAAAGACCCGCTAAACGAAAGAAAATGAACCGCGGCTAGAACCTTGATAATTAATAATATTGCGTCATTACAGTTTACTTCACATAAATCTAGTGTTACCAAAAAGTAATTTTTTTAATTGTATATGTTCAATCTACACTTTAATTCACTAGATTACAAGTATATACAACAATAAAATATATATACTGTTACAAAGACATCATTTGGAAAGTCTGTCGTGCAGAAAGCAGAAAGATCAGCTGTTCTGTATGCTCTGGGAGCAAGTTTTCTCTGCGTCGGGAAATTGTATTCCCTGCTGCAGCAAAAAGTCTTTCGTTTGCTACCTAAGTAGCAGGTATATAATGGTAATGTCTCGCTATTGGTGCCAAGAGGTTGAAATGCTGCCGATTCACATTCCACCAACTGCAAGGATTTTGTGTCCTTTGTATATTGGGCTCTTCAAGATACACTTGCTGTTGTCTTTCATAAATTTTACTTCTTTCTGCAAGTAAATGATAAAGATTTATGTTAGGTTAGCAAATTTATTTGAAAAGAATATATTAAGCACTGTATTCAAAGCTAATTTAGTTTTTCCAAAATTTTTGTCGGTTTTTCTTTGGGATCACAGTTATTATTACTTAATAGGCCCTACAGCAGGCCTGCCGTTTTAACGGATACTATCCATTTTAACAGATTTTTAACTCTAGGAAAATTTCTAATATACAGGATTAGTGATAGGACAATTGGTTTCTGGTTCCTTGGAACCGCCGATTCTTGAAGAAAACGAAGATTCTTGAAGAAAACGAACCGGAACTGGAACCAACGTGATTATACCATCGGTTCTCTGCATCAGTCAAACCATACCTTGTCTGCTAGGTAGTTTCGCATTTGTATTAAAGTCGTTGTTTACTCTTATTTTCGGCGCTAAATGAGGTCTAAATCTTCTCTTGCACTACCATTGTAGTATACTATAACGGCCCTTTATTGATAAATTAACACAACATGAATAAATCATTTGGTTGTATGCTGCCGAAAAGGTGATTGGCGTTTCTACGGCTTTATGCCGGTACGTGCTCTTTCACACTACCAAGAACAGTACCTTTTAGGCTTTGTTTAAGTTCAACACAAAAATAAAACCAACAATATTTATGCATCCTCGTGTAATTAAAATGTACCCAGGCCTATGGCGGAGTCGTTACACTTCGCAATGGGTAGTTTGGTGCTACATGGGAATATAAACAAAGTAAAAGAGCACTGTCGGCCTCGATGTAGCCCATACAACCAGAGGATTCAATTCGACAAATGATACAAGATCGTGATCATAAATTGGTATTTGACGATATTTGAAACTTTAAAAACAGATTTTGTTTTGTGGTAATCTGTTTCATAATTTAATTTAGAAAGCCTGCACCGTACAGAGCACCATTGTTTCTCACTCGCTACACANAAATTTTGTTTTGTGGTAATCTGTTTCATAATTTAATTTAGAAAGCCTGCACCGTACAGAGCACCATTGTTTCTCACTCGTTTCTCACTCGCTACACAAAAGAATATTTTTTCCTTACGACTTACTGAATGTGTGTTGGCTAATCTGACGGTATTTAAACACAACAATTCAAAGTTTTCTTGCTGCGATGCATCCTTTTTGCAAGCGAATAATCTTAATGTGACACAGAAAAATGTTACAATATTGCAAAGGCTTCGCTATATCAACAATAACGCACAACCTAAAATAAATTTGGCGGGTCCGAGGTTGGAACTTTAATGGGAATTCATTATAGAAGGGTACATTATAAATTTTCGTCTTCGCAACACTGGACAAGATTTTGAGCTGCTGCCTAACTGTGTAGTGCCATCACAAGTGCGTATTTTCATTTTTCTTTCAGTATGGAATAAATTTAGTTGGGAATAGTGATAAATTTTAAACATGTCAGGGGTGTAGAATAATTTAAGGTTGACATTAACTATGTCAAATATGCAATTTGCTATCACTGTGGCGCATGTATCTCTTGAGCCGTGTCAAAAAGCACTTCTAACCTCAAAAAATATGTTTACACGCAACACAAACACATTGTCATGAAAAAACTTTGTTTACCCCCAGTGTTAGAAAGAAATTTTAATAAAGGGGAAAGACTCTGTTTTGGCAGAAATCTTGAGACAAAATAAATAAGTTGGTTTCTCACTTATTCTCAAAGTCTTTAAACAAGTCCGTTATCAGAACCGAGAACCAGAACTGGAAAATTGTGGAACCTTTTCATCACTGTACAGAATGATTCATGAGGAGTTACCGCCACTCACAGATCTTATTCTTTACATCATTTGGAGCAAAGTAAATCATGGACATGTGGGTCCTGTTCCCAATATATACAGAATAATTCGAAACATAAATAACATAATAACCCTTTCAGAAGTAAATAAAGTGATGTATTATCAGACCATATTGTTTACAGTTGAACATCACAATTACATCTAACAAGCTTACAAAAGATGTTCAAAAATGTTTCCGTCTACTTCTATACATTTGGCCACATGCTTATGAACCGCACATGTTGCTCTACATAGCTGCACACGGCTGTCTTTGATTTCTGTAGCGGCATGCATGATACCCGCAAGTAGATCCTCACGTGTTTTTGCAGTCCTTTGGTAAAAAATAGTCTTCATTTATCCTCATGTGCAATAATCTATGCATTTCCAATTTGTCGAATTACTCCAAAAATATTGGGAATAGGACCCACATTTATAGGACATGTTTTGCTCCAAATGATGTATGGAATAAACTTTGTGAGTGGCGGTAACTTCTCGTAAATCATCCTATATGCCACCAATGTATACAAAATTATTTTTTGCAATATTTTATATTTCGACGATGTTGTATACTTGATAATGTTTAAATAGTATGTAAAATCTCACTTTACAATTATAAAATGTAACAAAACTATACAGTATAAAGAAATGTTAAAAAGTCTCACCCAAAGCTCTTTTCTATTTCGAGATTTTAAAAATTTAGATTTTGAGTTTTAAATAAAAACTTCACTCAAAAATTCAAGTACTTGCAGAAGCCAAGAAATGTCCTGTAGCCGCGGAGTCAAGAAGGGTTAGCGCCTGACGTTTATTGATTTCTACCTCGATATGTGGTGCTTCAGGTGGATCTGATTCTTCGGTTACTGTTTGGATGTAGGTGGGCTCTTGTCTTCTGGTGGTGGCGGCCCGCTTCGCTCCCCAGTCCTGCCGTTTCGTGTCTAGATGGGTCTTTTATTCTCTGTCTCTCACTACGTCGATGCGGAGGTTCGTGTGTGTCAGCTATTCCCCCTTACCCTGCTCGCAAACCTGCCTGCCGGCTTTACCGGGCAATGCCGGTGGAAGTGTTGTTCTGGACAAAGCCAGTACTTAGGGAGCGACAGCGTGGGGTTAGCAGGCTTCACTTTCGGTTCGAGCATCTTGACCGCTTCCTGGGTTTTATTGCTATGTGCCCTGTCTAGGACTGCTTGCGCCTTATAATTCCGCTCTGTTTCACGATCTCTTTCTCTACCAACTCATTTACTGAATGCGGTCTGGAAAGTTGAAGCAAATTATGTGAATTAGGGAGCAGAGTGCGGGTAATGTTTCTAACACAGTTCTCCTTGTTTCCTTCGGGGAAATTCCGGTGGTACATCTGCACCTTTCTACTGATAAAGATCTCTGCCTCTTCCTCGGTGGCCTCGGTTCGACTGGAATTCCGCTCTGAGGTTTGCTAGTGCTTCCTCCCTGGAAAACTTGGTGGTGAGGCGTGAACAAAGTTGTGCCCATTCTGTTATGAATTTGCCGTATTTGTTTTACCATTCTAACGCTTTGCCGTTTAACTTATTCTGGGTTTTGAAACCCATTGCTTGGGTGGAACCCCGTTTTCACTCGACTCCCGTTCACATTCCTGTGTACAGCTCTCCGGGTCTTCTCTTGGGGTCTTTCCGCGAATTCTGGTTGCTGGGGCCTGTTATTCCTCCGAGTGGACATCGTACTGTGGTGAGTGCCTTGATTGCTTGGTCGGTATTCTGCCGCTCGCTTACACGCCTCGCATCTATATACTAATCCAGGTCTGGTGATTCGCTCTTCCAGCCACCCAACGCACAGGTGGTGAAATGATAGTGCGCAAATTTTACAACCAACAGTATTTACGCCTTGTCCCGTGCATGTGAACCAAGTTCAAAATGCAGTTTGTCAGGTTCGGCATTCTTCATACCGGAACTCCAGCCCATCTGTATAACGTGGTTCGTCATTCCACCCTAAGAATAAGTAGTGGAATCGACATTAGACAATTTGTACAACTTATGGTATGCGTACCAGCTCCATTACATGTAACTACGCTATGTATCTCTGGTCGGGTTTCAATGGCCTCGTCCATTGCGGCGGCAGCTTCGCCTGGTTCGTTAACACTTAGGTTAAGTTCGTACATTCTCTCAGCTAACGAATTTGAGCGCCATGGGGTGTTTGCATATAGTTGGTTACTGGTTGATACCCGGCTCGATTCTGCTTGTTCTCATGGTCGCGCTGGCCTGGCCTTGTCTTAGTACAGTGGAACCTCTATCCGTAGAATTTCAGGGGACTGACGTAAAAATTCTGTAGATGTGGACTAGACATATTATTAGTCAACCAAAAAAAAAACCCAACCTCATTAAACTAAATGTTGAACACATTGATAGGCCTATGTTAGGTATTTGCCAAGTTTAACTAAAAGAAAACAATGCAAATGGGAATACTAAAGAAATTATTTATAATTCAGTAGAACCTGTTATAAAGTTCTCAAGGGAACCAAGAAATATTGACCTTATATATATATATATATGTAAAAAACACAAATAAACAATCCACCCAAATTTTTTCTGGTACTCACACTCAAAGTGAATAAAAACTGTATTTAAAAACCTCTTTTGAAACCACGTACACTGGAAATAGCTGCCGACGCAGCGGAAGTATTATCCATAGAGTACATTTTTTGTTAATTTCTAGACATAGTTATTAGTGTTACATTTATACATATATGCGTTCGTAATTTTCATGATAAAATATTCAACTGAAAAACGTGCGAATGTTATTGGCAACGTCAGATCGCAAATTGATATCTCAAAACTAGGATACCGCTGTTTCTTGTGGTTGCAGGTAGTTCGTTACCAACATTGCTGCGGCTGTAAACATTGCAATTGCTTGCTCAATGTCTACAGTGCATATTTCACACACGTGTCCTGTATTTCCACATTTTTCAGCTGTTTTGTATTTTGTGCTCTCTTAATACATGATGTGTAGTCTGAGATGTCTATTGTTATTATTTATTATTTTGTGTTACAACGTACGAGTTAAGTGCGACATTGTGACTAAATCAACAACAGGATATTCCAGAAACGGTAAATTACTTAAATAGGACTAAACGCGGGGCAGTGAAACACAAGCAAAAACAATTTTTGTTGAAAATTTACTTTATTTGTGTTATTTATTAGTATTACTTGTGCATGTGTACGTAATGCACTGTATACCGACTTTGTATGCCATGGTAAGTACAGTATATACTTTTACTTTTTTGTTAATACTTTGATGTTAAATGATCGGAGCATGTAATTTTCGGCGATGATACAGAAATTTTTGTTCAATCGATGGGGTACAAATAAATTTAGAATTTCTGCAAAACTTATTTTTTTAGCATTATTTACATATGTATTTTGTCGGGACCACAGAAAATTTTCTGTGGACATGGACTTTCAATCTATTTGTGTTGGATTTATAGAGTTTCCCCTGTATTGTCAATTAAGGTGCTTTGGCCTCATTTTGGGCGCCATGAAAACACTTGACACGTGACCTGTATTAGAATTCTGAGACGTCACTGTCAGACAAGGGTTCTATAGTGCCGGTCAGAGGTACTAGCTCACAAACTCACTAAGGTGGAATTTGTACTATGGTACGTCGGGCTGTTACTATCCCTTGGTAAACAGTAGCGCGGGTAAGCCTGCCTACAGATCACAAAGTGGGATGCGATGGTAACTGCCTTATGCTGGGTTACAATAGTCACTGGTGTCGCTTTACCTTGCTTGTGTCTCACCTGGGGTAGATCCTGGCTTTAGTGCTGGGTGGAACTTGTGCCCTACCTTAGGGAAGCTGCTGTGTTAATCGCTGGTGTGGGGGGGCGACAGTGTCTGGTTGGTTCGTTGCGGCACCTGGAAGTGTGTGCTGGCAAGGCCCAGAGGTACTGGTAGGCCCATTTGTAGACTGACTATGATCGGGTTCTGTTTGCTGGCGATCTTCTGAGGGTGGCTGAAATGAGGTTCTAGCTGGGACTGGGAGGTGAGGCCTCTTCAGTCGTCGGGCAGCTTGAACTCGTTCCCGTTGGGAGGGGCTTCTGAAGGCAGAAGGCAAAGGTTTGCAAGGTAATGGACTAGGATTAGAGGCAGTAGCTGCCTTCTTAACTTTCCACCTTGCACCGCTTCTTTGTGCGCAGGGCATATGGAAAAGGTATTACGGTCTACCACAGTAAGTAGGAGCAGGCGACTAATTCCCTTGCTAAAGTGTAACCAGAAGAGTTTAGGCTACTCAGAATCAGTCCTGTCACTCCAACCAGCGAAGTACAACACGGTGGATGGTGTGAGTTATCTGATATGGATGTCTAGCCACTTCGTTGCTCGTATTCATAGTGGTTGTAGCTCTACCTTAACAATGTTCCAAGTACCGAAGCACTTGGTTCAAGGTATGGGTGGCCATCGAATTTGTTGTGTTTGATGACGTACGTGCGCCCGGATAAGGGTAGTCTGCAGTCCTACACTAGTTTGGTCAATATCAGTATCAAGACGTGGTTTCCTGCCTCTCCTTTGTTGGTTTACGTCTATGAGGAATAAAGTAACAATCACCCTAGAATGAGTACATGGGGTTAAGGTAAGAAAATAGTTTTATTCCCCAGAGGAATAGACACGGTGGCCCGTACTATCTCCTAGTTAATCAGTTCTACTGTAACTGGCAGAAGTAGACTACGATAACCAGGTCAAGGGGACCTGGGGCAAAACTAAACAAGAGCTGAGGAGCTAAGTAGTTTTTATAACAACTGAACCCTAACTACTATCTACAATGTTTGCCCTGAAGGGACTTGGGGGTCACTACCAAAATGGCAGTGAGTGTAGGGGGAGAAGACTTTTTCGGGGGTTGCTGGTCGCTGGTCTAGAAGGCTGTAAGAAGATAATGGTGGTCCTTCGTAAGGAAGGCGTAGGCAGAGAGCTCCAGCACTAGTAGTGATGGAGCAAGTTACTGAGAATTAACTGCCATCCTGGGGGTGTGCACCAACGTATATAGTCGGCAGGCGCGGCTCTTTCGGCTACCCACGAATTTCTGTTATCTTCGGGTGTGAGCTCCTCTCTTCGCAGCACTTACCGCATTCTGAAAGTGGTGGTGGATGGTGGTTTTCCTTGTGTGCGGGTTGTGTCTCTGCTGTGCTCGCACAGAGGCAGTGTGTGGCTGAGGTTCTGTCGCACACAGAGGTAATTGCAGGGCACATGGCTTATGGCATAATGATGTAGACAGCTTAGGTTCCTGTGTCCTTAGGTGCTCCTTGCTTAGGAGTGTGCAGGTCTGCTCTGGAAGCAAGCGGTCAAGAGATTGAACTCCGCTCTGGGCGACGTGACGTCACATGTAGATGAGGTAGAGTTGTAAATAAATATAATACCAGTACGCATCACACGTCGCTGAAATAGTTAAGTTTATGACCATTCAAATATATTAAATAAACAAAGTTGGTATTTTAAAAACACTGTTAATTTTTTCAAAGAATTGGAAGGTGAACAATGTTTCATTTTTCACTATTTTTTTTACCTTTCCTATCAGAAACTTAATGCCAAAGGCTCACGGGGGGCACAAGACTCAATTTGATAGAGTGAGCCAGTGTGTACTAGAATGAGAGTGCATAGTGAGAGTGAGCATATTTGTTGTGACACTGTTTTCTATTCTGTGGGGGAATTAAGCTTGTAATGCAAATTATTGCTTTTGTTTTATACATTCATGTCAACTGGCTCTTATATGCACACACTCATGTACACATTAACTAAAAAAAATTGTTTATTGATCTGGCCAATTTCAGCGAATAAACTAACATATTTACATAATATCAACACTTTGGTTTAATATTTTCTGAACAAAAATTAATTGTACGCGTACTTTATCATTTGCGATATTGTATTGCATTTTAAAAATTACAAAAATTTTAGTAAAAGTAGCAAAAAGACTACAAAAATTATTGAATCAAAACTGTAGAAAATGCTTTCACAGAAAACGTGGAGGTCTATTTATTCACAAAGGAAAGAATGTTTTAAAAAATTAGGCATTTTCTGTTAAAATTATTCCTTAGAACTGCTAATGTGAACACAGATTACCTTCAAAATTCTGATATTGCGTTTATTATACAACTTATTTTTGTGTGCAATAAAAGAGCTTAAGTTTGAGCTCGTAGCTCGGGAAATTTTCTGTATACTCATTCAGGCTCGGCTCAAACTGAAAAGCCCAGGCTAGCAGACCGCTGAAAACAAGTCTTCATGCCATTTCTTTTATCCCATCTTTCAGTAAATTCGGAAAAATGTTAAAAATGAATTTTTTTTTTTGTATTCATACAGTAAAATTAATTTTGAATACATGTTGTTAAAACCATGGTTTCATTGGTAGAATTTTTTGTTTTGCTGATTTATGTTTTTTCCTGATTTTTTTTTTTTTTTTTTTTTTTTTTT
>NQII01000028.1:1039413-1066557 GCA_002778355.1 Clitarchus hookeri | reverse complement strand
GCATGACTGAAACACAACATTTCTTATTAAAAATTTTGCTATCGAAGACATGATATCTCAGATTCCACTGGGTAGCGGTTACGATAGAAAAATTGTCCATTTTTGTACAAATGTGTAAGAATTTCCAAACTTAAATTTTTAAATCACTAGTTTACGTGTTAGACACTACGAGATTTAGGCCAATGTATGTCTCATGTGTAAAGTCGAACCACGGAGATAAATGGCGTCCCTTTGCTATGCTGCTGCCATTGCCACCAAGCTTGCCGTATAAACACTAAAAAATCTATTTATTTTTGCATTTTCAAGGACCTCTTCCATGCTTGTCCAAGCTTTCACAAGCCTAATTAAGATATCTTTCGGCATTACTAATCTAAAATTTACGACTGCGCAGCATTTCCAAAACTTGTGTCTCGGAACCTTAAAACTTATTTATGCTGCAATGAAAGGATAGCCAAAAGTCATTCGAAATTGTCAAAGGGTAGCCCCTGTCCAGGAATGCTCTGGCTATTTGTTCACACTGTGTAACATTGCACGTCAAGGATTGACGAATGGAAGTTACAACTCGGTTAGCTCAATCGAAGAAACATGAAACTCTAAAAAGGCGCCAATGAAAATAAAGTCAAGTTCCGGTTTATTTATTCCTGTGCTTTTATTTATCAATCACAGGAAATAGTTCACATACAATCAGATATGCCGCGTATGAACAGGTTACACTTATAAACAGAAAGAATTAGCAGCGCCGCAGTGGTTTATTGATTATTCACATCTTGAAAGCTGCGCATCGCCNTTTGTTCACACTGTGTAACATTGCACGTCAAGGATTGACGAATGGAAGTTACAACTCGGTTAGCTCAATCGAAGAACTCTAAAAAGGCGCCAATGAAAATAAAGTCAAGTTCCGGTTTATTTATTCCTGTGCTTTTATTTATCAATCACAGGAAATAGTTCACATACAATCAGATATGCCGCGTATGAACAGGTTTCACTTATAAACAGAAAGAATTAGCAGCGCCGCAGTGGTTTATTGATTATTCACATCTTGAAAGCTGCGCATCGCCNTCACTTATAAACAGAAAGAATTAGCAGCGCCGCAGTGGTTTATTGATTATTCACATCTTGAAAGCTGCGCATCGCCACAGGAACTAGCGACCTCCCACACCGACTGAGAAATAAACAAACAGGTTAAAGTTGCCGGTGTGGGGACTATTTGCCACGCCCGACACGGCCTCGGCGAGTGCTCGTTGTCTACCGCTCTGTCCTTCACCGTTCGAGCACTGCGAGTCTACTGCTCGTTATCAACTGCTGGCCGGCGATATGCACACTGAGTATTTGTTGCTCATGGCTACCCCCACTCCTCACCTNCTGCTCGTTATCAACTGCTGGCCGGCGATATGCACACTGAGTATTTGTTGCTCATGGCTACCCCCACTCCTCACCTCAGGGTGCCACCAACCGTGACCAAATAAGGGCATGGCGTATTGCCACGCCATATCGAACTGCGTAGCCCTCCCAACNCAGGGTGCCACCAACCGTGACCAAATAAGGGCATGGCGTATTGCCACGCCATATCGAACTGCGTAGCCCTCCCAACTGCATCGTCGGTTAAAAGATAATCCTAAGCTTCCAGAACAAAAACTGTTGACGCGGTCGGAAAAGCTTCTATTCTACTAATGCTGATCCTAATAAAACTACGATTTCTGAAACGGCAAACGGATACTCTATNGTCGGAAAAGCTTCTATTCTACTAATGCTGATCCTAATAAAACTACGATTTCTGAAACGGCAAACGGATACTCTATAAACAAACTACCATGATAAACAAACTCCCACTGCTTTATTTTCATATCCCGAAAATATTTTCCAAAGCCCCGCTAANGAACAAACTACCATGATAAACAAACTCCCACTGCTTTATTTTCATATCCCGAAAATATTTTCCAAAGCCCCACTAAACGAAAGAAAATGAACAGCGGCTAGAACTTTTATAATTAATAATATTGAGTCATTACAACTGTTTGTTGAGATCACTGTTGGTGGAGCAGATACGTTTGGTTCTTGTGGCAAGACTGTAGGGTAGGGATTTTTTGGCATAGTATGGGTGGTAGCTGTCGAAATGTAAGTACTGGAAGTAGTTGGTGGGTTTGGTGTGTACACAGCAGTTTAAATTATGCCATTGTGGAGAGTCAGTTCAACATCCAGGAATATGGTATGGTTTTGGAGTATGACTAGGTGAACTTGAGTGAACTGTATGCATTTAAATTGTTCAGCAAGTGAATTAGACTGTCTTCAGTGGAAGTCCATTTCATGAATATGTAGTCTTCTAGCCTGCCCATAAACAGATTGGCAAATGGGGCCATACGTGTACCCATCGCTGTGCCTTTGACCTGAAGGTAGCAGGTGTCTTGAAATCTGAAGTTGTTGTTGCTGAGGGTTAACCTGGTAAGTTCAACAAGGAATGCTGTAGAAGGTTTACTGTGTGGGGGTCTTTGCTTGAGATGTTCTACGGCTGACAGTCCAGGNGTTCAACAAGGAATGCTGTAGAAGGTTTACTGTGTGGGGGTCTTTGCTTGAGATGTTCTACGGCTGACAGTCCAGGTGAGTGAGGGATGTTGGTATAGAGCAAGGTTACATCTATGGATCTTGGGGAATGGGGCCCAGGGGACTCAAACGTTCAAGGAAGTGGCCAGTGTCCTTGATGTAGGAGGAAAGCTGCTATACCCAAGGTTTAAAGTGGGCATCTACAAGGGCTGAGATTCTCTCAGTGGGGCTGCAAATCCCTTATACAATGGGGCGTCCTGGGGGTGGTGGTTGTTCATGTATCTTCGGAAGCAAGTATAGAACTGGTATGGTGGGTATATTTGGGGTGAGCAGTTTAATTGAAGCCCATCAGATAGGTCTTGGAGGGGACCCGGAGACACAAGGAATTGATTGATATGGTGGCAGAATCTGGTGGTTGGGTCTTCTCTTAGATGTTTGTAGGTGGATGTGTCCTTGAGTTGGTTTTCTGCTTCTAGAATGTAGTCTGTTTTGTTGAGGATNTTGGTCTTGGAGGGGACCCGGGGTTGTGCCTTTGTCAGCCGGCAGTATTATTATGTCTGGGTTGTTTTGAAGAGTTTTGATGGCTTTTCTATCTGAAGAGGTTATGTTGCTATTGTTAGGTAATGAGTTGGCAAATTAGGGTCTGTGATGTTGACCAGGATATATGTGATGAACTGCTCAAGGGGATGTTATTTGTGGTAAGAGGGGAGGGTCCCAAGTGGATGGGGGTGCAAACTTGGTCAGGGCTGGATCAATGGAGCTACTGTAATGGCTTGGCATGGGGAGGTTGTCAAAAAAGTTTTTGAGTCGGAGATTGCGTATGAAGCTTAGGACATCTTTTACAGTGGTGAAGTGGTCAAACTTTTTGGAGGGGGTTAAGGAGAGACCTTTTTGTAGAATATTGTTCTCGGCAGCAGTGATGTTATGGTTTGACAGGTTCAGTACATGTGATTTACTTTTATGGGATGGTTGTTCCTCTTTTGTGGTTATGCATGGAAATGGCTTAGGCAGAGTTGGCGTGGGAAGGTTGAAGGTTGAAATGAGAGAGGGTTTCTGGCNAATTTTGTAAGAATGAGTAGCTTTTTGTTTGATGATAGTAATAAAGTGCTGTGATGATTCGTAGTTGAGACAAACTATTTGTGAATGACATTTAACATCTCAATGCAACCTAACAGACAAATATTCTTACATTAAGATGACAATACAGTAATATGTTTTAATAAGAAAAGCTTAAAAATTCATTAATCTTTCTCAGAAAAAATAAGGTGGATGAGAAACTTTAAATATAAATTAGCTGGGGCTTAATTTAAAGAGTTTTTCCAGTCCAAATAAAATCNATAAGGTGGATGAGAAACTTTAAATATAAATTAGCTGGGGCTTAATTTAAAGAGTTTTTCCAGTCCAAATAAAATCGTTTATATCAATTAAAATTACAAATGACTAGAATATAATTACTTTCTATGTTAATGACAAAAAAAACCCTTCATGTTTTTATTTTCTGAAATTATGACTTGAAGAAAGGAAAAGCATCATTAATTAAATCAATTACTGTGTATACATTTGGTGATAACAGGTGTTGGTTGTTGCTGAATTTAAATCACATAATAAACAAAGTAAAACAGTAGAAACAATATTTGAAAATCAATTTAGAGCCCTGCTGTAAGGGAATAAACACAAACACTCAAACTTATCAATTTCAGAGAAAAATAATAAACAATATCAATTTTATTTATCTTGAAATAAACAATCAAATCAAGTCTGCTAGAAAAGAAACAAAAGTCAAACATTCAAACATTAACATTTGAAAATAAAATGTTGCTCAGAACATACAACTACTGTGGTTGTGCAGTTGTCTGATGTGACGTCATAGAGTGAGGGCTAGGAAACGAAGTAGTAGTGAGCAGGTGGTCAACCACCCAACTACTGTTGAATGCTTTGTAATGTCTTTCCCAAGCTTCGATGTACTGCTCAGGAGATCCTCTTCTGTCATAGATTCACACACCGGTAACTAACAACGTTCAGACTTTCACTCGCTAATATACACGTCTACCCAGGTATTACACAACATAGATACAAAGTCAGTCAGTTTGCATGTCTGCTAGCACTGATTTAGTATTGTTCATAATTAGCATTTTTCATATTTTACAGTTAACATTATTGGCCATGTTATGTTGTCAAGTGTTNATTACACAACATAGATACAAAGTCAGTCAGTTTGCATGTCTGCTAGCACTGATTTAGTATTGTTCATAATTAGCATTTTTCATATTTTACAGTTAACATTATTGGCCATGTTATGTTGTCAAGTGTTTTTAATAATGTAGCTGCTCTCGATGTAACAGTCGATTACAACACTCGGTTGATACATTTCCAGTGCCTCCAAATTTTACTCACTTTTGCCCAGAAATGGCAATGTCTATCACTGGCGTCGTCATAAGTCGTACACTGTCTTTAACGAGTGTAACAAGGTGGACTAAAAATTATCATCATTCCTTATCGAATGCAGTTGACTAACAGAAAAAACATTAGATTACTCTAGCAATAGGTGTGTTTTTTTTTTTTTTTTTTTTTTTTCATAGAAGTACCTATTAAACAATCTGTAGGTAACAAGTAGCAATAATTATGATGAACGTAAATATTAACATTTTTTACCACATACTTTCAGTAGCAAAATTTCATCAGTGACGAAACATAGTCAAACACGCTATTCAGCAGCTATAACACACAAATGATGACATACATATACAAAATACACTGACATACCTTTTCAAGTATCAACAGGAAACAATTGTGAAGACAACAAAACAATATGACTTACAGATAGGTAGAACAACGTATNGTTTTTTTTTTTTTTTTTTTTCCAGTTTCATAGAAGTACCTATTAATCAATCTGTAGATAACAAGTAGCAATAATTATGATGAACGTAAATATTTACATTTTTACCACATACTTTCAGTAGCAAAATTTCATCAGTGACGAAACATAGTCAAACACGCTATTCAGCAGCTATAACACACAAATGATGACATACATATACAAAATACACTGACATACTTTTCAAGTATCAACAGGAAACAATTGTGAAGACAACAAAACAATATGACTTACAGATAGGTAGAACAACGTATNCCTTTTCAAGTATCAACAGGAAACAATTGTGAAGACAACAAAACAATATGACTTACAGATAGGTAGAACAACGTATGGAAATAAATGTGTAAGTGAGCGCAACAAGGGAACTTGGTAGAAGAGCAAACTAATTTCACAATTCAGTGTAAGAAAACAATTCGGCAGATTCCCACGGGATTTACAAGAAGGATAATTCTTATAAGGTAAGTCAACAAGTGTAATCTAGCATATTCCAACATGAAGAAAATTCCTTGAAATTACAAGTTAGGTACCCCAGCCCAATCACAGACTCTCGTAGTACGATGAACCAAACTCGTTGATCTTCATTTTTTCCTTGTAGTTTGTACATGTGTGTCTTCATTGGCACTTAACTGATGATTAAAAATATGTTAAATTTTCTTCATTCCGTCACATTATTAGAAAAAGCCGAAAGCAGCATGTAGCGTGCCATAGCACGGTGTTTAACAATATCAGTTATATACAGGTCAATAACTTCTGGTGGAACATATCTCTGAGAAGTGCAAAACAGCATGTTTGCAAGTGCTGGCAATGAACATAATGATGAGACAATGGATGAGTTGGCATGTTTCAAATTCATCGCAACTTGGTANTTGCAAGTGCTGGCAATGAACATAATGATGAGACAATGGATGAGTTGGCATGTTTCAAATTCATCGCAACTTGGTACCTTTATTTTAGATTAGTGATACTCATCGTAGCAACAATTAACACAAACATATACATAACCCCTAAGTAATAAAACATAACATAGAAGACAAATACAACAGGAACAACATTAATAATGAACAGCATATGGTGTCTTGTAATGTTTTTAACACAGCATAAATTTTTTATCAGCGTATTTTCTCAGCCCTTTATTTGTTGACTTACTCTGCCCTTATTCTGATTGAGTCAAATAATATTGTGCCAAGTAAAATTCCTTTTAAAATGTAACTTGTTAACGCTTTTCTGTAATAAGTAGCTGATGGTATGGGCGTAGCTGTGTGATGTACCTACCAACAACTTTGCCATCTTGAGTGGTTAGTTCGTAGCAATTCTTATTTACTATAGAAGACACCACATATAGTCCATGAAACCACAGAAATAATTTCTTAGTAAATTGTTCTAGAAATGAGCTTCTGGTGTTTGTGGTACGTTTTAATACNCATGAAACCACAGAAATAATTTCTTAGTAAATTGTTCTAGAAATGAGCTTCTGGTGTTTGTGGTACGTTTTAATACTAAATATCCTATTTCAAAACTGTTCAATTTAGAAATCTTCTGAAATCTTCTACTTTCAGCTGCCGAAAATAATTGGTTGCACTAATTCGTCAATTTCTTTTTTAAGCTTGCTTGTGTTGCCTTCACTTACTTCTTCGGGCAGGGTGGGGTGATCTCCGAACACTTTTCAGTTTAANCATGAAACCACAGAAATAATTTCTTAGTAAATTGTTCTAGAAATGAGCTTCTGGTGTTTGTGGTACGTTTTAATACAAAATATCCTATTTCAAAACTGTTCAACTTAGAAATCTTCTGAAATCTTCTACTTTCAGCTGCCGAAAATAATTGGTTGCACTAATTCGTCAATTTCTTCNAATCTTCTACTTTCAGCTGCCGAAAATAATTGGTTGCACTAATTCGTCAATTTCTTCTTTAAGCTTGCTTGTGTTGCCTTCACTTACTTCTTCGGGCAGGGTGGGGTGATCTCCGAACACTTTTCAGTTTAACTTATTAGGCTGAATAATATTACTACCTCCTGGCTGTGGTGGTGCACTTGACTGAACTGGCACAAATTTATACTGGTAGGGTGCCAGGTGAGGTTGTGGTCGTGACAAATCATCAGGAACATTTAGGCTCAAAGAGGTACGCTTTGACTGATTGGTGTTAGTTTTATTTTCTTATCCCTTGCTTCCCTTAGATGCCTCGTCTTTATTGTTTTGATTATTACCTCTACCCTTTCCTTTACCTTGGTAACTTTGCTTGAACCGGTTACAATTTCCTGTGCCTCTTCCCTTAAAATTCCTAGGTTGAAACTGATCTTGACTAAAATTAGCATTGCTGTTAGAATCGTCTTGCTCATACTGGTAACCAATTATGTTCACTCTAGGATTACTGTTATTTTGTTGGTTGTATTGATTTGGGTGAAATTGCAGGTTCGGTTCCCTTAAAGGATCGTACAAAGGTGGTGCATGATTTTGGCGAGGTCGTTTGTCTTCCCTAGGCTGATTTGACCGCATTTGCCTTTCTAGCTGATCGAGTCGCAAAATTTGGTATCTAAACTCTGTTATGTCTCTGAATGATATTCCTGCCCACTGAAGCTGATATTTATAGGGTAGTTATGACAACAGAATTCCGACATTCTTGTTCCCCCATGGGTGAAGACAGGTGGCTTGTTCTTTCAAACATTTCGCTAAAATGTTCTGGTAATTTGTTCTTTTTTGGATAAAATTTTTTTGAATTCAACTAGGCTCGCAAGTTGGACTGTATCTGCGCGCTTCAAAATTGTTCCAGGAAAGCATCACGAAAAGTTGCTCAGGAGTGGATTTTATACTTCACCACTTCCCACCACTAAAACGCTGTGGACTTTAAACTAGGGCTTAGACACCTTAAAATATCCTGGCGAGACAATACAAACAATTTTGAATATTCCTCCAATTTATTAAAATATATCACAGGAGTTTCAAACAACTTTCCAGCATAATTAGGTAAACTATCAGCCCAATATTTGGCTGGATGATGCAGCAGGGTGGCAGTAGGAATGTTAATTGAACCAGACTCTACAGTAGTTTGTAATGTTGCAGCCTCGCGTTATTGCAGCAATATTTTGTAATATTCCATGTCAAGGTATGACAAATGGAAATTGCAGCTGTGTTAGCTCAGTTGGGTAGAAGCATAAAACTTTATTTATCAATCAATTGAAACAGTTAACATACAATCTTAAGGTATGCCGAGTGGCGAGTACGAACAGGTTTCACAGACTAACAGAAAAAGTAGCAGTGCGACAGTCGTTTAATTATTCATTTACGTCATCACAACTTGCATAGCAAGAAAACAGGCAGCGACCTCCCACACAGGCAGAGAAATAAACGAGCAAGTTCAAGTTTGTCGGTGTGAGGGTTATGCGCCATGCCCGACGCGGCCTCGGCGAGTACTGGTTATTGACTGCTCATCGGTTGTCTACTCCTCAAGCACTGAGAGTATACTGCTCAGCCGGCANGGTTATGCGCCATGCCCGACGCGGCCTCGGCGAGTACTGGTTATTGACTGCTCATCGGTTGTCTACTCCTCAAGCACCGAGAGTATACTGCTCAGCCGGCGAAATGCACACGGAGTATTAGCCTCCGCGTGCGTATCCACCTCCCTCTCCTCAGAGTATCAAACGTGACCAAATAAGNAAATGCACACGGAGTATTAGCCTCCGCGTGCGTATCCACCTCCCTCTCCTCAGAGTATCAAACGTGACCAAATAAGGTGATAGCGTGGACCAGGCACACTCTTCCCACGCTATCCGAACTACGTCGTAGTAAAAGATAATCAAACCTTCTAGAACAAAAACTGTTGACCCAGCTCGGAAAGCTTCTTTCTATCTTCTAATGCTGACGCGTAACAAAAACTTAAGATTTCGGGAAATGGCACCGGATGCCCGATAAACATTATACCACGATAAACAAACTCCCACAGCTTTGATTTCAAATCGCGATAAATTTTACAAAGCCCCGCTAAACAAAAGAAAATGAACTGCTGCTGGAACCTTGATAATTAATAATATTGCGTCATTACAAGTTGTAATGGCATTCGCCCTCAATTTGAGAAGTACTCCATAACAGCCGAACATTAATTTTATTTGTGACGTATGCAGTTTAAAGATTTTTTTCTCTGGAATTTTATATGTTGATTAACAAACTTTCTACCTGATCGTTGATGTTTGTAATTTTGTTATTGATATTACTGATCTGATTCTGCCACTTTTATTTAACCGTCTCGTTCGTCCTTTCTGTTTGTGATAAATGAACTTCCACATGTGGCGCGAGTGATGTTAATTGCACATCAACATTGTTTAGTAAGGTGACATTATCTACAGGTGCATCTGAAACTCTCGTCTTCTCTACTTACGCAACCCGTGTTTCTAAGCTCGACAGCTGTGTCACGACTTCTACGCGCTTTGTCTTAATCTCACCTCAGAACTGACTCGTGTCAACATAATTACTTCTGATTTTACGCTCATCATCCTGAACTGCATTTATTTTCAGTGATGTATTTTCTTTTTGGTTTTTTATTTGAGAAGTAAGTGTGTTTCTAATGGCTTCTGTTTGTGAGTGAAAATAAGATCTGAGTTGAACTATCGCAGTATCCTGANAGAAGTAAGTGTGTTTCTAATGGCTTCTGTTTGTGAGTGAAAATAAGATCTGAGTTGAACTATCGCAGTATCCTGAGGTGAAGCATGCTTTTTCAATTTGTTGTTAATAGCTTCAATCTCTTTTCGTAGCTCTGCATTCCTAGTTAGTATTTTCCCTTTAATTTCTTGGAATCTGGTCGCCATCTCCATTTTTATTTCATCTTTGATTTCCAAGAACCGTGCTTCAAGTGTGCTAGACATATTCATAGCACTTTCATTAAATTTCTTTAATAAATTTTGCAGAGTATTAGCAGTATTCTTGGTGTTTTTCATATAATTTTGTTTCAAAACTTTGCAGTGTACTAGCAGTATACACAGCATTTTTGTTTANTATTCTTGGTGTTTTTCATATAATTTTGTTTCAAAACTTTGCAGTGTACTAGCAGTATACACAGCATTTTTGTTTAATTTACTAGCAGTATTCATGGCATTTTTGTTTAGTTTTGTTTCGAAACTTTGCATTTTAGAGTTCCTTTGCAACATGAAATATTTCATCATTTTCAATAATTCTGTTATATTATCCACATAAGAATTACCACTTGATGTGGTGTCTTTTGCTGCCCCTCCACTCTTGACGTTCTCGGTAGAAGTTATTTCTCTAAGCTTATGTGATTCATTAATACTTTGGGCCTCACGCAGCCCCGTTTTCCTATCTGGCGTCAAGGAAGGTCACGCTGCCGCCAGCAGCCCTTTTGTGCAACAACAAACTAGTTTCCCCAACTGTAACATCGCTGAGCGAGCTACGTAAGAAATACACCTCACGTGAGTGAGGTGAGATNTTGTGCAACAACAAACTAGTTTCCCCAACTGTAACATCGCTGAGCGAGCTACGTAAGAAATACACCTCACGTGAGTGTGCAGGATCAATGTTCAATTAACAAANTGAGTGAGGTGAGATATAAAATAAAAGCAACACAAAGAAACTGACAGGATTCTGCTTCCTATGGCAAATGCTATGTGGCCCCACGAATTGGACTTCAATTTTCTGTCTGTTCTCTTCTTATCTGAATACACGCTGAAGTAATGTGACGTGACGTATGTCTGTATGGGGTTAAATGCTATGAGTACATCGCCAAGAACATACACTGCATCAAAACATACAAAACAGAGAAAAACATAAACATTTATACACATTTATTACGAAAGCACAAGAAATATTAGTGTGAGAAAGAAACTAATGCTGTCCTTAATGAAGTGATCCACCTTGTACAACATGTAATTACTGGGGAAGGTTTTCTCCATTAAAATAAACCAATTTTAGCTGGGCACTGTAAAAACACAATTAAATATGCTTTAATCCAAGATGGCAAGACTAAAACACAAAATTTCTAATATAAAATTTTCCTAGCAAAGCTATGAGATATCAGATTCCACTAGGTAGCATTTACGATAGGAAAATTGTCAATTTTTGTACAAATGTAAAAAATCTCCAAACTTAAATTTTTGAATCGCAAGTTCACATTATGAGATTTAGACCGATGTACGTCTCATGTTCTAAGTCGAACCACGGAGATGGATGGCATCCCTTCGCCATACTGCTGCCATTACCACCGAAGTTTGCCGTTGAAACACTAAAAATTCTACGTATTTTGGCATTTAAGGACTTCTTCCATATGTGCCCACGCTTTCACAAGCCTAATTAACATCTTTTGGTATTACTAATGTAAAATTTACGATGACTCACCATTTCCAAAACCCAATTCTCGGAACCCTAAAACTTAGTTGTGCTGGAATGAAAGGATAGTTATTCAAATTGTGAGAGACAAACCAAAAATGTTCTACAGCGACAATAAAATGTACAAGGAGAATAAAATATGCTACAGTTACTCTCATCAGAAGGTGTATCAGCTGTAACATTTTGCTATATGAAATAAATGAAACTACATTTAACATCACTATGCAACTCTCAGACAAATGTTCTTACGTTTTTAGGATGGCAATACAGTAATATAATTTAAATAGAAAAGTTTAATTAAATATTCATTCATCTTTCTCAGGAAAAAAATGTGGATGAGAAACTTGAAATGTAAATTAGCTGGTGCTTAATTTAAAGTGTCTTTCCAGTTCAATTAAAATCACATATAAATTAAAANAACTTGAAATGTAAATTAGCTGGTGCTTAATTTAAAGTGTCTTTCCAGTTCAATTAAAATCACATATAAATTAAAAATTACAAATCAATAACATATGATTCTTTTCTATGGTAATGACAATATTAATGTTAATTTCTGTAATTTTCCAGTTTTGTTGCTATTTAAAATATAATGTTACATCTCTCTAGTGAGGACATACTGTAAAACACTATTCATGTTCGTTTTGCAACTACATACCAATTTTTTATTTTTTTGAAAGAAAAAAAAGCAGCAGCTGTTAAAACATTGCTTTANTTCGTTTTGCAACTACATACCAATTTTTTATTTTTTTGAAAGAAAAAAAAGCAGCAGCTGTTAAAACATTGCTTTATTCTTCCAAATTTGCTGCAAACACTGCTGCGAGTTGTCGTTTTAAAGTTCATTCTCTATTATGTATTTTTGTTGACTGAGAGTGATGTCATTTTAATCTGAAAAGTGCTCTGTTTAATGTTGTGCCGGTGATACGATATGGAACATACAGCCGTGTGGTGTTTTGTAGTCTACAAGGTGTGGATGGGGGTTGTGGTAATGGTGGTGTTGTGTAGCAGACCAGCAGCGCTTCACGCCGTTCTACATGAGCCAGCAGGGGCAACTGCATGGCGGTGGGGGTGCCAGGAGCACAGGGTATACTCCAGTGGTGCCAGGGCACACCCAGCACTCCCGTGTCTACCCCATACACGAGCGCCTGTGGCACTCCCAGCAGCGCATGCAGGAGATGCAGCGACGACGCCTCGACACGCATGCCCACACCACAGCTCCGCCACCAGCTCCAACACACCTCCACCCGTAAGTACTACACTTTTCGTCCTTTGTCTCTCCTCGTGTTCTACTAAAGATACAGTTCTGAAAAGAAAATGTTTGAGTCACAGTGTACACGAAAATACTTTTAAAAAATCAATTCTCGGAGATGTATTTTTTATGTAAATGCACGAAAATAAAATTACTTTAAATAATACATAATACTTTAAAAAGAAAATTATAAGGCATCACATATAAACTACGTATTAAACCTCGCGCTGTACATGGCGGCATAATTTAGTAGCAAGACGCTTGACTGCCAACATCAAGAATCCAATTTCAGGCTCCTATGAAAAAAGTTTTTACTTGAATAATATTTCCAACCACCCTTTCCAAAACCCTGTGGCGGAAGGGGGGAGGTACTTTTTGGTGGAGTTTACTTTGTCAGTACACCACACCGGTTGAAAGATCTCCCCCTCCTCCCTGGCATTTTATTTTTTACTTTACCATCGGGTGAATCATAATTTCCATTCTCCCTCAATTTCACTATTTACCATCCCCCCTCCCCTTTAATTTGCCAAAAAACACTTTCTGTTTCAAAAAAATCCATTCATAATTTTATTCATATTAATATATTTATAATATTTGGGGCAATATTGGTATGGTCCCCCAAATACTAACCAATGAAAATCAATCTACCTCTGTCCCTCCTCTACCTCTGTCCCTCCTCCTCCTCTTTGTTTCCACACTCTCTTCAGCGATTTCCAGCAATTGCAAACTGTTTCAGATACAGTGTTCATACTTATTATTCACCATACTTCCCCACACTTTCACATGTTTCTTTGCCAAATGCCCACCATTTGACCTATAGTGCTCACACTTGTGAACCATACCAACCTCAAACCATTTCATTTCATATGATCCTCTCCTCCCTCTTATAATTTTTTATCACATGTTTCCTAGCCATTTCCATGACAATCTCAAAGACTTAAAAATAATACCTATGTACCCCTTGTCACTACCTTCCCTCCTTTTGACATTTACCGTTGCCATTTCCTTAATTAATATAACTTTTCTAGCCCGCGGAGTTCCACGAGCCCATCCCCTACTTTTAAAAAACTGCACGACTAATTTGTTTCTTTTTGTGTAAGGATCCACAGTTGTCACTTTGTTACTTTTATCTAATATTTGTTGATGAAATATTTAGCAGATATTTTTTATAGCCAGATACATTTTATTGGAAGAAAGAGAATAATAGGGATTTTCCCTGCCTTTTTCTGCCTACTGCGTGATAGTATGATAGCTTGCGCTGTGGTCCTGTCTTTATTTGTGTTTGTATAGCTCTATAATTATGTATTTTAAAGTATACTATGATTTTGCACTGGTAAAATCGACTCCAACATGTATACATCAGTATACATGTTGGTNATGTATTTTAAAGTATACTATGATTTTGCACTGGTAAAATCGACTCCAACATGTATACATCAGTATACATGTTGGTCTTTGTTTTTTACATGCAGATGTCCTAACAAGTTACGTATGCATTTGGAATATTTACTATATTAGTTGGTTTCGGAGGATTTTAATGTTATTGCTGTGTCACCAAACAAGCAAGAGTGAAGAAATCCAAGGAGTCAGGTTTAAATAATTTGTTGGTGATTGAGACTCAAGTGTCTATGCATGGCTAATGCAGAATTCTGCGTATGGAAGGTCAATCCAAAAAATTGAATGTGCAAACCATTGCGTCCGAAACTATACAGGCCATCTACATAAATTAGCAGCAGACAAAAAATGTTCTGTGCAAAACAAGAAAGTTTTGAAGTCACTTATTCGACGGCTTACGGATGCAGCAAGGGGAGTGATCAAGCACTGCTGTTCTAATAAAGAGAGCCACAAAAATCTTCCTAAAGATCTAGCAAATGGCACCTCCCACGTGTTCAGGGATCACAAGAATTACAGGGTCTATTTTTGCAATGCAGATGAGTGAGAAGATAAATTGGAANTTCCCACGTGTTCAGGGATCACAAGAATTACAGGGTCTATTTTTGCAATGCAGATGAGTGAGAAGATAAATTGGAAATTGTTGATGACTACAAATTGATACCTCAAATAAACAGTATTGTCGACAGACTTGTGGCTAAAGCACTGCGGTTAATAAACAATATGACGAGCAACTATGCCAAACATTTCATAAGTGCCAAATATCTCAGGAAAGAGGTTTGCAACGGGAATCCTTACAATGATGGTGCAAGGTAGCAAGCTTGTATTTTCAGAAAGGTCATAAATGGGAAGTAAGGCAATTCAAAAAGTTGACAGGTAACAGTCCAGGTGAAATGCACAAGGTAGTCGTCAACAAAAAAACACAGCTCACTTCAACCAAAAAGCGACTCAGACTTACATACACAGAACCTATTGTTAAATGCAGAAGAATGACAACATCCCCAGATGCTTATTATGGGCCACATGCTGACGAACCAGAATATCTAGATGAATCAAAGAGGAAATGCAAGGTATTCATTTCAAAACTCACCATAAGTGAATCTGAAAGAGAGAAAATAATCCACGGAACAACCGGGCAATCGAATAACGTCCGATGGCATGAAATGAGACTTACNATGTATTTTAAAGTATACTATGATTTTGCACTGGTAAAATCGACTCCAACATGTATACATCAGTATACATGTTGGTATACATGTATACTGTGGTATACATCAGTATACATGTTGGTCTTTGTTTTTTACATGCAGATGTCCTAACAAGTTACGTGTGCATTTGGAATATTTACTATATTTGTTGGTTTCGGAGGATTTTAATGTTATTGCTGCGTCACCAAACAAGCAAGAGTGAAGAAATCCAAGGAGTCAGGTTTAAATAATTTGTTGGTGATTGAGACTCAAGTGTCTATGCATGGCTAATGCAGAATTCTGCGTATGGAAGGTCAATCCAAAAAATTGAATGTGCAAACCATTGCGTCCGAAACTATACAGGCCATCTACATAAATTAGCAGCAGACAAAAAATGTTCTGTGCAAAACAAGAAAGTTTTGAAGTCACTTATTCGACGGCTTACGGATGCAGCAAGGGGACTGATCAAGCACTGCTGTTCTAATAAAGAGAGCCACAAAAATCTTCCTAAAGATCTAGCAAATGGCACTTCCCACGTGTTCAGGGATCACAAGAATTACAGGGTCTATTTTTGCAATGCAGATGAGTGAGAAGATAAATTGGAAATTGTTGATGACTACAAATTGATACCTCAAATAAACAGTATTGTCGACAGACTTGTGGCTAAAGCACTGCGGTTAATAAACAATATGACGAGCAACTATGCCAAACATTTCATAAGTGCCAAATATCTCAGGAAAGAGGTTTGCAACGGGAATCCTTACAATGATGGTGCAAGGTAGCAAGCTTGTATTTTCAGAAAGGTCATAAATGGGAAGTAAGGCAATTCAAAAAGTTGACAGGTAACAGTCCAGGTGAAATGCACAAGGTAGTCGTCAACAAAAAAACACAGCTCACTTCAACCAAAAAGCGACTCAGACTTACATACACAGAACCTATTGTTAAATGCAGAAGAATGACAACATCCCCAGATGCTTATTATGGGCCACATGCTGACGAACCAGAATATCTAGATGAATCAAAGAGGAAATGCAAGGTATTCATTTCAAAACTCACCATAAGTGAATCTGAAAGAGAGAAAATAATCCACGGAACAACCGGGCAATCGAATAACGTCCGATGGCATGAAATGAGACTTACGTATTACATCAAGTAACTTTGGCATTGCATGCAGGAGGAAAGAATACGCGTCCTGTAAAAATCTTGCCATGCAACTTATGTACAAGCCTACAGTGATGACGGCATCAATGGAGTATGGACATCACAATGAGTTTGTAGCAATAAAACAGTTTGAAAAAGAAAAATGCATGAGTGTGAAACAATGTGGTTTGTTTATGGATTTAAAAAACTGTTTCATAGGTGTGAGTCCAGATTAACTAGNCATGAGTGTGAAACAATGTGGTTTGTTTATGGATTTAAAAAACTGTTTCATAGGTGTGAGTCCAGATTAACTAGTGAAGACGATGCAATGGTTGAAGTGGCGTGCGTACCTTCGGCAAAAGGAATTGGGCTTAAACAAATGGCAAGAACTAAGATAATCTTTTTTCCTATATATTTTTTTGATAAGTTGATGCTTAAGATAGGCCACAACTTTTATTAACAAATTCAGGGTCAGCTCAACATTGTGATGTCAGATCACAATGAAGAACTGCACACAGAAGAAATCTTGATAAAAACAAGGAGCTATATATAATGTTTCAATACCTGTCAGTATTTGTAGCATTTGTATACCTTACATTTATATTTTGCATAATAGTTGCACTATGTATAGGAAGCAGAAATGGGATTGAAAATTGTATAGATTTACCGTATTCACCTAAGACGACCTCGAATACAAGACAACCCCCTTCATTTGTCTTTGCTAATGGGAAAAATTNGATTTACCGTATTCACCTAAGACGACCTCGAATACAAGACAACCCCCTTCATTTGTCTTTGCTAATGGGAAAAATTCAATTTTGTCATAATGATAAAAAAAAACTCAAAATTCAAATATTCCATGAAAATTATTTTTAATATAAGTAAAATAGGTAAAAACTTACCAGTCATCAAACCTTATGTACAAGAAACAGAAAAGAATGCAGTATTAAAAAAAACTGTTCTGTGGTAATTATTCATCACTTGAATCAGACTCCCCAGTAGAATGATCCTCACGAACATTTACTTTGGTAACGGAAAATTACTTGGCCGCAGCACAATTATTATGCATTTTTGCATACAAACCGCCATTAGTTTAAAATTCACATCNACGGAAAATTACTTGGCCGCAGCACAATTATTATGCATTTTTGCATACAAACCGCCATTAGTTTAAAATTCACATCGTAACTTCGACGTTCAAATTTTCTTAGTTGCAATGCAGATGAACTTTTTTTTCTATGTGGTCACTCATAATTCACGTGCTCATTTACCAATACGCTCGATACAAAACCGGAAAACGGCTTTNTTTTTTTCTATGTGGTCACTCATAATTCACGTGCTCATTTACCAATACGCTCGATACAAAACCGGAAAACGGCTTTGACCAGGAGTAAACAAAGTATGGAAAAACAAATTAAAAGTCGTAGATACAGCTACTATCTTGTACTCGCAACCCCAGACATATTAACTCTAGGAATGTTGAACGTCAGCGCTAAAGTGGGTCATCAAACAACTTTAATCACTCNGCAACCCCAGACATATTAACTCTAGGAATGTTGAACGTCAGCGCTAAAGTGGGTCATCAAACAACTTTAATCACTCACTTTCACAGGCATGATGCCATTTTGGTGATCAGGTAGCTGCTCTAGATGATAAGATCTTTTATTTACCACCATGTTACAAATGTATCTTTGGTAAACGCAACCTAACCAAACATAACCGCCTGTAGTGTTATGTAATGCACTGACCCGTTTATGCATATTTAATACTTGTTCCAATATTTTAGCGTTGGTTTTGTCATGGGGTTTTACGATAATTAGAAATATCTGTGCACCTGGACAGTAACATAGCCTATCGGGAAAAAAATGTGATGGAAATTGAAGTTAACCTTACTTTTTGTTGTGATTGTGTTTTATTTCTTTTGATAATAAATCTTGTATTTTTCGAAAGATTAGAATATTTCTCTGGAAACCATGGACTAAGTATGCATAAATATTAACCTCCATTTTTTTGTCATACGAAAATAAGACTACCCCTAAATTTTTGAAAGTGAAATTTGGAACAAAATATAGTCTTATATTNTTTTTTTGTCATACGAAAATAAGACTACCCCTAAATTTTTGAAAGTGAAATTTGGAACAAAATATAGTCTTATATTCGGGTGAATACTACTCAATATTTTTTCATATCAAGTTCTCGCCAATTACTAGTTTATTGTTATATATATTACAATTTTAATTCAACCGTTTAAACAAGAATCATTATTTTTTTTCTTTGTACTTCAAGCTTTATTTCTTAACAATATTATTTCCGGTAATGTTCTATTTTAATGTGATGAAACATAATCTTATAGAAACACAGTTGTACAATATTAATTAATATTTGTTGAAAAAAATGTTATTTTATTTACATAGTCANATAATCTTATAGAAACACAGTTGTACAATATTAATTAATATTTGTTGAAAAAAATGTTATTTTATTTACATAGTCAAAAAATTATTGATTATAATAAATTAGTGTTTTCTGTTAAATTGTGTTTTCAATGTAGACTTATGTTGTTACTAATTGTTCAGGCATTTATATGGTTTTTTTNGTGTTTTCTGTTAAATTGTGTTTTCAATGTAGACTTATGTTGTTACTAATTGTTCAGGCATTTATATGGTTTTTTTTACAGGCATTTTGGACTTACAAATGATTTATTAGGCTAGGGAAATTCATTTTATTTACGCTGAGAAGGTNGTGTTTTCTGTTAAATTGTGTTTTCAATGTAGACTTATGTTGTTACTAATTGTTCAGGCATTTATATGGTTTTTTTACAGGCATTTTGGACTTACAAATGATTTATTAGGCTAGGGAAATTCATTTTATTTACGCTGAGAAGGTTNTTTTTTTACAGGCATTTTGGACTTACAAATGATTTATTAGGCTAGGGAAATTCATTTTATTTACGCTGAGAAGGTTGGACCTATGGTATTTAATGAGTAAAACAGATCATCTGTAGACAGTAGGCTACTCAAGTTTGTTAATAATTTCAGCACTCATTATAAACTCCAAATAGAAAATACTGAGTCACAGAAAAATATTTGTACTGTAATTATTTTGGTTTTTAAGTGAATTTAAATGGTTCAAAAGTGTCAATACGGATTGCTGAATGCTTCGAAGTAGTATAACTGGTGATTGTGATTGCTGTCTACGAGGGTCTACCACCTCTGTGGGGGAAAAAGAACTTTATAGATATTTTATAAATCCTGTACAAAACAAAGAATAATTACATCCATTATTGTGGTCAGACGTGATGTCAGTCGGGCGTGCCTTGAAGCAAGGATTGGTGTTCTCATGTCTTAAAGATTAGACCTTGTTACTGGTGTTGGTTTTTTTTTTTTTTCTTCTTCTTCTTCTTCTTCTTCTTCCTCCTTCAAAAATCGAAAATGTGATTGTTGCTGTTGGACAAATTTACATGGCATGCACCTTTTGGCAATACAGTATGAATAAATGTTTTTTTATTTTGTGAAGTAATGTGCGGTGTTATTATAAAAGTTCTCACTTAACTGTGCACAGCCAATAACTTCCTTGGGGGGAAAAAATCACAATTTCTCTGTACATCTAGTGCAATTAGTGGATGTGTGAACTTGAGTGGACAAATATGAAAAAATGAGCCTTTAAGTGTGCATACTTATTTGTAGGCTAATTTTTAATCTGGCATGGAGGGAAACAGAAAAAGGAAGTTTGAGAGTAATTTAATTATTTTCATGTTGATGGTAAAAGGCAAGTTAATTATATTTATTTATATTTTCTTCATATGGCATACACTGGCTGGCACTGCTACCACAAGGCAGGGTTTTGAATGTGTCATTCTGTGCGTGTGTATTTCGGCAAACAAGTACAGTGCAGAAAAGATAACTGCAATAGCATAGGTGGCGCTGTAGAGCAGCTGATATGTCAATGACCTGGCTCGTGTACTGCAGGCTAGCGATGGTAAAGTGTAATGAATTTCTGCAGGTAGGTTTTTATTTTCACTATGGGACACATTACATGAGGGTAGTGTCTGTACCACCCATATTGTTCTTAAATCTTGCAGGTTTCAACTATGTTTTGATTGATATTTGCAGCTTTTTTTCCAGCAAGTTTTTTTCTATTTTTACGGTTCCTAGAAATGTGTTTTTACAAAAGACTGTCCGTGTGATGAGGGTACTATACGATTGAGGTTTGAGCAAATCAAATTTGATTGATCTTACAAGCACATAGATTTTACGAGTCAGTTAATAAGAACTGTATATAACATAGGTAACATACAATTTAGCCACTAAATTATTGTAAAAACAGCCAAAGTAAAATTTAAATGCAATTTTTGCATATAGGAGGTGGGGGTCTAAATTGTAATAACTATTACTTCAAAGTAACAAACTTTTTTCTGGGAGTTGTGGGTCGTAATTTTGAGAGTTTACTGTACATACTATATAATGGAATTGAGCTCACCTAGGTTATAAATTGAATTAATTGTTTCTAGTGGTAGTTCCTAGCTCGAATCATTGAATTAATAATCAAACTGTCTGTAATTTTTTGCCAAGGATCAGGAAGAAAGAACTGTTGTTTCAAATGACTACAGAATGATTAGTGCAGTTTCCAGACTTTGTGACCACCATTGCTTGCAAGCAATTATTTTTTAATGGGTTTCAGTGGTGTAAGTGTTAGGGAATTCACTGTAATNCGTGACCACCATTGCTTGCAAGCAATTATTTTTTAATGGGTTTCAGTGGTGTAAGTGTTAGGGAATTCACTGTAATGTAGGTGATAGAGCCATGTGTGTTAACACTGTGTGTCAGCGAGGGGTGTTTGTTGTCTTGCAGACGGCCGCACGAGGTGATGGAGGGACTGTACCAGCCGCAGCAGCACCCCTTCATGTACAGTGGTCACATGCATTCTCACGGACATGCCCACCAGCCCCCGCTGCCCACGCCCCAGCAGCCTGCAGTCTACAGTCGTCCTGAGGTGGTTACCACGCCTGCCGTCGCCCCCTCCCTCATCCCACCCCTTGTGAGTAGTCGTCTCCCCTCCTCTTCTCCCCTCCACACCCTTTTCTCGTTCCTCTGCATCTTCTCATGTGTTGTGCATCCCATGTTGACTCTTCCTAATTTTGCTGTATGGTTTGGTTTCCAAATGCAGTTAAACCCTCTTAATGTTTCTGGAGAGTATGAGGAATTAAAACTTATTACCAGAATCATCCGAATTTCTTATACCCAGCGCTGAATCAATAAGCAGGACTATTTAACTGGAAGATTTTTGAAAGTGTTTTACTATACTATTAAATACGTAGTGATTAATTTTTTTTATCATGTAACAAGATAGTAATAAAAAGTACTGGGAATAAAGGTGGGAAATTAATAGTTAAGTTTCAGTGGTAATAAAGACATATTTNAAAGTACTGGGAATAAAGGTGGGAAATTAATAGTTAAGTTTCAGTGGTAATAAAGACATATTTTTGGGATGTATAAAGATGCCAAGTGCCAAATGGTGGCAATTTTAGGCCATTTGTAGTATTTCAGTATTGTTACAAAGCTCTATAAATATGTTACAATCATAGTCTATCCTCTTAAAAGTATTGATACAACAAAGGGATGTAACAGGAATAGAAGTAGAGGATAAGTGACACTTAAATTTTTATGCAATCTGCCTTGAGTAGAGTCGTGAATGTAGGTAAATACATTGAGGTAGTAGGAGAGATGCGTTGTAAGTCAATATATGGGAAGTTTAGTTGGCTGAATGGTGTGTCTGGTGGTTATTCAGGGTGCAGACATGGAACTGCTGGCCCAGGCATCTGTGGTGCCTCCGCAGGCAGCCATGGTCGTCCCGCCCGCTTCCATGGTGCCTGACCTACAGACTGAGATTGTGGTACAGAGCTCCCAGCCTCCCACTCCCATGTAAGTGCATCCCTTGCATTACACCTCGCTGCTCAGTGCGCTGTTAATATAGTATGATTGCAGCTAGTTGTTTGACTGTGGCTTTTTTTTTTTGTTCATGTGTTAATACATGCATGTGTGCACTTTTCTGAATTGGCTCTCGGATAAGCAAACGGCAAAGGGGTTATAGGGACATAGCAAATTATAACTTAAGAGTTAGGTAGAGCACAACAGTATAAAATGAGGGTTTATTGAAAATTTTGAGATGTATGTCATCAGTAGAATCTCTATATAACACAACTGAAAAGCTCAAACTATTGTGTGTTTGTTGTAAGGAAGTATGTGTATGGAGGCTCCCTAAAATGATGCTCATTTAATCCCCTGTAATTTAAATATAACAGCTTGACGCATAATGCATAGCTGGCAATTTCTTAATTGTTTCTCGTACTTCAACTCAACCTGTGATGTCATGGTAGCCAACAGAGGAACGAATCCTGAGTCAGCTGTATCCATAGGACGCCTGATAAACTCACGTGTCCAGTTATGCTAAATAACCATATCAGCTATGCGCCCCTGTCTCACCAGCAGAATGAAGCCAGCCTGACCCTAAGCGAGTGTCAAATACCACTCGCACTCGCAGAACTACCCCTCGCCAAGAGAGAGTAGCAAGAGCTGCTCCGCCCACCAAGGGNTAAATATAACAGCTTGACGCATAATGCATAGCTGGCAATTTCTTAATTGTTTCTCGTACTTCAACTCAACCTGTGACGTCATGGTAGCCAACAGAGGAACGAATCCTGAGTCAGCTGTATCCATAGGACGCCTGATAAACTCACGTGTCCAGTTATGCTAAATAACCATATCAGCTATGCGCCCCTGTCTCACCAGCAGAATGAAGCCAGCCTGACCCTAAGCGAGCNTAGGACGCCTGATAAACTCACGTGTCCAGTTATGCTAAATAACCATATCAGCTATGCGCCCCTGTCTCACCAGCAGAATGAAGCCAGCCTGACCCTAAGCGAGTGTCAAATACCACTCGCACTCGCAGAACTACCCCTCGCCAAGAGAGAGTAGCAAGAGCTGCTCCGCCCACCAAGGGAGGAGCCACGAAGGGAGGAGCTGACTAACCGTAGATGCCCGAATGACATATATATATATATATATATATATATGCGAATACTATAGCCTCTCGGCCTTCGTACTTTTATATTTTTATGTAGTACTCTTAGCCGTTAGGCCATCGTGCGTTACGACCGCCCAATTGGTGGGGAAGAGGCATCATGCCCTCTCATCGCAGGTGCCCCAGCCATGCACCTGTGGTAACCAAATCCAAAGCCCCAACCTGATTTACAAGTACGGCGGCCAAGAACACCCTTCCACAAGGTACTGAGACCCTCGCCCTCAGAAACCAAGCGTACGGTCTGGCCGGGGTTCTATCCATACCCCTAGTGTCTTACCAGGACACAACCGAAGCGGGTTGCCGCTCACCGCCCGGTCTTTCTTTGAGATGGAGAATCTCTCCAGACCTCCTCCAGTATACAGAGTTAACCACTGCCAGCACGAGTCCAACCTTTAGTGATAGGTATACCAGAGAAAACCTCTGGGGAGGCCAACCCGATCAGCCCATGCTCCCACTTATTTGCCATGGCACTAGTCGATTTTCAATGTCCGACCACCGCACCAATGATCCGCATGCCCACCAGAAGGGCGGAGTACCACCGGCTCGGAGCGGCATACTTTCTAGATTCCTTGGGGAATGCCGAAATCGGGAAGAGCAGCCCTCGCTCTGAATGGAAGATTTGTCATTGTAAATGTCCATTTGGACCCGTAGGTTCCAGAGGTCTTCCACGCTATCATCACAGCCTCCAAGCCGTCGCCACCACTTCCTACCATCAGCAGTGCAGTTGGAGGAGCCGTCATCGGGCACTGACGTTTACCATACTATAGAATTTCTTCACCATGAAATTTCAGTATTGTGCCCCATCGGCCTGAATGCCAAGAGGTTCAACACCCCACAAAGTGGTTGGGCCTAGGTACCAACTATCGGCCCAAGCAATCATGGCAGATACCCCTGAACAGCCATGAGGAGACTGGCGGCGGAGCCCAATTTGTGGAACTAGGGGTGGCACGAGGAGCCTTGGGTCACCATGAGTGGAGAGAGGCTATAAGAGACGCATCACCCACCCTTTCTAGGGTAAAATGCGGTAACCAGGCTTGGCTACTATAGCATGGTACTGCCACACCACCTCAAACACCCAGAAACCTTCCTCCCGAGGGAGTCACAGACCCGAATGAAAGAAGGAAGCCGAAGGGAGGCTGTCGACCATATTTAAGGCTGGACGAGTCGTCATAATGCTAGTTGCAATTGCATTTTCTAGCTCTGCCTTCAACACTCAGCAGCTCTGCCTTCAACACTCAGCAGCTCCCCCTACCACTGCCGTGCTATGGCTCTCTGCCACCTACAGCTCTTCGAGGACTACTACCAGCTAAGCTTGCTTCAACCCCACTAACACACACTCCACTTGAGAGTGCTTACCCGATTGCTTCAGATACCACTAGGCAACAGTAGGGTTAGTCATTCTCACTACTTCTTTATTTTGTTGCTCTAGATTGCTCTTTGCCTAACAGGTCCCCTTCACCTGTTTGTAACATAACTTCTGCCGGTTGCTTGGTAATCAAGAAAGCATAGGAGTTAGTATGGGTCACTGTGTTTATTCTATTCAGAATAAATACGTTTGTGCAAGGAAGACTTGTATCTCGCTCTACTACCTGGTAAGTACCTTCCCCCAAGGGAGAGGTGCCATATTTTATCGCATATAAGTCGCCTGCGCATACAGGTCGCACCGTTATTTTCAAAGGGTGTTAAAAGTAAAATAATATTTATAGTTTATAGGTTGCGCTCATCGTTGTTGTAAATCCTTNAGTTTATAGGTTGCGCTCATCGTTGTTGTAAATCCTTTACAACACGGCCTGCGCCACGGGTGGCTGATGCACGCGACCTTGGCGAAGGTCGTGTGGCAGCTGTGTCCTTGCAAGCAAGCGGTGTTGCCAAGCGTACAGCGCAAACACAATGCGCCGCAAGTTTGTTGGATGTAGTTCGTCTGGATGTTCTGATATAGCGCTCGAGATGCAGCCTTGACTGCCAGAGTTTATATATTTATTGGAAAAAAGAAATAACTTATAAACATGTATTTTAATTTGAAGTAATATTTTTACGACAAAAATTTTATTCAGCTTTCTTTTTATATATTTCAAGTATTTCTAACGATTTATGTTAAAAGCAAAAACCTAACCATTATTTCTGCATTTTATCTTTGTAAGTTTTAAATAAACGTGCAAAATATAGAAAGGCATTTGAATATTTCCGCTACGTAATTCCCTTCGCAATCCTTAACAGAAACAAATATTTTGAAAGCTTTCTGTGGAGTATGAGAGATAGCAGCATATTTCCATTGGTTCTTGAGTACCAAATGTTAGCTGTGATTTACACGTCTTTATGCCGCACGTATTGTTGTTTTGATGTGACAGTGAAGAAGTGCGACAGTTTCTTGATGGAAAAGGATGTACCTACACCGCAGGTTTCAAAATGAAAGTGATTTTGTTTTCTTAAGAGTTTGGAAACTGAGCCGCGGGCCGTGAATTCGGAGTAAATAAAAAGTTAGTGCGGGGCTGGAGGAATTTTTCTCACTTATAAGTCGCACCCCAAGTTTTCAATAAATTTTTTTAAATAAAATGTGTGACTTATATGCGATAAAACACAGTCGGTGCCTGTGTCGTGCCAACCAGTTTCCCACCTTAGGGTAGGACTGCGGGCTCCCTTGACTGGGCAGTGCAAACATCACACCACCACACATTTGCTGACCACCCATACTGTGGGTACAGGGCACGAAGGCACTTGGTGCACACGTACGGTAGAGTCCCCTACTAGGTGCATTCCATGAGGAAGCGACTGGACCACCCGTGTCAGGTTTGACGATGTGTGACACATCCTCATCTGATAGGCTCACGATGAAGCATTAGCGCCGCCGTAAGTAAACTAACCCGCTCCATCCACAGCGTGAAATTCACCAGTTGGAGTGCCAGGACTAACGCGGCGTGATGCTATTGCCTCTTGGGAACTTCTAGCTAGGGAATTCCGTCACCTGCCCCATGCCCTTCACCCAACGAGTAGGGACCAAGAAAGCAGCTACAGCTCCTATTGCCAACTAGTTTTCCGGTGACCCTTCTCAGTCAGCCTTCAGCTGCTGCTACTTCACTCGGGAACAGGCACAAGCCGCCCACCAACTACAAGGGCCTGACCCTTCAGTCCTCCCTAAATGCTTGTTCGAGCGACTCCAGAAGACTAGCGGAATTCCACACCTAGTTGTAATTCGCCTTTAACTTGGACTGCCCGTGGGTCTGGGCATCGCCGATGCCGTTCACCGACCGACACCGCCCACTGCTGCCACTAGGAGCCCAGCCGTCCCAGATTCGGCCATTTCCTGCTGGACACCAGCAGCCCACGGACGGGGCTTCGAACGTCGCCCACAGAAGCCTGCCA